>JAUIMM010000185.1:15780000-16232500 GCA_031769625.1 Taudactylus pleione
AGGGTGGTGACACCCTCAAAGTGTGCTACACAAACAATAAAAATATTGTTCTTTTTTTTCTGTCTTTGAGAATTGTGTGGGCTGTAGCCGCACTTGCATCCTTAAAGCAGCAGCAACAAGCATGCGTCTGTCTGTTAAAGGGTGGTGTACTCTCAAAGTGCTCCAAAAACTAAAAAACTATTTTTTTGAAGTGTTTGTGACTTGTGTGCGATGTAGCCGCACTTGCATCTTCAATGCAGCAGCGACAAGCGTGCGTCTGTCTGTTAAAGGGTGGTGACACCCTCAAAGTGTGCTACACAAACAATAAAAATATTGTTCTATTTTTTCTGTCTTTGGGAATTGTGTGGGCTGTAGCCGCACTTGCATCCTCAAAGCAGCAGCGACAAGCGTGCGTCTGTCTGTTAAAGGGTGGTGACACCCTCAAAGTGTGCTACACAAACAATAAAAATATTCTTCTTCTTTTTTCTGTCTTTGTGAATTGTGTGGGCTGTAGCCGTACTTGCATCCTCAAAGCAGCAGCGACAAGCTTGCATCTGTCTGTTAAAGGGTGGTGTAACCCTCAAAGTGCGCTCCACAAACAATAAAAATATTCTTCTTTTTTTTTCTGTCTTTGTGAATTGTGTGGGCTGTAGCCGTACTTGCATCCTCAAAGCAGCAGCGACAAGCGTGTGTCTGTCTGTTAAAGGGTGGTGTAACCCTCAAAGTGCTCCAAAAAATAAAAAACTATTTTTTTAATGTGTTTGTGACTTGTGTACGATGTAGCCGCACGTGCATCAACATAGTAGCAGCGCCAAGCGTGCGCCTGTGTCATAAGTCAAGGGCTGGTTTGGACATCTGGTCCGGACTGAAGGACGTGCCAACAATTTTTGACAAGTCTACTATCACTGCATATGATACTGTCCTCAAAGCAGCAGCGACAAGCGTGCATCTGTCTGTTAAAGGGTGGTGACACCCTCAAAGTGTGCTACACAAACAATAAAAATATTGTTCTTTTTTTTCTGTCTTTGTGAATTGTGTGGGCTGTAGCCACACTTGCATCCTCAAAACAGCAGCGACAAGCTTGCGTCTGTCTGTTAAAGGGTGGTGTAACTCTCAAAGTGCTCCAAAAAATAAAAAACTATTTTTTTAATGTGTTTGTGACTTGTGTGCGATGTAGCCGCACTTGCATCTTCAAAGCAGCAGCGACAAGCGTGCATCTGTCTGTTAAAGGGTGGTGACACCCTCAAAGTGTGCTACACAAACAATAAAAATATTGTTCTTTTTTTTCTGTCTATGTGAATTGTGTGGGCTGTAGCCGCACTTGCATCCTTAAAGCAGCAGCGACAAGCGTGCATCTGTCTGTTAAAGGGTGGTGTAACTCTCAAAGTGCTCCAAAAACTACAAAAACTATTTTTTTGAAGTGTTTGTGACTTGTGTGCGATGTAGCCGCACATGCATCTTCAATGCAGCAGCGACAAGCGTGCGTCTGTCTGTTAAAGGGTGGTGACACCCTCAAAGTGTGCTACACAAACAATAAAAATATTGATCTATTTTTTCTGTCTTTGGGAATTGTGTGGGCTGTAGCCCCACTTGCATCCTCAAAGCAGCAGCGACAAGCGTTCGTCTGTCTGTTAAAGGGTGGTGACACCCTCAAAGTGTGCTACACAAACAATAAAAATATTCTTCTTCTTTTTTCTGTCTTTGTGAATTGTGTGGGCTGTAGCCGCACTTGCATCCTCAAAGCAGCAGCGACAAGCTTGCATCTGTCTGTTAAAGGGTGGTGTAACCCTCAAAGTGCGCTCCACAAACAATAAAAATATTCTTCTTTTTTTTTCTGTCTTTGTGAATTGTGTGGGCTGTAGCCGCACTTGCATCCTCAAAGCAGCAGCGACAAGTGTGCGTCTGTCTGTTAAAGGGTGGTGTAACCCTCAAAGTGCTCCAAAAAATAAAAAACTATTTTTTTAATGTGTTTGTGACTTGTGTGCGATGTAGCCGCACGTGCATCAACATAGTAGCAGCGCCAAGCGTGCGCCTGTGTCATAAGTCAAGGGCTGGTTTAGACATCTGGTCCGGACTGAAGGACGTGCCAACAATTTCTGACAAGTCTACTCTAACTGCATATGATACTGTCCTCAAAGCAGCAGCGACAAGCGCGCGTCTGTCTGTTAAAGGGTGGTGACACCCTCAAAGTGTGCTACACAAACAATAAAAATATTGTTCTTTTTTTTCTGTCTTTGTGAATTGTGTGGGCTGTAGCCACACTTGCATCCTCAAAGCAGCAGCGACAAGCGTGCGTCTGTCTGTTAAAGGGTGGTGTAACTCTCAAAGTGCTCCAAAAAATAAAAAACAATTTTTTAATGTGTTTGTGACTTGTGTGCGATGTAGCCACACTTGCATCTTCAAAGCAGCAGCGACAAGCGTGCGTCTGTCTGTTAAAGGGTGGTGACACCCTCAAAGTGTGCTACACAAACAATAAAAATATTGTTCTTTTTTTTCTGTCTTTGTGAATTGTGTGGGCTGTAGCCGCACATGCATCCTTAAAGCAGCAGCGACAAGTGTGCGTCTGTCTGATAAAGGGTGGTGTAACTCTCAAAGTACTCCAAAAACTAAAAAAATATTTTTTTGAAGTGTTTGTGACTTGTGTGCGATGTAGCCGCACTTGCATCTTCAAAGCAGCAGCGACAAGCGTGTGTCTGTCTGTTAAAGGGTGGTGACACCCTCAAAGTGTGCTACACAAAAATTAAAAATATTCTTCTTCTTTTTTCTGTCTTTGTGAATTGTGTGGGCTGTAGCCGCACTTGCATCCTCAAAACAGCAGCGACAAGCTTGCATCTGTCTGTTAAAGGGTGGTGTAACCCTCAAAGTGCGCTCCACAAACAATAAAAATATTGTTCTTTTTTTTTCTGTCTTTGTGAATTGTGTGGGCTGTAGCCGCACTTGCATCCTCAAAGCAGCAGCAACAAGCGTGCATCTGTCTGTTAAAGGGTGGTGTAACCCTCAAAGTGCTCCAAAAAATAAAAAACTATTTTTTTAATGTGTTTGTGACTTGTGTGCGATGTAGCCGCACGTGCATCAACATAGTAGCAGCGCCAAGCGTGCGCCTGTGTCATAAGTCAAGGGCTGGTTTGGACATCTGGTGCCGACTGAAGGACGTGCCAACAATTTCTGACAAGTCTACTGTCACTGCATATGATACTGTCCTCAAAGCAGCAGCGACAAGCGTGCGTCTGTCTGTTAAAGGGTGGTGACACCCTCAAAGTGGGCTACACAAACAATAAAAATATTCTTCTTCTTTTTTCTGTCTTTGTGAATTGTGTGGGCTGTAGCCGCACTTGCATCCTCAAAGCAGCAGCGACAAGCTTGCATCTGTCTGTTAAAGGGTGGTGTAACCCTCAAAGTGCGCTCCACAAACAATAAAAATATTCTTCTTTTTTTTTTCTGTCTTTGTGAATTGTGTGGGCTGTAGCCGTACTTGCATCCTCAAAGCAGCAGCGACAAGCGTGTGTCTGTCTGTTAAAGGGTGGTGTAACCCTCAAAGTGCTCCAAAAAATAAAAAACTATTTTTTTAATGTGTTTGTGACTTGTGTACGATGTAGCCGCACGTGCATCAACATAGTAGCAGCGCCAAGCGTGCGCCTGTGTCATAAGTCAAGGGCTGGTTTGGACATCTGGTCCGGACTGAAGGACGTGCCAACAATTTTTGACAAGTCTACTATCACTGCATATGATACTGTCCTCAAAGCAGCAGCGACAAGCGTGCATCTGTCTGTTAAAGGGTGGTGACACCCTCAAAGTGTGCTACACAAACAATAAAAATATTGTTCTTTTTTTTCTGTCTTTGTGAATTGTGTGGGCTGTAGCCACACTTGCATCCTCAAAACAGCAGCGACAAGCATGCGTCTGTCTGTTAAAGGGTGGTGTAACTCTCAAAGTGCTCCAAAAAATAAAAAACTATTTTTTTAATGTGTTTGTGACTTGTGTGCGATGTAGCCGCACTTGCATCTTCAAAGCAGCAGCGACAAGCGTGCATCTGTCTGTTAAAGGGTGGTGACACCCTCAAAGTGTGCTACACAAACAATAAAAATATTGTTCTTTTTTTTCTGTCTATGTGAATTGTGTGGGCTGTAGCCGCACTTGCATCCTTAAAGCAGCAGCGACAAGCATGCGTCTGTCTGTTAAAGGGTGGTGTAACTCTCAAAGTGCTCCAAAAACTAAAAAAACTATTTTTTTGAAGTGTTTGTGACTTGTGTGCGATGTAGCCGCACTTGCATCTTCAATGCAGCAGCGACAAGCGTGCGTCTGTCTGTTAAAGGGTGTTGACACCCTCAAAGTGTGCTACACAAACAATAAAAATATTGATCTATTTTTTCTGTCTTTGGGAATTGTGTGGGCTGTAGCCCCACTTGCATCCTCAAAGCAGCAGCGACAAGCGTTCGTCTGTCTGTTAAAGGGTGGTGACACCCTCAAAGTGTGCTACACAAACAATAAAAATATTCTTCTTCTTTTTTCTGTCTTTGTGAATTGTGTGGGCTGTAGCCGCACTTGCATCCTCAAAGCAGCAGCGACAAGCTTGCATCTGTCTGTTAAAGGGTGGTGTAACCCTCAAAGTGCGCTCCACAAACAATAAAAATATTCTTCTTTTTTTTTCTGTCTTTGTGAATTGTGTGGGCTGTAGCCGCACTTGCATCCTCAAAGCAGCAGCGACAAGTGTGCGTCTGTCTGTTAAAGGGTGGTGTAACCCTCAAAGTGCTCCAAAAAATAAAAAACTATTTTTTTAATGTGTTTGTGACTTGTGTGCGATGTAGCCGCACGTGCATCAACATAGTAGCAGCGCCAAGCGTGCGCCTGTGTCATAAGTCAAGGGCTGGTTTAGACATCTGGTCCGGACTGAAGGACGTGCCAACAATTTCTGACAAGTCTACTCTAACTGCATATGATACTGTCCTCAAAGCAGCAGCGACAAGCGCGCGTCTGTCTGTTAAAGGGTGGTGACACCCTCAAAGTGTGCTACACAAACAATAAAAGTATTGTTCTTTTTTTTCTGTCTTTGTGAATTGTGTGGGCTGTAGCCACACTTGCATCCTCAAAGCAGCAGCGACAAGCGTGCGTCTGTCTGTTAAAGGGTGGTGTAACTCTCAAAGTGCTCCAAAAAATAAAAAACAATTTTTTAATGTGTTTGTGACTTGTGTGCGATGTAGCCACACTTGCATCTACAAAGCAGCAGCGACAAGCGTGCGTCTGTCTGTTAAAGGGTGGTGACACCCTCAAAGTGTGCTACACAAACAATAAAAATATTGTTCTTTTTTTTCTGTCTTTGTGAATTGTGTGGGCTGTAGCCGCACATGCATCCTTAGAGCAGCAGCGACAAGTGTGCGTCTGTCTGATAAAGGGTGGTGTAACTCTCAAAGTGCTCCAAAAACTAAAAAAATATTTTTTTGAAGTGTTTGTGACTTGTGTGCGATGCTGCCGCACTTGCATCTTCAAAGCAGCAGCGACAAGCGTGCGTCTGTCTGTTAAAGGGTGGTGACACCCTCAAAGTGTGCTACACAAAAATTAAAAATATTCTTCTTCTTTTTTCTGTCTTTGTGAATTGTGTGGGCTGTAGCCGCACTTGCATCCTCAAAACAGCAGCGACAAGCTTGCATCTGTCTGTTAAAGGGTGGTGTAACCCTCAAAGTGCGCTCCACAAACAATAAAAATATTGTTCTTTTTTTTTCTGTCTTTGTGAATTGTGTGGGCTGTAGCCGCACTTGCATCCTCAAAGCAGCAGCAACAAGCGTGCATCTGTCTGTTAAAGGGTGGTGTAACCCTCAAAGTGCTCCAAAAAATAAAAAACTATTTTTTTAATGTGTTTGTGACTTGTGTGCGATGTAGCCGCACGTGCATCAACATAGTAGCAGCGCCAAGCGTGCGCCTGTGTCATAAGTCAAGGGCTGGTTTGGACATCTGGTGCCGACTGAAGGACGTGCCAACAATTTCTGACAAGTCTACTGTCACTGCATATGATACTGTCCTCAAAGCAGCAGCGACAAGCGTGCGTCTGTCTGTTAAAGGGTGGTGACACCCTCAAAGTGGGCTACACAAAAAATAAAAATATTCTTCTACTTTTTTCTGTCTTTGTGAATTGTGTGGGCTGTAGCTGCACTTGCATCTTCAAAGCAGCAGCGACAAGCTTGCATCTGTCTGTTAAAGGGTGGTGTAACCCTCAAAGTGTGCTCCACAAACAATAAAAATATTCTTCTTTTTTTTTCTGTCTTTGTGAATTGTGTGGGCTGTAGCCACACTTGCATCCTCAAAGCAGCAGCGACAAGCGTGCATCTGTCTGTTAAAGGATTACATCGGTGACAGCATCCAAGTAGGCATGTCAGACAGTCCGTACCTGTAATGGCAGGAAAAAGAAGCAATTTGGAGGTCGCTGTACAAACTGGCTCTATTTTACCTGAGTTGCCCCTCCTCCAGTGTGTACTCCGAAAGAGTATTTAGTGCAGCCGGGAACCTTGTCAGCGAAAGGCATAGGAGGTTGCTTCCACAAAATGTGGAGAAGATGATGTTCATAAAATGAATTATCAACTCTTCCAGGGAGACCAGCCTCCAGAACGTACAGAGGGACTTTGGATTCCAGCGGGGATGAATTAATACTCTGTGAGGATGAGGATGTACACACTGAAGAGGGTGAGGAATCGGTGGATGAGGAGGATGAGGATGACATCTTGCCTCCGTAGAGCCAGTTTGTGCAGGGACAGATTAATTGCCAGCTTGCTTTGTGGGGGCCCAAACAAACCAATCATTTCAGCCACAGTTGTGTGGCAGACCCTGGCGCTGAAATGATTGGTTTGTTAAAGTGTGCATGTCCTGTTTATACAACATAAGGGTGGGTGGGAGGGCCCAAGGACAATTCCATCTTGCACCTCTTTTATTTCTTTGCATTATGTACAGTTTGGGGCCTAGTTTTTCAAACTGCCATCCTGTCTGCCACTGCAGTGCCACTCCTAGATGGACCACGTGTTTGTGCCGCCCACTCGTATCTCTTAGCATAGTCATTCAGCTACCTCGGTGCAACCTTTTGGACATAAAAACACTATTGTGAGGTGTGAGCTGTTCAGAATAGACTGGAAATGAGTGGAAATTAAGGTTATTGAGGTTAATAATAGCATAGGAGCAGAAAAACCCACAAATTCTGTGATTTTAGATGTTTTTATGCTTTTTTTCAAAAAAATACAGATCCAAAACACAAAACCCAGAACCCAAAACACGGAAGGGTGGTTTTGGCAAAATCAATCCAGATCCAAAACACGAAGAAAGATACAGATCCAAAACCAAAACACAAAACACGAAAAGTGGCCGGTGCACACCCCTAGTTTTCATATGTGTTTGTCTCAGCAGCATTCCACCTTCACTAGATATATATATATATATATATATATATCCAGGTCTATTCCCCAATAGCTGCACTCTATTGTAGGAGAGCACTCTGCACTGCACCCTATTCTGTGCTGCCACGACCCCATTGTGCAGGTGTCATGTCACAGCGCAAATTCCAACCGGGTCAACATGATTGTGCTACCGCACATGAGCGACATATCTGTGCATGCAACTTCAGCTCCGTTTTCTATAGGGAATGACATGCCATTGAGTCTCCTCAGAGAGACTGCTTCTATTACAGGAGAGACTCTGCATACTATGGCCCTGATTCAGACCCACTCGCAAGTGGGCGTACGTACGTTCGGCGTACGTAAAAAAAATATTTAAATTCAAGCACTCGCTCGTATTTTCGTACGCAGCTAAAAATCCGCCCCAAACTCAGGCGAATCCTCCTCTAAGTAACGAGCGTGCCAAATAGCGAGCGTACATCCCCGAAATGGCTTGAAGGGAACGCACGCACAAGTACAAACCGGAAGTGGGCCTGTCAGATTCCGATTACCTGCTCGTTTATTCTGCCTACCTCCCTCAATCGTATCATGCCAATCAATGTATCAATTAGCTTAATTGTTTTCTTTTTTTCAACACAATGCAAAAAACTTTAATCTTGTCCGTGTTTGTGTTTACTCGCAGAATATGTACGGCTTAAACATTCGCTTTTATTGTTCAAAAGACATGTTAGCCCCAATTAAACAATTGTTCTATTTGTTTGGATCCCCGCAAATTTTCTGTGGTTCATTTCTTTATTTTAATTTGCTTACGCATGTCACTGCATCAAGCCTATCATAACTCTCAAGAGATTTGTGGCCCTGTCGAACACATGACTCATACACTAACCAATAGAATTTGTCCTGTTAATTTTCCAAATACATAAGCCAATCAAATTTTTTTTTGGTGCTTTATTAAAATTAATTTTCTAAAAATACACCATTGCCATCATGAGATCCGCCACATTCACCAGGCACGAACTGCTGGCGCTCACGGAGGTGATGGACAGGCGGATCACCAGTCAGCCTCCACCCATCTCAAATAGCAGAAAGCGTTCCGCATATGCGGAGGTACGTCGCCGCCTGCGCTCCTTCGGCTCACGCCGACATATTGGCCAGCTGGAGCGCAGGTGGTCGGACCTGCACCGGCGTACGCCCCGCTTGCTGGCATGCTTTCGCATGCAGATCGAGGAAAGTAAGTTTTATGGACTGTGGTTTTCAAGTTTATCTTGTGGGCCCTAACTGCGTGTGCATGTTTTCATGTCTGTCCTATTTATTCATTGTAGTCATATCTGCATGTGCATGTTTTCATGCCTGTCCTATTTCTTCATTGTACTCATATCTGCATGTGCATGTTTTCATGTCTGTCCTATTTCTTCATTGTACTCATATCTGCATGTGCATGTTTTCATGTCTGTCCTATTTCATCATTGTATTCATATCTGCATGTGCATGTTTTCATGTCTGTCCTATTTCTTCATTGTACTCATATCTGCATGTGCATGTTTTCATGTCTGTCCTATTTCTTCATTGTATTCATATCTGCATGTGCATGTTTTCATGTCTGTCCTATTTCTTCATTGTACTCATATCTGCATGTGCATGTTTTCATGTCTGTACTATTTCTTCATTGTACTCAAATCTGCATGTGCATGTTTTCATGTCTGTACTATTTCTTCATTGTACACAAATCTGCATGTGCATGTTTTTTTTTTTTGTTTTTTTTGTATTTGGATTCCTGTTGAAACTAACCACAATATTTTTTACATCTTTTAGGGGCACAGCAAAGACTACGGCGTCATCGGCAGACAAGACGTCGGTCCCGGCCCCTCTCTCCAACCCCCAATTCCTCTATTACACCCTCCTCCTCAGACCCTGTGGCCGAGATTTCGGGTCTACTTCCCCTCCAGTCCAATTCCCCCTCCCCTCCAACCGCCCCTCCTCCAAATACCCCCTCCCAGGATTCTGCCCACACCCTGCCCCTAGGTTTGGGGAATGTAGCCACCTCCGAGGTGGTCGAGGGAGTGGCTTCTCGCTCTGGCGTTTTGTAGAACGGTATGCTTTTTTTTTTTTTTTTTTGGGCACCACAAACTGTTTGTATGTAATCATGTGTCATCCCCATTTTTGTGGGCTTTCTGTCGCCTTTGGGAATTTTTGGGGTTGTCTTTACCTGTTCCTGCTGATTTCACCTTACACATATCACACCTGTGTGTATTTTTGGCCTACGACATTTTGGGGTTCTGGGTTTTATCCGTGTAATGTTGTTTTTTGGCACAAGCTTGTACGTTTTGTTGTGCTTTTTTGTGTTGTTTTTGAATGTTGCTTCATTATTGATGTATTAATCCCCAAACTTTTGTCACCCACAGAGGAACAGAGGCGTCGGGCAGAAATCTGTCAGTGTGTGGCCCGTATGCGGGAGCAAGTCACCGGGCTGCTGCAGGGCCTTGACCATCTGGCAGGCCTCCTTAGGAATTAGATTTTTTTTAATTTTATTTACAAATTGTTTACAAATAAATCAGTTTTAATTCACGCTCTGTCTCATGCGTTTTTAGTAAATCCAAGATTCTTTACACTGACATAAGTAGAGTCTTCAAGCAAGGATTGCAAAATAATCTCACTACAGATTGTGTGTTGTATTTTGAAGGCAAACAGGCACAAGAAACACCTACCAGTACCAATGTCATTTTCCTTTTTTGGGGCGGACAACATGATAGTTTAGAACATTTTACAGGTTCCTATTTGGTGGGCAATCTGCTTAGGCCGATCTTACGAAGCCAACTGATTGTACAGGATTCCTTGGTGTGTTGGTTAGTACCCCGAAAACATATTACATTTTAGCTCCACTTGCTTCATTACTGGGTTACCCCTTAGGTAAATTTAATGTTTGTGAGTTTGGTTACACTTGCTTCTAACGTGCCCAAAAAGGAAACAAATTACACTCTCCAAATATTTATTCACAACAGAAATAAAAAAACAAAGTGGTCACTCAAAAACAAAACACACAGTGATAATCAGAAATACACCACATACCAAAAACAGGAAACAAACACACAACAAATCAAGAACTGGTTGACGAAGGTCCATGCCCACATGATTTCAAAAATATGGCGTTGCAATATGGGTGTCATAATATATTCCAGAAGTTTCCACATAAAGATTTTTGAAGGGTAGCAGGAAGTAGTCATCGTGGGAGTGCCAAAGATTATGCAAACAAACAGAAGATGGGGCAAAAATTAATTTAAAAAAAGATGAACGCAAACAAACCGTAACACATTGGGTATAAACACTGTTGTTTGGTCAATAATTACCTAAAATATCGGGCCACCACATCATCGCGTATGGCCCCCCCACATACTGACCTCCGGGGGGGCCACCCTCAGGTAAGGCATCCTCTGGCTGCATTGGGACACCACTCCTTATGGCGATGTTGTGAAATATCCCACACAGGACCACAATTTTCGAAACCATATCCGGCAAATACATGAGCTCGCCACCAGAGCGGTGGAGACATCTGAATCGGCCTTTTAAAAGGCCGATACAGTGCTCCACCACTTGCCTGGTGGCTGTAAGTGCGGTATTAAACTCACTTTGTGGGCCTGGTGTGGGAACCAAATAAGGAGTGAGCAGCCAGGGCATGCAAGGGTAGCCACTGTCTCCTGTGAAAAAGAATAGACAACATCAGGATCACTGTGTATCAAGCTTAACATTGTTATGTACTAAAGGTCTCCACTTACCCAGAAGCCATGCATCACCAGCTTGTAGGTTGGTTAATTTGTGCCATATCCCTGATAGCCGGATGACGAAGGAGTCATGTGCACTTCCTGGTAATTTTGCATTCAGGGACAGGATCTGGAGGGAGGCATCACATACCACCATTACATTCAGGGAGTGATAGTGTTTACAGTTGCGAAATTTTGCCTCCAGCCGTGCTGGAGGCTGAAGTGGTATGTGAGTACCATCCACAACCCCTATGATGTGTGGGAAGCCAGCTATTTGGTAAAAATTGGCCTTGGCCACACTAAGGGCACCCATATCCAAAGGCATTTTAATAAAATGATGGAGGTGCTTGAAAAGTGCCTCCATCACTGCCCTCAGGATCCTGGAAAAGGAGGATTGTGAGATGCCCGCCTCTATTCCCACAGTGGTTTGAAACGATCCTGAGGCACAGAAATGTAACACCGCCATAAATTGCGTAAGTGGTGGTATTGCTGTTGGACTGTCAATTTGCCGCTCAAGATCACTCTCTATTAATGAGAGAGTGTCTATGATGATTTTGGGAGGAAGACGGTATCGTCTTAAAACCTCATCATCTGGCATTCCAAAAAGGGTGACACGTGTTTGAAATATCTGGGCCCTTGCACGCCTACGATGCCTACGCCTGGGTCAGGATTGAGGTTGGTCGGCTTCCGGGAGCATGGCCAGAACAATCCGCCCCAGATCAACCTGAAATGGCAAGATTTGAATGTAAGGCTTTGGACCCACCCCAAAGAAAAATTAAAACAACTTAGCTTGATGATACCATCCATTGCTGCTTACATGCCGGGGTATTGTCATGATACGTCCAAACTGAAAATATTCCCAATATTAATTTTAAAAAGTTTAGTCTGTGCATTTATGTTTCTAAATTTGGTGCAAGACAAAACATAAAATAGGCGAAACACACATTTGGGCAATGAGCAAAACGACATTGCACACAGTACGTCAAATTGGGGTCAAATGTCAGCCAAAAATGCTAAAGGGAAACCACAAACAATTTTACAGGATGAATAAGCATTTAAAAATGCGCTAATTAGTTCGCAAATACAAGTCACTCTACAAACAGAGAAAAATGCGCTAATTAGTTCGCAAATACAAGTTAAAAAATGGACTTACCAAGAGCAAATATATAAGATTCCCAAACAAATGGTCTTTGGGGCCGAAAGAAAAAAAAAACCTAAAATAGATGAAATTATGGTTAAAAAAATTAAGAACAATAACAAACAGAAGGAGACACCAATTGAACCAAAGTTAGACTTCACAAAACTTACCAAATCAAGAAACGAGGCCAAAAAAATATCCCAAAAAAAAGCGACCGGAAAAAAAAACGCAAATCTAGCAAACAAAATAAACTCCAAACACCAACTCCTTAATCCGCAAACAAGAAACTCCAACCAAGGTAACCTCCAACAATCCAAAAACGCCACCTCGACTCGAGACACACCAAGCCATAAATAGACATATTAAATAGTGTTTCTTTTCCCGCAAAAATTAAGGAGGGATCATAGGAATGCACAATCAATATGGACGCATGTATAAATACGTCACGAAACAACATTTAAATTCTGGTGTATTTCTTGTTTGGAGCACAGACATGGCTACAGACCAGGGAAACAATGGACAAGAGTCAGGCGGTAAGTCTTTCATGCATTTTGTCTCAATGATTAATTTGAAACATAATATTGGGCAAGTTGTGAAGCTGAGAAATCTGCATATTTACACAAATAGGTGAGGAGGATGACATGGAAGAGGCTGCTGGGCCCAGTATTCTGGCCAAAGCTGCCAAAAAGAAAAGGCAGTCACATTTCACAAGAAAGGAGAAGGAGGTTTTGATTCAGAAGTGTGTGGACATTCTGCCACAGGCAGACAGGAATATGAGTACAAGCCAGAAGTGGAGAATGTGGGAAGAGGTAGCCGTTGCTGTCAATAGGGTGATTATGTCCGTCTAGCCCGGGATGTCAAACGGCGGTAAGTAAACACTTGCCCCCCCTATAAACAAACCCCATTTTAAACAAAAGGATAATGGTTCCATTTTTATCCAACAGATGGGGCGACTTCAAATATCGCCTAAAGCAAAAACTGGCGGACAGGGCTTGGCATGCAAGGGGGACAGGTGGGGGTCCCACCCCTGTGTCATTGGAGTTGACGGATTTAGAAGAGCTGGCACAGGGGTGTGTGCAGCCTGTGGAGGTGTTTGGCATGTCCAACATGGATACGGACATGCCAGACTTTGCGGCTCCTCATGTTGTCCCAGGTAAATCTTGTGATGTCACCAACTCTGAAATGTTATTGTGCCAATATGTAGATTCTAATGTGAGTCTTTTCTCATTTTTCCAAACAGAGACACAGGCGGATGAGTCTGCTGCAGAGGGGAGCCTTGGCCGCAGAATTTCTGCTGGCTCTGCAGGGGAGGAACCAGTACATCCGGCTCTGGACCCTGCTGAAGCCAGTCCAGGGCAATCCCCCTCGCAGGCAGTGGCCCTCCTCACAGAACTCAATTTCAAATCGGATTCCCATACGGAGATTCTGCAGAGGATGGACGCCAGTCTGATACGGGTGGCTGAGGCCCTGGAGCAAAATGCTGCAGCCAACGTGACCATTGGTCAGGCCCTGGCGGAAAATACCAGGGCCAACCTCCGCATCGCCAATGCCCTGGAGCAGCTCGTTCGCCAGCACATGGTGGAGCCGACCTCCCTTCCTGCCGGAACATCAGGTTCCTCCACCTCTGGCACAACATCAGCCAATCCTCCAAATGTGCCTAGCCCTGTGCCTAGTCCAGAGGCCACAACATCTGCCTCTGGACAGGCCAGCCCGATGACATCCCGGACTCGGTCTGGCGCCCTCCCTCCCCCAGCCAAACGGGTGAAAAAACGATGACAGCAATGGCGACTTTTCCCACACTCCTTCTGTGCTTGGCTCATATTCCTTTCTGGTCAAAACTTCCCTCTCCTTTCTTGTGAATTGTTTTTAATTTTGTGTTCTACATTTCATAAATCTTTTATGTTGGCCCAATTATTGTAACTTTGGGAATGAACCCTGCAAAAAATGTTTGCCACAAATCGGTTAATTATTTTAGTTTATGTTTGAGCAATAAAAAAAAAAAAAAAAACTGACATTGTATTCTTACATTATTGTCAAAATGGATTACATTTAATCCTGGGCCAAAAGGCAAAAACTGGCAAAAACCACATTTTACATGCCAAAAAAAAAAGGGCTCTTTAAGGAACGTTTAAAATTTAAAATAACGATGCAAATTCAACAGGCCAAAAGAAAAAGGTAAAAACAAAAAAAACATGATGACATTATTGTTACAATAGGCCCTAACCAAAAAATTGAGCCCAAAAGAAACACCCACAAATGTACGTAAATTGATTGTGTAATCATCACATTAGCAGCTATGATTTCCACCTGCGTACGCTTTTGTGCTAACCCAAAAAACTGCTTTCAAAACACATACCAAGCCGGTTTTCAATCCAACACTAATTGCTGTTCTGACCACCCGCGATTAATCGCTGCAACACCGTGGAGTGCCGGGATGGAGGAGAAGGCCATCGCCAATGTGGTCGACTAATCCAGACCCTAAGCTGTGCGAGCATTTTGAAGGGAAAGAGGATCATCCAGTGACGTATGAGTCGGTCCGTACACATTTTACGCTCGCATCTGCTAATGTATGTACGCCCCAAAAACGCCTCGCCACGCCTGCGTTTTTCCATCTCCACCCCCGTCAACACCCAAAAACGCCCTGTTCTGTCAATCACATTTGACATGTCACTTCCTGTACGCTATTTGACGAACGAGACAAAAAAAGCTCGCAATCTGCCGTACGCACATGCGCAGTGTTACACCGATGCATGCGCGGTTAGTCAACATCGGAACGCAACGAGCGTACTGCTGTTTGCGTACGGCTCTGAATGAGGGCCTATATGTATATATGGCGCATATACCACTGCCACCACTGTTTGTATTTATAATTTTATACAGGTGTGTACTCTTCCATACATACACCACCTGCTTTAAACCCTGCACCTTCTTGGCTGGATCTACAGAATCTGTTGTATTGTGTTATCCTGCTACTCTTTCTACCTAGTTAATAGACAGCAACCTGGTTAAGTTATTCATCGTATGGACTGACCTCCATCACACAAAGCTAGCACTTATACCAACACCAATAGGATCAACCAATATGCTATAGTGTATTTATTGACTCTACAAGCACTATTATATTCTAACATTTTTATGAAGAATAACATAATAAATGGTGATTTAATTTAAATTCAGTAGTAAAACCTTCATAGCACATATTGTTTGGTGTTATTTGGCAATGTCTTTTATGCAATCTATCATTTTATGCTTGATTTTCACTCTGCAACAGAAGCAACATAAACATGTTATATACATAATTGAAATACACTTGTGCAGTATAATTGCTTATTAGAATATCACGACTCTTACCTTCAATATGTATTTTTAAATTTAGCTATAAAATGAGTTAGTACTACAAATTTAGTAAAGTTTAATATTACACTTTAGTTATTTTTTATTTATATTATTTATCTTATTAATATACTTTAAAGTCTTTTTGGGAAAAATTTGCAGAATAGGAGATACCACACTAATAATTATTTAATACAGACAGCAAAATGAATGAAATAAGAATTTAAAATGTAAAAGTTATGGGAGCCTAGCTCTGTTGTTTTCAGTCTACTCGCTTGGATTGATCTGTAACACAATGTTTTGCAAGCATGTAATGCGCTGACTGACAGATAAATGCAACTGCTTTGCATATGGATCAGATACTGGTTGTTTGTCTTAATAGTTGGTCTCAAGGAGAGGTTGGCGAAGAAGAAGGCTAGATCAATCTATTCTGCCACAAGCAGCAAGTCACAGTATGATACTGTGTACAGTGGTAATTACATATTACCAGTGGGTGGTGCTAGTCTTTGGAATGTATTCATACAGGATTTAACTGGTGAGCAGCATAGGTTTATGTTGATGGGGGAGAGGAATTGCAAATGAAGATCATTGTCTACAGTTTTTTTTGACAACAGAAGTCTTTTCTTGCTCAACCCATGTGTCAGCAGTTAACCATCTCTGCCAAATGCAGTTACATCACGTTGACGTGCTGCCAGCATACACTAACGCTTAGTTTACTCACCATGTGTTATGTCAGTGCCACTCTGTCACAATGACAGGCAACACAAAATAAATATAATTAAATGGAAACCATGCTGAAATCACATGAACTTATTTGTACTGTACCCACAACTGAAATTTGTTGCTGAGATTTTGAGATGACAACAACGAAAATCAAATTTTAAAGTGTCAGTATCAGTATCGTAGTATGCTATTAGCACAGTAGACGAGTTTTTGGACACAGCTGCTGTGCTAAAATATGCTAATGTTGAAGGATAAGTTGTGTGTAAATAGACACTTACTGCTGGCATCTGTGATCTGCTGCTGCATCCGAGGACGCAGCAGTGGATCACTCTACGTGAACATTGGTCATCTGGCTAAACTTCAGATTACTCAGGAAGGCTGGTGTTTTCACGCAGCTGAAGCCAGTAAGCCACTGTCTTCAGTACGTGCAGAAATTGGGGCCACCGTGCCCTGTTTTCTGGGACAATGCCTGATGTAGCCCCTACTTCGCCCCCAAACAGCCACAGCCTGTCAATCAGGCTGCAGCTTCCAGGCACTGTGAGAGATGTTGCAGAAGGAGTCCTGCACAGTGCACATCCTGTGCAAGTGCAGATCTTTAAACATCTGAGGCACTTTCATATTGATGTGCTGAACATGCATCCAATTTGACTAAATTCACCATTGAGTTAAATAGTAAGTGTCTGTTTGTGCAGTTTTCAATGTAGTTTTCCAATCCACTGCTTGATACATTGCATCTTTTGTTTGGGTCCTAAGTTATAATACTTTACATTTTATATTTGTAAAGCAAGAATGTGAAAATACCAAATCGCATGTGTCTTATGTGCAGTTTGTAAACCATTCAAATACTAAATTCAACACATACAGCACATTAAACCTCATTATTTTAAGGTGTCAGATGTAAAACAGCCATCCCAATGTTTTCATGTGTGAAGAAAAATAAATGTACAATGTAATAAGTAAAGGCTAAAATTTGTATGTGGTTCTAATGGATTCAGTATGATTGACCTGACAGCAGCATCCCAGCACCAGTCAAAATCCTGATCATCCCAAGGTAAGTATTTCCTACCCTATTCTACCCCCTAACCCTAACCCTCCCTTAGGGGTGCCTAACCCTAACCTCCCCCCAAGTGCCTAACCCTAATCCCCCCTCTAAGTGCCTAAACCTAACCCCCCTTCCCCGCCATCTAAACCTGTCCCCCTGTGGGGTGCCTAACCCTGACCTCCCACTGGGGGTGCCTAGCCCTCCCTTACACAAGCCTAGCCCTAAACTCCTGGGGAGGTGCCTAACTCTAAGTCCTCCCCAGGAACCCTAAACCTAACCCTCCTCCCCCCGCAGCTGTCCACACCCGGCTTACCTACAATCGGTAAGCCGGCTGTCGTGGTCCTGGCGTAGGTAAAATGACAGGCATCGGGATTTCCCAAACGCCTTTCATTTAACCCCTTGCCTGGATTAGACAGTCGGGAAGCCGACGGTCGTGATTCCGTCCGTTAGCTTCCCAACTGCTTCCCGTTCTAATAGCTGAAAAAGCTTTAATAACATAATGCTTAAGCTATCTGGCCTGTTAAAACAGAAAAAAGTATTTATCAGTGAGATAACAATAACTTATTAAATATTGGAATAATAATCATTTATTGATTAACTGCTTGTCACTTATTGTTTGCGTTTGTCACTTTACAATAACCACATCACCCTTTTTTTTTCTATGTGGTATCCATTAATGATGAGCAGTTCAATTTTATTGAAAACAGAACACACCCGAACTTTGGGGTTCTGGGTCAAACCAGGTCCTTGCTCAGATCAAGTTGGTGTTCCAAGTAGAACAGAGTACTGACTCAGGTCTTCTCGACTAGTTTGGAACTCAGTTCTAAAATACAGATTGCATTTAAGTCCCTCCCTCATGATTTTAGATGCTGTGATATGGTCAAAATTGACTGGAAATTACTGAAAATAAATGTTATTGATGTTAATAATACTATAGGAACATAAACAGGTACATGTTACATAATAACACATTTTCTAGGGCTGGTTTTTGCATTTACAATGTGTAGGAATAATATGTTAGACCAATTTGGGCATACATATAATTTTTTAAACTATGCCATTAGATCCTCCAATCTGTGGAAAATAGACACTAAGAAGGGACTACATTTGAAAGATAAGACATCTTTTATTAATACAAGTGTGCCCCCATGTGTGTTTGGCCCAGTATGGGGGAGATAGAGCAAATACAGTGCATTTACAATGTATGTAAAACATAATTTTTCAATAGTGCAAAATTATATTATATCACAAACAATAACTACTAAGATCACAGACAATAACTACTAAGGGCCTGTATGATTTAAAAAGGGGAATCCTCTCTTTCAAATAAGCCATCCCCATGGTTGCAGGTGTCAGTGTGGCGGTGAAAGATCACAAAGTGCCCTCCCATCCATACATTTAACATGTATGTTTTCCATATCACAGAGTAATATTATCTGGTGATCACCAGCCAATAGCTTTTTGGAAGTTCTCTTTTTTCAGATGTATGTGCCTCAATAGTTGCAGGTGTCATTATGGGGTCACTGGGCATGTATTCAATTTTATGTATGACTATGTTGATACATTTTAGACTGGAAAACCAATATTCTAAATAGGTTTAGTAACAGTAGAGTTAATGTATTTTAACTAACAATTTTACTCATATATATTCATAGACTACAGCAAAAAAGGTCGTAGAGTAAATTATAAAACAACAACATTCTATTGGGCAAAACAATTCTCCAACAATATTAGCAAAGAAATTGCTCATAATTTTTATGCTTTGTCTAGCTTAATATTTTATTTATTGATATTTAGTATTAATTTTCCATATTTCTTTATGCACTCAGTCATTAATAGTGTTGGTAATATTTTGATTATTTTGAGTTATTGTAGAACAAGCACATTTTGTTGATTAATGACTAATGTATTATAATGTCTATATTAAAAATCAGTTAATGTTGGTATAAAATAGCTGATATGAGTCCTATGTCCTTTTCTTGGAGAATCTGTTGAATTTAATTAGTACAGATAGTGTCTCTAAGCCTTCAGCCTAAAGCTAGATTTAGTTTGCTTTATTTGCATGTAATTAGACAAATGTGATAAAGGGCAATGGAACTTGTTAAATGTATCCCCCTCTGTTTCTCTTGGTGATAGATCATCCAAAGTCGTCAGACCTGTCACTGTGGCATCACTAAAAGGATGTGGACAACATCCCCTATTCAAATTACCTTTCAAATCAATCACTCTCATCAGACTCCTATCTTTATTTGATGGCTGTAGGACAAATGTTTTGGCTTATGGGTAGGAAATGTTAACATTTGAAAGAGACTTGACTAAGAAGGATTCAATGGGCAACTTTGATAAATTATGCTTCAAGAATAAAGAATCGTAAATGCCCTTGTTAAAATACTTTTACAACTGCCTTGAATGGTTTAATATTGTGTGTGCACAGAGAAGTAAAAAAAAAAAGAGCTCGTAATGGCATAAAAGGTTACTGAACCAGTGACTTAAATAATAATAATAATAATAATAATAATAATAATAATAATAATAATAATAAAAAAAGCAAACATATTTTGTCACTATATAATCATAAAACTACACTGCTTACATGCTATCTGCTTTGCTTAACACTATACAGGCAAGTAACGTAGTGTCATAAAACTGCTTATTGCTGCCTTTTCACTAAAAACACATAATAAAAAGGATGCTTAAAGCATTTTAAATATTTATATAATAATCTTTATAATCTTTGACAAGCCATTGTTTGCAGGAAAATTAAAATATTGGCATTAGCTTAACATTATAATGAAATTAATAAATGGGTTGATCACTGTTATATTTAGCAATAATATTGTAGTTGTTTTGAATAATAAGATATTAATAAACATAGCTTTAAATACAATAACATGAACCAATGCAAACAACCTCTTTGAGGATTGTAGTATATGTGTTTTAAGCAAGTACAGTATATCAAGATTGCTATGTAAAATTTTATCTATAACAAAATAATTTTAAACATTTAAAAATATATTTTTGTTAAAACATTTTCAACCAATTGACAATATAGTGACAATTTGGTAATTTTCTAAATATTGATACTTAATGCTAAACAACATTTAATGAATGCAGCAAAACTAGTGCTGCAACACAATTTTAAGAAAACCAATATTTGCACAATTATGAACACAGACACATACGTGCCTAAGAAAGTCGTATTATCGGTAGGTGGTAAGTTACACGTGCAAATTGTGACTGCTGTTGATGATGATGACAGACCCCTGTACTAGTGAACTGCTTGTGACTGGCAATGGATACTTTGTTGTCAGTTATTTAATTATTTATTTTTTACTTGGGCATATGTTATGTTTCTGTCTTAATGTATAAGCAATTTTTTTATTGAACACAAAACAAGTTGTTTCTATTGTATTAGAAAGGTTAACGAATGTTTTAAAGTACTTAAAGAGCCAGATGACTACTCTTGCCAGTCAAAATCTGGCATACAAATTTACTTATAAATGGAATTTTGATCCTGTATCAAGTATTATCCCATACTACAGTATGAGTGCAATTTGGGCAGAGCTATCAATGTAGTGGGTACTTTATAGTTTGAAAAGCCATAAAAAACTGAAAGAAAAATATTTTCAGATTTTAAAAACCTGGTGAAAGACAAAATGTGTGAGGAGAGGGGAGCAGTGTCTGACAGTGGCAACCCCGGGGTCAGTGACACTTGGTGCGGCAAAAAGCCCACTTTCCCACGTACGCCGGAGATGCATGCCCAAAAAAGTGGTTTGACCTCATGAGATGTGGCATGGTCTTGTGGGAAGGCCATGTTTTCTTCAACCCAGGTGAATGGCTATCTTTAGCCTGTCTGCATGTGAATTGCTACATTTCAGTGTCAGCGGCTGTAACAGGAGGGGGGCACCAAATTATAACTCCTCCGGGCATCTGGGATGAACTTACACCACTGGTCTCCACTGCCAGCTACTCCCCAGTTACAGGAGCCAGGTGCTGCACAATAATATCACAGTGTAGCACCCAGCTCCCTGTCACTGCAGAGGAACCAGCATTTTTGTGTCACTTAAAGAGCCAGACGACTATTCTGGCAAGGCAAAATCTGGCATAAAGATTTACTTATGAAAAGAATTTTGATCCAGTGTCAAGTATTATCGCATACTACAGTACAAGTGCAATTTGGGCAGAGCTATCAATGTAGTGGGTACTTTATAGTTTGAAAGACCATAAATAACTCAAAGAAAGATATTTCAGATTTTAAAAACCTGGTGAAAGACAAAATGTGTGATGAAAGGAGAGCAGAGTCTGACAGTGGCCGGGTGCTGCACAACGGCAGCACCCGCAGCGTACTGTAGTATGCACAATGGCAGCACCCGTGGGGCTCCCTGTCAGTGTGGAGGAACCAGCAAGTTTGTGTCACCACATGGAAGGGTGACACCCGGGTGCAGTCTGTACCCCTCGCACGACCCTTGGTCTCTGGAACTGCAAGTGGTCCACCTCTTCTCATAGAATATGCAATGTATGTGGCCAATTTAAAGCAAGTACTTTTAATGAAAGGATTTAATTTGCAAGACATAAACAGGCCTCTTCACAAGCTCAGTTTTGTGCACTATATGCATAATAAGCATATATAGAATATTTAAAAAGTTTGGCATTTAAACATGCATAATACATTAAACAATAATTGATGGTACAGTACCTTCTTAAAACATATACAGTATGTACATTACTACACCATGAATACATGTGTTTTATTTTTAATTTCCTAACAGATGCTGCAAAAAAAGAGAAACAATCCTGCATGAAATCCTGTCTAAATTGTTTTACATCTACATTCACAGGTTCATCATACAGCCACAAAAAGCTCAGAAATATTCTCAAACCACTACTTTTTTTCAGTGAGCTCCAATTAAATAAATACTGTAGAAGGCACTGGTAACATGTCTTTGTAATAAAGTAATACTAAAGTGGTAATAACAAGCTTACCAGTCTTGCCCTTGTTCCCTTCCTATCATATTCATCTTTCTATTCTTGATTTGTGCTACTTATTGAGAGGATTATAGACCTTGACCCTGTTCTTGATGTTTGTGGAGGCTATTCTAAATGAAGGCACTCTATAACTATCAGCAAAGCTGTAACTAGGGGTTTATGACAATTCCCATTGCACAGTGTGGATGGCCCTGGGGGTGGCACCCTGCCACCAGTATCGCTGCTGCATTACCACCCAGAGCATCCTGTGGACACCCCAGACATGCATCCTGCAGTCTGTGCAGCCTCTTAGAGCATCCTCAGTGATGCACTTCCTATTGCTGGCGGCCCCACACCCTGCTTGTTACAAGGGTGACTTTCTGTGCAGCTTTAATGAACCCTTAATAATATAAATCACTAAAATAAAGCATGAGAGATTAAATTACAGGTTTAAACTGATTATTTGGAAAGTGGGCAGATTGCAAGCTCCATATCTACAATATGCATAAAGGTTTACAATGGGTTTCACTCAAAACCTGAATTAAACAACATACTGTACATTATTTTTTATAATCTTGGCTTTAAACAAAATAACATTGACCATATATTTGGCGTACAATTTAGTACCTTCTTTTTTTTAAATTGCCTGTTTAGATACAGTAGTCTGAGCTGTAAGGCAAGATCCGAGGGCCTGATTCAGTTAGAGCACTGCTGAACGCAGATTCCCGATATTCGGGAATCTGCGCAGGTGCAGGACCCATTCTGCGAGTATACAGAAGGGGACCTGATAACTCACTCGCAGACTGTCAGTGATTGAGAGTGTGCTGCCGTTTGTGGACGGGGAAGGGGCGGTGATGCCCTCCAGTTCCCGAAACAGTGGCGTGTCGCCGCCGTTGCAGGGGAGAAATGAAGCCAGGATCTCCGTCGGTTGATGGAGATTTCCTGGCCTCTTCCTCTAAACTGCAGCAGCCGGCTGTTAGATGTCATGGGTCACTGCAGCCGGTCGATGTTACGCCAATTATCCGAAGCTGCATTGGACATAGCAGCTCGGATAAGTAATACACAGGAGGCGTGATGCCTCCTGCTGCATTACCATATCTGCAAGGATCGTAATTGCAATGCTGCCTGCGTGCAATTTCGATCCTTGCAGAATCAGGCCCTGAGAACAACTATGATGGATTAACTACCCCAGATATTTCTGGTCAGTGCACTCCTCAGATAACTGACAATGTGAATGATCAGTTGAAAAAGTTAATCCAATTCCAAATTGAAGATGTTATATGTAATGGTTGTGGATATTGCATTTGTTATCAATTATAATATATTTGGGGTGAGTGTTTGGGTGTGGGGCCCCCGGACCTCTTTAGGACATCACCACTTAATACACAGTCACTTTGTATATCACTTTGCATGTTTGTTTATTATTCATGTATTTTTTTCACATATATTTTTTTACCTTCATTACTATTTTTAACACTTATTAGCTACTTTTACACACCTGATACTTTATAACACTTCACTGTCACTCTTTTTTTCGTGTGGTGCCCTGTGGAGGTCTTTGGCTGGGCTGTCTTTTGGGGTGCCCTGCGTCCCAGATGTGAACCCCAGAGTGTTAGGGACCTGCTCAATAAGGTGACCTTGACAATGGTGGGCAGGCCCATATCATTGGCCACTGATATGCTAACTACCTCTGAAATTATATTTAATTACAAAATACATTTAAATGTGAACAGTAATGATCACATAGTGCATCAGCAACTTCTTTTTCTGTGTATATTACTTTAAAATCTCAACATGATAGCACCTTTCATTACTATTAGGGTGTGCAGTCTAGAGCCCCTCCCTATAGCCCTCAATTGTGCCTACATGCCCATAACATGCCCTCAGAACACAGCCTATGTGCAAATGCCCAGTTGCCATCCTGTTACACCCGAGCATGTACAGTTTAAAAAATTGTGTGATCCATCTGCAAAACTGACCTGCACACAACTGTGAGTCAGCTCCTAACGGTGCAATGACTACTATCACGTTGTGGACACTGCTCTTTGCCTGGAGCCCTAAAGCTCAGTTGTATGTACTTGTTGGAAAGGATCTCTTCAGCTTATTTTCCTTAAACAGAAAGCTAACTTTAAAAAATATATTTTATTATGAAAAATTTCATGAAAATAATTGTAAAATATTAAGAAGTGTGACCCAGACAAAAGAAAGAGACATATCAATGCATTGGGGATCAGAGGTGGGCAGGTGAGGAAAGACAGAGGAAAAATAAAACCCTGCAGTACCAGACACAATAGCTAACAATTTGGCAAATGAGAGGTCCAAAATACTAGTAATAATAATAAAAAATATCTTTCTTTACAGACAGATACAGAGTGTTAGCATGTTTTTATAGTTTCTATGAAACATAGATGTGCAATACAAAGATCCAATAGATTATTAAAATAATCTGCCATGAAGAAAAATAATTGTAAAATTCTAAATTCCATGGGTAAACAGAAAAAAGTATTCCTGAGAAAACTTACAGTTGACAAAATGTGAAATGTACTCACAAAGTTAGGCAGTAGGAATTAATCTGCTAACTATTATACATAACAGTCATGTGGTTGAATAAGTATCTTCAATTTTTTTCAATGAATGTAATTATTATTATTATCATTTATTTATATGGTGCCACAAGTGTTCCGCAGCGGCTTACAAAGTACATAAACAAATTGTAGACAAGCTACTTACAGAACAATACAATACAGGACCAGGGCATGGATAATATATATTGTTACATTAGCGACCATAACACCCAGATAAGCAACAGAGCGTAAGCAACCAAGAGTTAGGTGCCCTAGTGGTGAGTAAGAAGTAGATGAAATTAAAGTAGGGAGAAGCACAAGAGGGTAGAGGGCCCTGCTCGTAAGAGCTTACATTCTAAAAGGGGCTAGGTGTAATCCTATTTTGTGAAGTTATAGTGGTCATTGGTAACACGGATATGTATGCAAATTATAATCTCAGCAGCCTTGGTACTTGTGGTTGTTCATAAGACAATTATCTGGGTTTTGTCCAAAGAGTATTGATAATTCATAGCCTACATGTATAATAATAAAGTTAACTAGAATAAATGGGTAGAAAATGGTAGAAAATGTGTTAAAAATAATAGACTTTGTGACCTGAAAATACTTAGAAAAATATCTTTTTCTATCTTCACAAGGAGCACAGAGATGAAGGTGAGTTTTATGTCGTCAGTTGTGGATTTGCTACGCCTTCAAAGATGTCGGATGTGGCAGCTGTAACACGGAGTTCCATCTGGCATTAGATAGTTGGCAAAGGATTGTTTACATTTGCGGTTCCAAGAAAAGTGATGAAAGTGACTGCCATGATTTTATGACTACACCACATACATAGCTGTCTTCTCTAAAGATAGGGGGCACACTGTTTATGTACATAGCTATAGAGAGCTTTCAGATTTCTGTGTGCTTTTTATAGTGCTTGTCTTAGTAAATCTCCTTTAAATCCATGTGACGCCCTGTGTATTAATGGTTTATTTTTAGGCACAGATTTTGAGTCACAAACCTGCAATAGTGCTTTGTTAGTGTACAGAGTAATATCGCACAGCAGTTACAATTATTATTTTTATATTTGCTACAGAAACCTGTTTTTAGTATGTTAAACTGCACGAAATGTCTAGTAGAGTTAATTTTCTTTAGAAAAGTCTAGAATACATTTATTTTATCAGTAGACTCTCTCTTTTCACAGCCAAGTTAGGTATCACTAAACCTATTAACTTATATTACCTTACTATAAATCCATCGTGGCTCCACTGACTGTAAAATTCCCTGGTAATGCCTAGTATTTGAAATATGATTTGAAACAGAATTTATAATGTTGCAGAATTACATAAAACTGTGTGAAATTGTGCAGATAATCATTTAAATCTCCCTACATGAGAAGATAATTGCTCTAGAAATTAACTGTACCTGGAGTTCATTCATTTGGTCATGGATAGTTTCTTATATAGTAATGATTTGATATTAGAGCTAATTAAGATCAGGTCAGAGTTGCTGAAGGTCAGACATTAATGCACAGGATCATTGAAATGATAATTATAAACAGATTAGGAAGTTACGGTCTTTTATAAGGGGTTATTAGATAATTACTGTGTGAGTGTACAGCTTACTGTAATAATGGATTATCAACTGATTACACTGTTTTAAGGTTGAGAATGTATTGCTTCCTCATGGACAATAAATTGCTGACAACTAATAAAACAGTTTTTCCATTTTTGTTATTTAATGTAAAATGTTATTTTATTAGGTAAAGTCTGTATAAGAAAGATACTGTTAAAGCCAAATTTCTTATTTTTCATCTGCTTTTTATACAATGTTATTCTTTATATATACGTTTATTGAATATTACTTATACATATTATCCAGTTGTGTTTATCAGGGCCACATTTGTCACTAGCTGATGTCAGTTCCAACGTGGTGGGTATGGGAGGCCGGCAGTCGGGATGCAGGCTGTCAAAATACAGACAGAGGCATCCCGAAGCTCAAAATCCCAACAGAGGCTCAGTAAGTATTCTAACCCTCCCACTGTCATCCCTAACCCTCCCTTTCTGCATCCTAACCCTAACCCTCCCCCATGCACCCTAGCCTTAAACCTTACAATCCCCCCTTAGTGCCTAAACCTAACCCTACCCCCTTAGTGCCTGTCCCTAACCACCCCAGTGGGGCCTAAACCTAACCCCCCTTGTCTGAAGCCTAACACTAAACTCCCCCCTAATCCCGCTTTGGTGCCTAAACCTAACCCCCTCCCCCACGTGGATAACAGCAAACCTGGCCTGTTATACTTAGATTTGGGAAGCTGGATGTCGGGATTCTGGCGCCAGCATCTCAACTGATGTCGATATTCCAGTGCAAGTGTTCTGGCCACGGGTCAGTATTCCAGCACGATTTCGACTGCCAGCCTCTCCTGTGGTGGTTACCTCATAGCCCTTGCAGGAAAGAAATCCTCCCTGGTAGGAAGCAGGCTAAATATATAGTGAAGAAGGACAAATATAGGGAGATCTGAAATTGGGGTATTTATCAATTCAACTGAGCAGCTGAGAATCTGTAAGAGAAGTCATACTGCTCCCCATGCCAGCTAGGTTCAGGGCAGCACATGCGTGAGCCAGAAATTGGCTCGCAAAAATGGACTGGAACTGGATGTCTGGACTTGGTCTTCCAGTTCCAGATTCAATAGAAATAAAAAAAAATATTTGTTTACAATAAAAGTAAAAAATAAATAAGTAAAAAAAAAACAATAATTATTTTAACAAAAAGCTAATAATGCTTAATTTTAAAAATAAAGCATTATTTCCTATGGGAAATGTTCACTAATGCCATCCTGAGACTGTTGCCATGCATGATAAAAGGACAAGAACCCTGTGAATATCTCACTATCATACTGGTGGCTCCTCACAACATGACAACAGTTTCTCAATCTAAAGTAATTATGGGTGATGTTACACTGATAGAAAATATGTTGTTGCTGTTATATTTGTTCCTGATAAACTGAAATGATGTAAGATCATGAAACGTTGAACACATAAAGTAGTTTCTGAGTTTTATCTTTGGTGACAAAAACCCTATGAGTGCTGCCTATAGTGTGGATATATATTTTATATATATATTGTGACACAGTTAGGTTAGGGGGTCCCTCTCCTTGGTAGAGGACTCCTTCCTTACACACACACACAGCAGCAGGGAAGCAGCACACCAGTCTGGATGCAAGTACAAGCTGGTCGGCACCAGTCTTTATTGTACAATGTCAGAAATATAAAGAAAACATAAATATAAATCCTAGCCCTGTCGGGGCACTAACTTCACAGGTAGTTCCCTCACTACCAGAACCTGGCAGGGCCTAATGCCCTCGCCAGCAACAAAAGCACAGCACAACACTCACAGTTAGGTATCCAAGTGTCTCTGAGCAAACTCCCTGCCTGCTCTCCCAGGTGAGACAATCAGCCCTCAACACACTAGGCTTATATTGGCCACTTTCAGGTGGAAACCCTAACAAGCCTGTTACCAGGCTGCGAGAACCAAAACCTGGAGTGGCCAAGGGTGGAGACCTCCCTCTCCTCTCACCCACAACCCCCAGGTCCCAAACCGGCTTTTCAAAAAGCCGAAACTCAAGCCAGCTATACTGCAGACTTTCTCCTGGGGGTTTAAAACACATAAGACAGGAATCTGGGACAAATGTACCTTCCACAGACCACTTTACCAATGATCCTATCACATATCCCCCACCTTTGTTTCGACCTGTGGGGCAGAACAACTGAAGCCCCCAAACAATGAACGCGTGACAACGCGTCAGCATTGGCCAGCTGGCTTCCTGGCCTGTGTTCCACTGAAAATTTAAAAGTTTGTAATGCCAAGAACCATCTCGTAATTCTCGCATTACTGTCCTTATTTTCGGACATCCACTTCAAAGGGGCATGGTCAGTGATCAATTTGAACTTTCTTCCGACCAAGTAGTACCTGAGAGCCTCTAACGCCCACTTTATGGCCAACGCCTCCTTCAGCACTGTGGCATAGTTTCTCTCATGTACATTCAACTTTCTATTTAGATAGAAAATAGGGTGTTCCTCACCCTCCTTGTTCTGGGACAGGACCGCTCCTATACCTACTTCTGATGCATCGGTTTGTATTATGAATTCCCTTTCAAAATTAGGAGTCATCAGGACTGGTTGGGAACACAACGCTACTTTCAACTCCTGAAAAGCTTTCTCTGCCTCAGGACTCCATTCTACCATAACTTTTTGGTTGCCTTTGGTCAGGTCAGTCAGTGGGACTGCCATGGTGGCAAAGTTGGGTATAAACCTCCTGTAGTAGCCCGTAATTCCCAAGAAGGCTCTCACCTGCTTCTTATTCAGAGGCCGTGGCCAGTTTTGTATGGCATCAACTTTTTTGAGCTGAGGCTTTATCAGGCCTCTGCCAATGGTGTATCCCAGATATTTTACTTCCTCCATGCCTAGACAACACTTTGATGGGTTGGCTTTCAAACCTGCCTTATAGATGGAGTCCAACACTGCTTGTACCCTGGGTAAGTGAGACTGCCAATCAGGACTATGAATGAACACGTCATCCAGATAAGCATCCGCATACTGTCTATGGGGCCTTAGAATCCTGTCCATCATTCTTTGGAAGGAAGCAGGTGCCCCATGTAGCCCGAAGGGCAACATCTTGTACTGAAACAAGCCCTCTGGTGCTGAAAAAGCTGTCTTTTGTTTGGCGCTCTCGGTTAACGGTACTTGCCAATACCCTTTGGTTAGGTCAAGAGTGGTTAAATACCTTGCCGTCCCTAGTCTCTCAATCAGTTCATCCACTCTTGGCATCGGGTAGGCATCGAATTTTGAAACACTGTTCAACTTTCGGAAGTCATTGCAGAAACGCACACTCCCATCGGGCTTTGGAATCAACACAATGGGACTTGACCATTCACTATGTGATTCTTCAATAACCCCTAACTCTAGCATATTTTTAATTTCTTTCGATACCGATTCTCTTTGAGCTTCTGGTAACCTATAGGGCTTTAGATTAACTTTAACCCCTGGGTCAGTGATTATGTCATATTTAATGACCGAGGTTTTCCCAGGTACGTCAGAGAACAGCACCCTATTTCTGATCAGAAACTCCTTGACCTCTTGTTGTTGAATTGCCAACAGGGTTTTTGCCACTGTCACTTCGGGAACTAAGGGCCCTGGATTTACTGGAGGGGCTTGGATGGCCGACAGTACCATTCTATCTTTCCAGGGCTTTAATAGATTTATATGGTATATCTGTTCCGGCTTTCTTTTCCCCGGCTGGTAAACTTTGTAATTGACCTGTCCCACTCTTTCTAAGATTTCAAAGGGCCCTTGCCATTTAGCCAAAAGTTTATTTTCCACAGTGGGATCCAACACTAACACTCTGTCCCCAGGAGCAAAGCTGCGTAACCAGGCATTGCGGTTGTATACCCTCTGCTGTGCCTGTTGAGCCTGTTCCAGGTGCTGTCTCACTATCGGCACTACCGCAGCAATTCTCTCCAGCATTTGAGAAACATACTCAATCACCGTTTTGTAAGGACTAGACTGCCCCTCCCATGTCTCTTTGGCAATGTCTAGTAACCCCCTTGGGTGTCTCCCATACAACAAGTCGAAGAGTGAAAACCCGGTGGAGGACTGGGGAACCTCTCTTATGGCCAACAATAAATATGGCAGTAAGTAATCCCAATCTCTACCATCCTTGTCGACCACTTTCCTAAGCATGTGTTTTAACGTCTTGTTAAACCACTCGACCAGCCCATCGGTTTGGGGGTGATAAACCGAAGTTCTTAACTGTTCATTTTTGAACAGGCGGCATAACTCTTTCATGACTTTTGACATAAACGGTGTACCCTGGTCAGTTAGTATCTCCTTGGGTATACCCAGCCTGCTAAAGACATGAACTAGCTCTCTGGCAATGGTCTTGGTTGATGTATTGTGCAATGGGATCGCTTCCGGGTACCTGGTAGCGTAATCCATTATGACCAGAATATACTGGTGTCCCCTGGCAGACTTCATTAAGGGTCCCACCAAATCCATCGCTATTCTTTCAAACGGCACCTCTATGATAGGCAATGGAGCTAGTGGACCCTTAAAATGTGGCCTGGGAGCATGATACTGACACTCAGGGCAGGATGCGCAAAAGTCAGACACCTCTTTATGAAGCCCGGGCCAGAAAAACCTCTGCATTATTCGCTCAGTGGTTTTCTCTACCCCTAGATGGCCTGCCATTATATGACCATGGGCCAGATCCAACACTGTTCTTCTGTAGGCTTTGGGAACTATTAGTTGTTCCACAATATCTTCCCCCTTCTTAGTCACCTGATATAACAAATCCTGACACATTGCCATGTGGGGATAGGACAAAAGACTATCAGGATCTACGGGTTTACCATCAACTACTTTTACATTCTCCCTGGCTTTTACCAAAGTAGGGTCATTCAACTGCTCCACGGCAAAGACCTCTCTTCTGACCTCTAAATCAGGCAGATGATCACCTGGCCCAACAACACTTCCCACCTCAATGGGAGGCACATCAGTTGGCGGGCCACCGTCACGTTCCACATTCTCTAGTTCGCCAACCATAGTAGAAAAAGGGAATAACTCTGACTCAGAAGAAACTCCCTCCTCCACTACATCGACAACCTTCTCAAATGGATCGGGGTTGTTCACCTCTGGAACAAAATGGCTTTCCCACAACTTCCAGAAATGAGCAAAGTCTCTCCCCAATATTGCATCGTACACCTGTCCATGCACCAAACCCACAGAAACTATAGCAGAGCCACATGGTGTCTCGATGTTCACCTCGGCCGTAACATAATATCGAGTATCCCCATGTATGCAGGTCACACCAACAGTTTTCCCTGTATGCCTCAAGGGGTTCACCAGCTCAGCTTTTATAAGTGTCACCAAGCTACCAGAGTCTAACAGTGCCTCTACTCGGTTGCCATCTACAGTGAGTACACACATGTGCTTATCAGTCTCAGCCTGCCGGTCAGCCATACAGGCTGTCTGTGCAAAGAAAGACCCCCTGCGGTAGACATGAGCAGTATCACATTGCATAGGTTCAGTTGTAAGTGAACAATTAGCGGCAATATGGCCGAAGCCACGACATCGGAAACACTGAGACATATTAATGTCTAGTCGTTTACGGGGCAAGAACCTTCCTGGCCTGGCAGGTCTGTCTCCAGGTTCTACACCCTCAGTCTTAGGTACATTCCACCGCCCAGCACCCTTCTCCCCTGGAACAGTCTTACCAGTGTCTGTGGGAGTTCGCCGGTGCGCCATCGGGGCTCAGTGGGGCATACTCATCAGCTCCTCCACGTACCTCTCCACCAGCTAGACCAACTGGTCCGTGGACTTAGGGTCTGCATGGCTCACCCACTTGCGCAGAGTCACAGGTAATGATCACAGGTACAGGTCCATCACGACCCTTTCCACAATCTGTGGTCCCGTCAGCATCTCGGGCTGTAGCCATTTTGAGGACAGATGGACGAGGTCATGCATCTGTGAACGTGGAGGCTTGTCCCTATGGAACTCCCAGCGGTGGACCCGTTGGGCACGAACAAAGGTGGTGACTCCCAAGTGAGTTAGGATCTCCTGTTTTAGTTTTTTATAGTCCTTGGCATCAGCCAGGCATAAGTCGAAATAGGCCTTTTGTGGCTCCCCAAACAAAAAAGGTGCCACCAGACTTGCCCACTGCTCCTTGGGCCAACTCTCCCTTTCGGCCATTCTTTCAAACGCGGTGAGATAGGCCTCCACATCATCACCCGAAGTCATCTTTTGGAGGAAGTGACTGGCTCGTACAGAGTGAGTGGGGGTGGGAGGACCAGTAGCAATATCTCTGGGCCGGGCGAGCAGGTGCTGTACCACCTCTTTTATGGCCTGGCAGGTTTCCTCGATGGCGACCTGTTGTTGCCTCTGGGCTGTCTCCAAGGCCAACAGTTGCACCCTGGTGGATTCCTGCTGAGCTCTGGTAGATTCCTGCTGAAGTTTGTTTGTCTCCTGCTGAGCTGCTGTAGCTTGGAGCAAGGCCTTAATATTGTCCTCCATTTTGTCCTGGGGTGTAGGTTGGAAGCTGAACCTTGCCTCTCTGAGCATTGGCTGACGCCTCCTCTATGGGACTGCAAGGACACAGCGTTATTTCCACACTTACAAATTGGGTGTCTGTCCCTTTAATTTTTAAATGGAAAGTTTTCCTCTTGCTGCAACTTCAGTGTGTGTGGGTGCCCGCATTCTCCACCATATTGTGACACAGTTAGGTTAGGGGGTCCCTCTCCTGGGTAGAGGACTCCTTCCTTACACACACACAGCAGCAGGGAAGCAGCACACCAGTCTGGATGCAAGTACAAGCGGTCGGCGCCAGTCTTTATTGTACAATGTCAGAAATATAAATAAAACATAAATTTAAATCCTAGCCCTGTCGGGGCACTAACTTCACAGGTAGTTCCCTCACTACCAGAACCTGGCAGGGCCTAATGCCCTCGCCAGCAACAAAAGCACAGCACAACACTCACAGTTAGGTATTCAAGTGTCTCTGAGCAAACTCTCTGCCTGCTCTCCCAGGTGAGACAATCAGCCCTCAACACACTAGGCTTATATTGGCCACTCTCAGGTGGAAACCCTAACAAGCCTGTTACCAGGCTGCGAGAACCAAAACCTGGAGTGGCCATGGGTGGAGCCCTCCCTCTCCTCTCACCCACAACCCCCAGGTCCCAAACCGGCTTTTCAAAAAGCCGAAACTCAAGCCTGCTATACTGCAGACTTTCTCCTGGGGGTTTAAAACACATAAGACAGGAATCTTGGACAAATGTACCTGCCACAGTCCACTTTACCAATGATCCTATCACAATATATATATATTATCCACAAAGTGGATAGTGTCTGCCATTAATATCCCTGGGTGCCCTCGCAACACATAACACAAAATATCCACAAAGTGCAGCACTCCAGTCTTGCAAATGAAACTCAGACAGCAGAAAAGTATACACGAATACATAGGTACTGAAACGTTGCCGCTTACAGTACTGCCGTCTGAGTTTCATTTGTAAGACTGGAGTGCTGCACTTTGTGGATATTTTGTGCTACGTGTTGTGCAGGCACCCAGCAATATTAATACCAGACACAGGGAGAGCCGGACACACTGCTATTTGATATATATATATATATATATATATATACACACAGTATATATATATATATATATATATATATATAGTGAATCCTATTTGTTTGTGCTATATTATTGGGTTCATTCCTGCTCCTATGGATGTTCACCCCAGGCATATGCATTGATCTCTGTTTAGTGTGTGCAAGTTCTACTTGTGCTTATTAGCTGAAGTACCTGGCATTGTACTTCAGCTATCTTCAAGTTATTAAGCTTTATTATGTGATGTTATTATTATTATCCTTTATTTATATGGCACCACAAGTGTTCCGCAGCGCCTTACATAGTACATAAAACTAGTAAGTGAACAAGAATCAAGTAACTTACAGTACATTACAGTGCAGAACAAGGACACTACTTATATACATTGCTGCAATAGCGATTAAAGCACTCACAATAAGCAGCAGGGAGTTGGCAGTTAAGTGTTACGTGCCCTTATGGGGAGTAAGGAGCAGAGGAAAATGTAAAGAGAAGCACATGAGGGAAGAGGTTCCTGCTCGAGAGAGCTTGCATTCTAAAGGGGGGGGGGGCAGACAGACAGGCATGACACAGAGGGGGAAAATAAGGAGGAAAGAGCCTGAAGTGGGTTAGGATGAGATCTGGAAGGCCTTGATGAAGTAGTGGGTCTTGACAGTCTGTTTGAAGATTTGAAGAGAGGTGGAGAGTCTTATAGGGAGATCATTCTAAAGGTAGGGAGCAGCACGGTCAATATCTTGGATGCGGGAGTGGGAGGAAGTAATCAGTTGGTAAGAGAGGCGACATGCATTTGTTGAGCAAAGTGGGCGGGCGGGAGTGTGAAGGGACAGAAGGTCAGAAATGTATGTGGGAGAGGATTTGGTGTGGGCTCTGTAGGTGAGTGTTAGAACCTTGAATTGGCATCTAAAGTAAAGAAGATGAGCTGAGCAGCAGCATTGAGAACCAACTGTAGTGGAAAGAGGTGAGAGACTGGGAGGCCAGCTAGGGGATGTTGTCTAAATCCTTCTAGTGGAAGGCCCAAAACAAGCTCCCTGGGTCAAAGTTCTGCCCTGTGCACTCTGCTGTGAGGTCCAACTGGGACCTCAACTACTCCATTATGCATTGTACACCAATTTGCACCCCTCTGTTAAGTTTACATCCAAATCCATCCAAAGGAAGGCCCAGAACACAATCCCCAGGTCAAAGTTCTACCCAGCAACCCCCTAGTCAATGTTCTGCCCAGCGTACACCAATTGGAGGTCTGAATGGGACCTCAACACCCTAGTATATCTTCTGGAATCCAATGTTATCACTCTGTTAAGTTTTTGTCCAAATTCATTCAGTGGAAGGCTCAAAACAGGCTCCCTGAGTTAAAACTCTGCCAAGCATACACCAAAATGGGGGTCCTACCAGGGCCATAACCTCCTAAAACCTGGCCAAGATCCAACTGGATCAACTCACACTGGTTTCATTCCAATCAGTGCAGAGGTGTCCAAATGCATAACCGGACCAATATCCTTCTAGTGGAAGATCCAAGACAGGCTCCTTGGGTCAAAGTTCTGCCTGGTGAACTCTGCCGTGAGGTCCAACTAGGACCACAACTACTGCATTATGCATTCTAGACCAATTGGCCCCCCTCTGTGAAGTTTACATCCAAATCCATCAAATGGAAGGCCTAGAACAGGCTTCCCAGGTCAAAATTCTGCCCAGCGTACACCAATGGGAGGTCCAATTGGGACCTCAACCCCCTAGTATACCTTCTGGAATCCAATGTTACCACTCTGTGATGTATTCATCCAAATTATGTGATGTTGTCCAAATCCATCCAGTGGAAGGCCCAGAACATGCTCCGTGGGTCAAATTTCTTCCCAACATCCCCTGGGTCAAAGTTCTACCCAGTGTACACCAATGGGAGGTCTGACTGGGATACACAACCCCCTAGTATGTCTTCTGGGATCCAATGTTACCACTCTTAAGTTTTTGTCCAAATTCATCTAGTGGAAGGCTTAGAACAGGCTCCCTGGGTTAAAGTTCTGCCCAGCATACACCAACAGGAGGTCCAACCAGGGCCATAACCCCCTATAACCTGGCCAGGACCCAACTGGACCACATCACATTGGTTTCATCCCAATCAGTTCATGGTTGTCCCAATGCATAACCGGACCAACAAACAGACCAATGAACTTTATATATAAGATTATAATTATGATAGTAATGTTGGGACACCCATGAGGAGACAGAAGTGAAACAGCAGAGTACACCAAGAAGAATAAAAGGTTAGAGGTTAGGGGAGGAAGGTAGATTTTGGTGTCATCAGTGGTGAAGTGGTACGGTAGACAGAAGGAGTTATTTGTTTGAAAAAGAGTGGAGGTATATAACAAAAACTGAAGATCGCTATCAGTAGACCTAGACTTGATGTGTAGAAGAGGAGGGGAGAAAAATTTAAGTGAAAGTAAATGAATTAAATATATAGAGTATTTTTAGCATGTTATGGTTTAATAAATATTGATTTATTATATTATCCTGTATGTAAGTGTCATTTATATCACACCAACGCAGATTCCCACATATTTTTAGTCTTTTTAGGAGGTCAACAATTCCTCTTTTAATCTGCTGCAGGTGTGATTACTAATTGAATATTACCTGCGTGTGAAGTAGGCACAGAGTGATTTCATTTATTTTATTTTTTTGTTTCCTGACAAAATTGAAGAGCTGTGTTGCTTAACTGACATGGGGGTAAGTTAGTAAAGGACTATTAAATATAGGAAGAAGGCAAAAAGTGCTCTATTTTTGGTTTTATAAAATTGAATAGTAATATATTTTATAGAGATTACTGAGCATGATTATAACATTAATGCAAATGTGTATTTTATGTTGAAATGATTCAGACATGCACACAATTTACACGCAACACCGATGTTCATGTAGTTGAGTGATTATTTGCACAAAAATGTCAAGAGATCCCTACGGTGCATGCATTATACTGAGTGTATGCGCACAGATGCTGTTGCGATCATGATCATGATAGATACTATTAGAAATAGGATCAAAATAGAAACTATCTGAATTTAAGATGGCGCTGGAAAAAAAATTAAATAAAGAGTAAAATAATCTGCAAAAAAGAGTAGAGGTACAACAAAACCAAATGTTTTTACAGCCTCCTTTGGCTTATTATTTAGTCCATTCCTTCATACACAATAGAATTCCTCTGGGTTTCTCAGTATTATATGTGTCCAAAGACCAAAAGAGAAAACAGAACACAACAAAATCTCTTTTAGGTTCAATTCTTAAAAAAGTATTTCCAAATAATCAAAATCAATAACGACAGTCCTTTGTAATTAAGACAGAACCACGTACCCTAACTTACATATAAGTACGTGGGGAAATTGCTATCTGAGTATCTTTTAATCTCCCTCCAAATCTAACCAAGATGTCACAGTTTATCAACCGAAGATGAAAAATATGTGGCTGCATACCCTACTTATGGGCAAAAGGAGGATAATGAAGCTCATCAAGGTTTTTCTAGTAGATTCTCCCTATTTCTTCATATACTGAAGTATGCAGTAAAACTCTTCCTCTAATGCGTCCCCCAGGGTGATGGAAAACAAGGTGGACTAGAGGCTGGTATCATATATCATGAATTTTAATATTTAAAAAATAATAAAATATCCAAATGCTGATGCAAACACAGAAGTATCACAGACTAATAAAATGAAATTAGGGGAGTAGACTCTGGAAATCCAAACTAACCCCCTTTTAAAAATTAAAAAAAGGTCAGATTAACAATGGTTAATTGATGTATAGTAAAAAGTGTAAGATGTCCCAATAATCCAATGTGTTTCGATCCGCTATCCTGGGGATCTTTCTCAAGGTGTGTGGGACTCAACTAAAAAAGGGTGCTTTATAACCCCTTGTCAATTAGGCAATATTTGCCTATTGCCTGCTGTTTAATTAAAAACCCTGCTAGGGGCATATTTCATCCTCATGAATAAATGGGAATGCAATATGCATGGTCCCGGTGAGGATGCCTGTACTGATCATGTGGTGCTGCATCACTTCCGGTGCTCACCATGTGTATGCCTAGTGTCATTTCCTGTGAGACCCATGAGTCATTGTAGATGCAGGGGTTCTCTAGCCCACGTGGTACCGCCTCACTTCTGGTGTGTACCACGTAATAGCATCGCGTCACTTCCAGTGAGACCCACATATCATTACAGATGTCGGGGATAGCCTAGCTCCACGTGCCTCGACTGTGGTCCGGCAGGTGGACACGTGGTAATCTGCCAAAATATGACATCATACTGCAGGGGTTTTTTAGGTTATGCAGCAGGCTTCCTCATGTAATTGAGGAATGGTGGCCATCTTGGTACATATAATAGAAGGGTCCTAGCTAAAATACATAGGTACATAGAATAAATATGAAAAAATACATTATATATAAAATTAATATAAAATTTATAAAATCAACATTCAAAATAAAACACTGATATAGAAAACAAGACCAAAAAGATACATCATAAAAAGCTTTCATAAGAACCATTTCACTTCAAAGTCCTGATTTAAACCTCCTGGAATTAAAGTTTTGTTTTATAAATTAATTTAATCTCTTCTTTAGCTATAATGGCTTTGTTATCCTTACTCCATTGTGATTCTTTTACTTGGAGTCCCATGCCTTATCAGCACACTTCAAAGCAGTACATAATTGTTCTACGAGAGATATAGAAAAAATATGTGGAATTAAAATAGTTTGGTTGGATTTGTAGGGAGATTAAAAGATACCCAGATAGGAATTCCCCCACTTACTTATATGTGAGTTGAGGTACGTGGTTCTGTCTTAATTACAAAGGACTGTCATTATTGATTTTGATTATTTGGAAATACTTTTTTAAGAAGTGTATCTAAAAGAGATTTTTTGTGTTTTGTTTTCTCTTTTGGTATTTCGACACACATAATACTGAGAAACCCAGAGGAATTCAATTGTGTATGAAGGAATGGACTAAATAATGAACCAAAGGAGGCTGTAAAACATCTGGTTTTTTGTACCTTTTCTCTTTTTTGCACATTATTTTACTCTTCATTTAATTTTTTTTCCAGTGCCATCTTATGTTCAGATTGTTTCTTTTTTGATACTATATCCTGAGTGGGGTGACACTCTTTTTCTGATAGATAGGAAGGCTGCAGGTGTTTATTTTATTATTATTTATTACCAGTTATTTATATAGCGCACACATATTACGCAGAACTTTACAGAGAGAATATTTGGCCATTCACATCAGTCCCTGCCCCAGTGGAGCTTACAATCTATATTCCCTATCACATGCTCACACACATACACACTAGGGGTAATTTTTTTTGTTGGGAGCCAATTAACCTACCAGTATATATATATTTTTTTTTTGGAGTGTGGGAGGAAACCAAAGTACCCGGAGGAAACCCACACAAGCACAGGGAGGAATATACATACTCCACACAGTTAGGGCCATGGTGGGAATTGAACCCATGACCTCATTGCTGTGAGGCAGTAACGCTAACCATTACACCGTCTGTGGTGTTGCGCACGCTCTCTTCACACTCAATCTATATTACTATTAGAAATAGGGCAGCAAAGTGATGGGCATTTCTGAGTGGTGACTGTGAGTTGACTAGAAGTAAACATATGAAAAGTCAGTCTCATGGGTCTGTTCTGTGAGTGTGGTGAGCATGTTAGAGAAAACATCAGTGTTCCCAAATGCGCAGCCACAGCCACAGAGTATACAGTCAAATGGAGAAACTGTTACTACCAGTGAAAGTGTCTGATGTACAGTATTTTTTAATAAGAACACTACAGTATGGTAACTTTTCTCTGAGCTATAATATCATGGATCACCTCTAAGTTTGAAAAGGGTGAATCAGGGGATTATAAATAAACTCCTACTAGTACTAAAGGAGTTTAGCCCACTTCAGTAACATAAGATAGTGTTGGGGTTCTCATCTGAAGTCTGTAGCTTCATCCTGGTAGCAGATTGGAAGTAGAAGAAACCAGATCCCCAAGATAATGATTGGGTGCCTACCTCATTCTCTTTTCAGTGGTGATAGCTGGGTGCAAATGTACATTAAACATCTGGATTTTATTTTTGTACAAAAACATATACAACTGCTTTTCCCATTAATAAAAACCTTTACCAGTAGCACTAGTATGTATTTACATTCATTCAGTTCAAAGCCAGGTGTTACCCTGGTTCTCAATATTAATCAAACTGTATATGATCCAAAGCATATCTTGATTGAAGCTCTCGACTGTCTTTTGATCCGCTAAATAAAAAAAAAACCCTTATACTAAGCTAGAGATGTGCGTGGACCCCCGTGTTTTGGTTTTGGATCTGCATTCATCTTTGTGTTTTGGTTTTGTACAACCACCCTCGAGGGTTTTGGTTTTGGATTAAAATAGATAAAGTCGATTAAACTAATTAAAAACCGATAAAAACAGCTAAAACATCTGAATCCAAAATCCGAATTTGGTTTTTAAATTCGAGATCCAAACCGGGACACAGTTCAAACCGGGTCACAAAAGTGAATCCGAATTTTGACCCGGTTCTACTGAGAACGCTAAAATTCGGGTGTGTCCAGATTTCTGAAATCTTGACCTGCACATCTCTATACTAAACACTGGGTTAGCAATTAGCATACACTAAGAGGTCATCAGAGGGATCTTATATAAACAATAATCTGAGTATGAAACTTGGTACGTTAGATGGAATATACAATTTCTCTGCCATGTAATGCAATACCAGTTCTTTTTTAACAGAAATTTCAATAAAATGCAAAAACTATATTTTATTTGTTGGCCCAACAATAAAACATTTAACAATGTACTTTTTCAATGGAGATAAACTAGCACTCTTGGTGGGTCATATATTGAAAGTGGTCCTCTTTACTTTGTGACATTTATAGAAAGCGTGAACATTTCTTCTATATTTACAAGGCCCATTGTGGCTCTCCAACACCATGTCTATAAGGCTATTTGTGCACTTTTCTTAAGAGATGAGAAATGTGTAGGATATGTAGCTGTTTGGTAAACATAAGTGTGTGTTCTACTAAAACCAGGGCTAAATGCAAGACGGCACCTCTGTGGGAATACTTGCAAATATGTCGGTATTTTAAAGCAACAATCATGTTAAAGACTAAACCAGCTTGGTTTAGCCTTTAACATGTTTGCTGCTTTAAAAATACAGGCATACTTACATGTATTCCACTTGTTTTTGCCTTTAACATGCTTGCTGCTTTAAAAATACGAGCATACTTGCATGTATTTCGCTTGGTTTTGCCTTTAACATGTTTGCTGTTTTAAAATATGTGCATACTTGTATGTATTCCATTTTGTTTTGCTTTTAACATGCTTGCTGCTTTAAAAATACAGGCATACTCGCATGTATTCCTGCAGCGGCTCTGGCTCGCACTCTATTACATTTAGCTCTCAATCTCCTAACATGGAAAAAATGGCACATCTTAATAATCATCTAATTGTTGCCACTATAGCTCTATTATTAGTATCTTTTTATATCAAATTTCCATTTTACAATATAAGAAATATAATTGGTCCTAATTACAAGGTTTCTAATGGCTTTTTTTTAGTATAATTACAATGTATGCTTTTAATTGGGCAAACTATGGAAAAAAATTTTGGGAGATGCTGCTTCTTGCTGAATTTTCTTTTCACTTTGTTGATAGATTTAAAATAATTAAATTGACAATAATTATCCTTGAAATTGTACAAAAAATGCCCAGCCCGGATCATAGCTACAAATATTAATCACAGAAAGTATAACAAGAAATCCAAAATGTTCAATAGGACTCTTTGCCTTCTTATAAGGTTGGGATGTACTAGGGCATCTGCTTAAAAACAAAGGCGAAAGGGAAAAACAACAACTTGTGTGAAGGTTTCATGGGTCATAAGGGGCAGGACGCATCAGGAGGCCACATTTCTGTTTCTAAGCTGATTGATGGAACATCCACCAATTACACAAGATGAGTGTTGAAAGAAAAGATACACAATCATAATGTTACCCATCTCTGTCCACCTTTTGTAGAAGACAATTAGTCTGTCTTCATCAGCACTTGACTTGGCAGATTATATCTAATGTTTAAACTTGCTGTTCAAACCATGTTTCCAAAACATTATTGTGTCTTAGCTTGACCGCTCAGTGTGGTCTGCATTTTAACTTCATGGTACACAGGTCAATGCATGTTGTTTAAGGTAGGTTTATTTAGTATGTAAAATAGATAATAAATGACACGGATGATCTTATATTTGTGTATGTTCTGTGGCACTGACACAGACTGTTTCTCAGTATGAGATGTTGCAGCACTTTCACATCACAGTTCTCTCCTTGTGAGAAGACAATAAATGTTGCATGTACATGTGTATTTTATACTTAGTTTTGCTTGATTGATACTAACTGTTACTCTGTTGAGATAACAATGGCAGATGGATTGATGAATATATTTAGATACATGACAAAAAATGACTCATTTAAATACTGTAATTTATACATACACTAAACATGGTAGAATACCTATGCAAATTCACTACAATATTTTTAAAATTAAAGAAAAACCAGCACTACGCTATGTAGAAAACCATGCAGGTACATTTACAATTTTACATTTTACGGGTTTCTAGGAATCAATTATTACAGCTCATAAAACAATAGTGCTTCAGTAATTTGAGTGTGAATGGAAATGTTGAATTCCCACCATTTAAACTCCCTATAAGTTACATTTAACATGCTATGACAATAGTGTTTCTTGAAATTACGTTGTCTTGCCATACAAATACACCCCTAGTTGTGTGACTTTACAAATGTTTTAGGGAGACATTTTACTCTACAATGTTGGTTTGTGGATGATTCACAGTAACCAAATGCTTTATTGGGTTCTCACGTTTGATGGTATCCTAATGCATTTTGAAAGTCTTTAAAATGCAGATGTAAAACTTGGAAAAAAAAATCAAAATACTGTTAAGATCTCACCTGAAGTCAGTGCCCCATTATTTATAAATAAAGAACGGTGCATCAAGGATTTTTCTCATCAAACTATTGTTTACTTTCAGCATGTAACATGTTGAATTCCCTGTTCATAAGTTACAACAAAGAAGAAAGAAACTTCAGATGGTCAGAAAAGGGAAAAAAGCAAGGTGTCTTGGTAAGTTTATGTCTCTGTCATCACCATCTCTGCATCTGACAATATTTCCTTTTGATCTTGATGAGAGCATTCTATAGTGAGGAATTTTACACAGAAGTGCACCCAGCAGAAGCTTTCTCATGTGAAGATGTCAAATCCAATGAGTTTCCGTCTATGTGCTGATAGAAAAGCGTTGGTAATTGTTGCAGTCCTGTTCCCTACGGCTACATACATTTTAGTGACAACATTTCTTGTATAATCTATCAGTTTCAACAGTTTAGTTTTGAAATTAGTCTGTTACTTAAATAAGTACTAATCTGTCTTGTAAACTGTGATTACAGAAATATTAATTATGACTTAAATAAGGGCTTTTCAGTTAGAAATCTATATATTTTTACAAAAAATCTTTATATGTTTATATTTATACAATATAGAGTTAACAAAATGTTGATACTGCAAAGACAAGTGTCTGAATTCTAGAAAGGAAATCCTGTTAATAACCTGGAGTGATAATCATTTACGACATGCAAAAAGGAATTTTATATATGGCAGCTGAGCATGTTAGTAATAAGTTCAGAGAATGTGTAAATGTAGACTTTCAATGGTGCACCCTGCACACCTGTGTGTTCCAAGCCTGAAAGAAGCTCTCTGTGTATCATTAAATGCAATGGGCAAGCACTGTGGGCCTTATTTAGAGTCAATCCTAACTGCGATTTGTGTTTTTTTGTCTTATGTCATGTTATTTTTCCATTCTCAAACATAATTTTAGATCATGTTGGACAAAGGAGCTTGGACCGGGGCTGGAATGCAGTCTTTGGCAGAGGGCATGTGTACAATCGTAGTGAGGGAAAAGTTGATAAGGATGACTGGGTACAATTGGTCATAAACCAAATTCCCATTTAGGCAGAACCTCTAAACTGATGCAATAGTGTTTGAAAAGTGATTTTATACTAGAGTACACACTCATTTTATGCAGGTAAAGATTGCTTCATACACATATGGGGATGCATTAATATATTAAAAAGTTATCTTAGGGAAAAACACAGATTTATGTCAGCTTCGCTAACCATTGTAGATACACCAATCCAGCTTTGACAATGCAAGCTGAAAAAATGGCTCCAGTAGCAAACCAGTCTCATCTCACCCTTATATGACAAGGGGAGGAAACCACAATTAAAGGGAGGGAATTGCAGCTCCAGATTTGCATATGCGACTGACTCTGAAACGACCACAAAAATGCAAATGTATTTTTGATTGTATTGTACAATTCTGGATGTGACTGGCTCTAAATAAGGTCCTGTGATGATGGCATTATGAAATTTACTAATATTTGTTCTGCAAAACAACACGTTATGTGGAGTTTGGAAAATGTGTCATTTGCGAATAGCTGCCTGATTTGAAACTGCCATTATGACTTTTTAGAGTGGTAAGTATACAAACTATGCCATTCATGAAGCTGTGGATTGCAGAATTTAAAAAAAAAAACTTCTTTAAAAAAAAAATCCAGATTTGTTTTAGACATGGTTTTGATAGGCGAACTAATACATACTGCATTTTGGTGACTTTGCCTCATTTATGGTGGGGTGTATCATGCATTGCATATTGAATACGATATATCCTGCCACTTATCTTATGCATAGCACCATATGCATGAATAAATAGGCAAAGGACAGCTCTTCTGATAAGAACTATCCTTTGTGATGTGAGGACATCCTGGTTTGTGACCCGGAAGTCCTACTGCACATACGCAGCCATTGGCTTGCTTATGTAAAAGCCACAGGGTGGTCAGGCCTTTGGATCCCTTTGGAACTGCTTGTTAAGAAGCCCATAGGGTTTAGATGGTATTGCCTATGGGAACAAGCTCAGGAAAGTGAAACTTTCTAGAAATTGATGCATACCGGCACATCATAGCCTTATAGTATTCCATGGTGACTTCAGTACCAGCGAGCCACAGAGGACATCACTGATAACCACTGTGGACCACCTTTATGCATATAGGGTTTGCGGTAAACCTCCCAATATGACAATTTTTGTAGGTTTGACCACATTTTTAGGGTTGATATATGCCACCCTTGGATATAAGTAAATTTTTTTGATGTTAAAACATATTTTGAACCACTATATATGTGGCAGTACTTGCAAACCCTTGTGCCTTGCCGAGTACAGTAAAGGCATGTATACTCAAAGCTTTACATGGCTCTTAGAGGAACATCATATGCCTTTGTAGATTTATTGTAGATATCTTTGGATGCACCTTTCTAAAAGTCTATATCTTATGTATACATAAAGCCTGATGCAAGTTTACATGATGAGAGAGACTTGCATATATTTTATTCTTAAAAAATGTGTATGCTTACTTCCACACAGGGACACAATAGCACTGAGGCACTTTCTGGCATGCCTGGACTGTGAAAAAAATCAGGAACCTTTAGTGGCAAATTTGCCACCTCATTGCTTCCTGTGTTCTATAGTGGAATTTTCCTTAAATGTCCTGCATGGAATTTACCCCAAAATGTTTTATCCACTTCCTTGTAATATGGAAATCACACCGTATGAAAGATTGAGCTGGCCCCATTGTCTTTCAGCTTTACTTATAAACTATACATTTCACTAAAGGATCAGCCATACACAAAATATCCAGTGATGGAGACAACGGGTTTTTCACTGAGTCCCACACTGACCCTCCAGGTCAAATGAGCTGGAAGACACTGACAGTGCTCACAGAGAAACTGAGCAGTTGATGGAATGGTAATGTAATGTAACAAAGGGGGAGCTGAGGGAACAGTAATGTATGTAGCACATGGGGAGCTGAGGGTACATTAGTATATCTATCACCTGGGGAGTTAAGGGGTCAGGAATGTATATAACATAGGGGGAGTTACATGAATAGTAATGTATGTAAGACTGGGGAACTGAGGGAATTGTAGTATAGGTAACACAGCTAAGAGTATCTGAGGGGACCGTAATGTATTTAACACAGCAAGAGCTGAGGGGACAGTAATGCATGTAACACAGGGGGAGCTGAGAGAAAAGTAATGTATGTAACACAGCTGATGGGAGCTGTGGAAAAAGTAATGCATGTAACATAGGGGTGAGCTGAGGTGACAGCAATGAATGTGACACAGTGGAAGCTGAGGCATATACCTGTATAAGGGCATGAGGGTGCTCTGAGGCATATAATGTGGCATGAGGGGTCTGTGGGCTAGCATAAAAGGGCACAAGGTTAATTGAGGCAGATATCATGGCATGAGGGGGCTCTGTGGATATAATGGGGCATGATGGAGCTCGGTGGCATAAAACAGGGTATGAAAGGGTTCGGAGTATGTATATAAGGGCATTATGGGGCTCTGAAGCTTATACTGTATACAGGCATGATGGTGCTCTGGGTCATATAAAGGGACATGATGGGACTCTTTACTAGAGTAGTTAGATAATGACCTGAAATCTGACACATAAATTGTTATAACCCTACTTTGACCACAACTCTGATCACTCCCCCTGGTCTGAACTCCAAGAATATGAAAATGAAAGGTGGTAACCCTAACAGTCAGCCATATTTTGAAAGTATGTTTATTGAGCACAGTTCATTATAGGAACACAGATAATGCTTAAACATTCATTTCTGTGTTTGCTACTAGCATAAAGAGGAGTGTGCTTAAACTCTCCTCTGCCTAAGACGGCAACAAATATGTTAGCATCCTATTACTACACTAATTATAAAATACATTTGATTTAAACTATGTGAACTATACTAGACACGTGTACTTATTTTAAATCATTGTTACATGTATGAATGAGGTAGGTATGCAGTCAGTATTTCGCGTTTCACTATGTTGACATTTATGATGTCGACATAATTGAAATGTTGATATCTAGTATGACAACATCTGGAAACAGTTGATATGGACAAAATTTTCAACATATGACATGTCAACATCACCGTTAGGGTTAGGCTTAGGCTTAGGAGTTAGGGTTGCTGGTTGATGTTATGGTTAGATGTTAGGGATTCTTCAGAAATGGATTGTTGACATTAGGCTATGTCAGCATTTCTTTGGTGTCGACATGCTGATTTATGACACATTGAACATGTTGTTTGTCAATATAATAATCATGTCAACATTTTCATGACATAATGAATAATGTTGACATGGTCTCGGTTGACATAATATACCAAACCCATATGAACATGAAATTCTGTAAAGTGAATAATTAAAGCTGCCCCCAAATGCTACAAAACAGTTATTTAGGTCACTAAGTACTACTTAAATCAGTTTACAATTATACTATTGGAACATGCATGATTGTCATAGAAAGCCTTACATTACTTGTATAATGACGTTTTGATTTATGAAGGCAGGTAAATTAATTGCCCAGCTTATGAAAATATCACTCTTCTGATGTCTAGAGACTATCACTGTCTCTGGTGTTCTTAGTACTGGAATTGAATATTAGAAAAACAAAACCAGCCATACACATGAACAATTAAATTAAGTCTACTCTATACAGTTACATGCATATATATATATATATATATATATATATGATTTCTTATAGATTCGCTTTAGATAACTAAATAAAACTTATCTTAAGAAATGAATACCTGAACAAATACATTTACATTATAAACAAGCTGAATTTATTAATTTAGTTGTGAAATATGCGGATTAGGAGTTGATTATTCGAGATGAAAGGATCCGTTATACATCCTGAAACAGTAGTTTCCACATGTAATAGATGCATTCACCATTAGTGACCTGACGTGCCTGCCATCCATTCATCAAGCTACGAAAATGAAAAGTTTTTATTAGAGATTGACTGCAGGAACTGACACTATCTTCTGAGGCATCTAAAGGGGCCTGCTAAGCCCTTACCATTCAGATCCCTGCGCCTCCACTGACCCTTGCTGTGCGCATGTGTGACCTAAGATAACATGTGTGCAGTAAAACTGTCTATATAGTTGTGGATCATTAGATAGTTGCTTTTCTCACCAGCTTTCCCAGCACTAGAGTAATGTTTAATTGCTCTTGTGGTTTTGTGTCTACTGCTGATTTACTTGTGGCCAATGGATGCTAATAAGGAGTAGGACATATACAGTAGAGCCCGATTTAGAGCAGCACACAATCCAAACTCAATTCCAATGTTTATGTAGTTGAACGACTGTGCATGCATTTAACTTTTTGAAAACTCCTATGACACATGCATTAGAGTGTATTATTATTATTATTATTATTATTATTATTATTATTATTATTATTATCATTTATTTATATGGTGCCACAAGTGTTCCGCAGTGCCTTACAAAGTACATAGACAAAAAAGTAACCATTGACTTACAATACAATGCAATACAATACAATACAATACAGGACATGGATAAACATTGCTATATCAGTGACATTAACGCCCGCATAAGCAGCCAAGTGTTAGTTGCCCTAGTGGCTAGTAAGAGATAAATTAAATTACCGTAGGGAGAAGCACAAGAGGGTAGAGGGCCCTGCTCGAAAGAGCTTACATTCTTTAAGGGAGGGGAAGACAAACAGGAGTGACACAGAATGGGGTGGGCCAGGAGAAAGGAAGATGTAGCAGCAAGTTAGGATGAGAGCTGGAAGACTTTAATGAAGTAGTGGGTCTTAAGAGCTCATTTGAAAGATGGTAGAGAGGTGCAGAGTCTGATAGGGAGAGGTAGGGAGTTCCAAAGGTGAGGAGCAGCATGGGCAAAGTCTTGGAGGTGGGAGTGGGAGGAAGTAATCAATTGGCATGAAAGGCGGCGTGTATTAAGTGAACGAAGAGGGCAGACAGAAGAGTGAAGGGAGATGAGATCAGAGATGTAAATGGGAGAGGAATGGGTAAGGGCTTTGTAAGTGAGTGTAAGAGCCTTGAATTGGGTTCTGAAAGGGAATGGGAGCCAGTGGAGGGCTTGCAAAAGGGGGGAGGCAGATGTAGAGCGTTTGGAGAGGAAGATGAGCCGAGCAGCAGCATTGAGCACAGACTGGAGAGGAGAGAGATGGGATTTGGGGAGGCCAGTTACAGTAGTCCAGTCTGGACATGACCAGTGAATGTACAAGGGTTTTGGTAGCATCCTGGGTGAGAAAGGGTCTGATCTTGGAAATATTCTTGAGATGGAAACGACAGGACTGTGAGAGGTTCTGAATGTGTGGTTTAAAGGAGAGGGAAGAGTCCAGGATGACTCCAAGACCCCAAGTATGCACAAAGGCGCTGTTGCAATCGATTCACATGGTATCAAAAATGTGGCAGAAAAACGATGGGCATTCCTGGGCGGTGACATGGACATGGCAAGTATTGCATGAAAAAATGGACTATTCAGTGGGCGTATTATAGGATTTTTTCGGGCATTTCAGTGCAAGTATCTACGAAGTGACTATGCAAGCGGCTGCGTAGAGACTATTAAGATTACTGGAAGCAAATAGTCAAACAGATTTTTTAATGTTTTACCGCCTAACTGATATTTTTTTTAACTAAAAAGCTATAAAAAATTGTTGATTTTTTACTTTAATTAAGTTAAAAACATATTTTGAAATATATTTAAAAATATTTTATTTTCAAAAATATATGCCTAGAGGGTGTCTCTATGTCCATAGCTCCCGATTGAAGCATTACTTCCCACCTCTCAGTGGCAGCATTAACCTCCACCCACTAGTGTCCATAGGTTCCAATTTGTGGCACTACCCCACCCCCGAAAGCCCTGTGTCATTATATAAGTATTTTACACCCCCGATGCCCTGGGCCAAAAAAATCTTTATGAGGCATTACACCACCAGTACCAATAGATATCCCAAGGGTATTACCCTTCCTCACCCTCATGGCATTTACCCCTCTCCCTCCACAGCAGTGCTCATGTCACAGGGGACTGATCTTAACTCTCCCCTGAAGAACTTGCAGAGATTAGCATATTAATGCTCAGAGGCATTCTGGTGTAAATTAGTCAGTAATTGCTCTTTAAAAGATGGGAGGATGAGATGCTTGTGTTGAAAGTGGTGTGCACTACTGGACAGACCCCATCTAATTGTTCCTTCAGGGAGGCTTCATTCCCTGCACCCAAATGACTGCTGAACTTAGTTCTGCATATGCACTGCACTATCTTGTTCACAGTGGGAAATGGATGCCTCCTATATAGTTCCAGATAGAGATCCGGTATTACCGCCAGCCACAATGCTGATTCAGCATCCTGCACCAATACCTGCAAGCAGCATACACTCACCGGTAGATATACAGTTACCTTTTACTACTAAATTACATGGGACTGGTTTAAAACATAGAAATATCCCATTTTCCATATATTTTAATAATCTACACATTATTTAATGTACATCTGCTTTTGGTTAGACATCTGAGATCACTGGCTAAGCCAGCAAGCTCCCGATAGAAAGATTTAGTGAACCATCAGTTACCATTCTATACTATTACCTATATCTTAAGGGGTTGTCACTCCAAGGGCAGATCCAAATAGCCTTTGAAGCCATTGGAACGGGTCCTGGCAGCAGCTCACCCCCAAAAATTACAAAAACAGCCAAATTTTGGTGCTCATTGGGGTGCAAATTGCTGAATATTTCTGTATTCTCATTATGAGTCTGGATGGTGGTCACATGTTAATTATATCTCTTTTGGACTGGTTCTTTACCTAATTCTTATTTGTGCCAGCAATTTAAAATAGCCTTGTGTTACAAACACACCTTGTTAATTATAGCGTGCACACACCAGAGTTTCTGTGCTCCTGCATCTGTGCTTATCTGTATAATGTCTGCTGCCTGGCATTAAATAAAAACATATAATGCATGTTTTTTAGCATGACAGGGTAAGAGACCTTAGGTATTTCAAATATCCTGCTAGGCAAATACAACAACTGCTTTCTTTCATGTGTTGATGCTTTGAAATAAAATCATATACATATATTATATATATAGACAGGAATATCTCAGTGAAGGGAACATGATAGTTTTACAACCAAAGTGGTGGGAGATATGGCTGTATGGCATATCATTGCATACCATCCTGCTTTATACTGTGCATATATATGACAAAACACTGTTGCTTGATGCATGGCTATGCCCTATGCTGTGAAGCCACACCCATCTACCAAGATGCCACATCCATTTTTACTGCACACACATTCGGTGTGCACACATAGTCCTGCTCACCACCACCCAAATGTGGGGAGGTATGTAATAATGCAGAACCCAGGCAAGAAAGGGGTGACCAGTGGGAATCGGTATGTAATGCTGCTAGATCTATTCCCGGTAGATGAAATACCTACGCCAGAAGGCCGAAGCATGAAGGTCATGATGGGGCAGGTAAGTTGGCTAACCCTCCCCACCCCCCCTAACCCTAACCCTTCCTTAGTGGTGCCTAACCCTAAAACTCCTGTGGTGGTGCCTAAACCCAAGACCCCCCAGGGGTGCCTAAACCTAACCCCCCTCCCAACACCCTAAACCTAAATCTCCCATGGGGTGCCTAGCCCTAACCTCCTCTCGGTGGTGCCTAACCCCCCTCCTCCTAGCCTAACCCTAACCCTCCCCGGGGGGGGTGCCTAACCCTAAGTCCCCCTTGGGGCTGCCTAAACCTAAACCTCCTCCCCGCAGCTACATGCTATGATTCTCCACTTACCTTCACTCGGGATGCCGGCCATCAGGATTTCGGCATCTGGCTAAAGATAGTCGTGGGGATTAAAAATGCCTATCTTTAGTACCAGGTCAGGCTTCTAGCACTGGGATTCCGTCAGCCAGCATGCTGGACGCCGGTAATTGAACTGCATCCCGTCCAGGGGGGTAAGCCTATTCACAATGTCTAACACCCCTGATCTCAAAACAGCAGCAGTAAAACATATGTGAAATGCTGGAAGAAGAGTTATCTTCAAGAAAAGAGTTTCCTTGCAATTGAAAGCTGCATTCTCTGTGTAGCAGCTCTCATGTGTGTCGCTGGTTTTCCAGAACATACCCTATTCTGCACCTCAAATGTTCATTCATTATATGTATTTTTCCTTACTGTAAAATTCTTATTAGTCCAAATTAAAAAGTAAAATAGTTGTAGTATATTTGGAGCCTAAAAAGAAGTGTAGTCCTCAACTACTTTCTGATCACATGGCTGCCCTGATTATTCATTTCAGAATTGTGTAAGCTCTGTGTGTTCCTCATAGAAAACAATTTACCCTATGGGCCTAATGCACTGGTGATCTTGGACACAGTTGAGAGATGTTTCTATTCTGCACATACATCTAATTTTCACAGCATTCAGATAGTGAGCACACATGGCCGGGGTTGTGCTTGTGGTGAATTGGAGACACATGGGGCTAAGTGTAATAGCTTGTGATCTTCAGCTGCTGCGGGGATTTAGTTGAGTCACCCAGTATTTTTAAAGTGGCAATCATTTTAAAGGGTAAACCAGTTTGGTGTAGCCTTTAAAATGAATGTCACTTTAAACATATGAGGAGACTCACATAAATCCCCACAGCAGCTGAAGATCACAAGCTATTACATTTAGCCCTTGGTCTTAGAATTTTTTTTTAACATGTACTGGGCATTCCTGGGTGTGGTGACAGGGAGGTAGCTAAGTAGATGCACGAAGATGGCCCATCTTATGGGCGCATAATGGGAGTGTTGCAGATGTCTCACAGATAGTGGTTACATACAGAGACGCAGATCCAGTAAACAACATATCGTGCGGTCGTTCACCAAATCGTGTGGTGCGTACGGTCAGCATGATCTGCTGTCGGCTGGGTACATACGTTATCTAGTGTGTACCCAGTTTTAGAAAGTCACTGTATAGCAATGCATTTGACATGTTTTGTTTGTCTATTATTTCTATGAATCTTTAAGCATAAAAAGGATAATTTTAAACAAAAAATATGTTATTTTAAGTTTGTATAAATATAAACTGTAATTTTTATATATACATTTTTTTTAGAATTTTTGTATTGACTTTGCAGCTCTGTAGGAGCCAGCATGTGACGTATTTAGCAGTTTATTCAATGTGTCAAAGATTGGTATAGCTTCAGCTTTGGACCCAATGTATAAATAATTTAAATTTTTTTAAGTGACTGCTTATGTAAACACTAACCAACACTTTGCTGTGGCAATGCTAAATATATTTCAGGTTACGAGACATAAAAGTCAGTTTGTATTTAGTGTGTGTGCCTATTCCCAGATACCAAAGAAGATGAAAGAGGTTCATAATGGAAATCATTGTTTGTTCTACGTAAAACAAATAACTTTCTTGGTCCACTTTGTATGAACAGAGAGTATTGTGCGACAACTCTTTAGATAAATGTAATAGTCATCTGTTGATCAATGCTTGAAGCATGGCACTGTGTACAGATGTTATCAATTTTCAAACACGCCGTCAACAAGTCGTATTAATTCACTACACTTTTACGTGCCATATTATTTTTCTCCTCTCCGGGGTTTAATGTGGTTGCTGGACAACATGATGCATTTCTCTAGTATTCTTCTTACCAACCCAGAGACTCAAAAAACATATGTTATAAAGCCAACAAGACCTTCTATATACTGTACATAATGTAACATATTAAAAAGCTTCTACCACACTATACATTTTGAACAATTATTTCTGAAAGCAAATATTAACTTAACAGAAAAGACAAATATTTCTAGAAATGAAAAAATAAGTTTCCTTATGTATGTTTGCCCAATTATATCAGTTTTTAATATTTATATGTTAAATAAAGTATATATTAGTTGTCTTTCTAATAAGAAATGAATAGGACAAAATTAAACAGGGATTAAAAAGACAAATATATTATATCTCTAATAATACAGAAGACCAATATGTACAAATGTACTTCTTTAATCCTGGAATGTATTTGATAGATACTGCATAAAAAGGTTAACTATACGTCACTGTTTGAATGTTCTCATTAAAATGTTAAATTATAATTGTTATTAACAATAAAATAAATGATTTCATACTATGAATCTTTTTTTATTAATGGGTTATTTTACATAACTGTTCATGCATTTGCATGTTTGCAGCTCCTGGATTACTGTATATCACAATCACTGACATTTTTGACTGTTTTTTTTGATGGTCAATGTTGCTTACAGGACAAGCCCATCCTTATGGACCCTTTTTATTTGTGGCCTCAAAACATCCTAAAACCCCAAGTGAGGCATCAGATAAGAACTGTGTAGCACAGGATTGTATTACTTCACTCAGTGACATCAGCATCATTATGGGCCATGGGGACCAGATGTAAAGAGGACTAAATAAACTAGAGATAAGTGGCTTGATTTTGCTGGGAACCGAACACACCATACTGAGTTGAACTGAGGCATGCCTTGGTTCCCCAGCAAAAACCGGGTCTTAAATCAAGGCAAAATGTCATAATTCCGAAATTGTGGGATCTCACATATTTTGTATTGCATACAGCATAAATCCCTCTCCATCTACTTTCTAGTTCCTATTCCTCTCTGAAGCAGCTCTGTACTTCTAGACTCGCTGAAAAAAATCATTCTGATCTGTGCAGGCTTAGTTATATGCAAAATATATATAATAAAGGGTTCATTTTTAAAAAATGTGTGAAGTTCCTCTCAAATTGATAACCAGTTTTGAACCTCTGAGCCTGGTCTGGTACTGAAAATAGGGGGGGGGGGAATGATGTGGGGTCCCTCCTAGTTTCCAGCCATGGGGGGTAAATTTTAAATGTAACTATTTTGCTACTACCAACAGCATCTAAACTAGCTGCTTTGGAGAAGTGTTTTGTTAATTTATTATATTTTCTACTAGTCTTTTTTAGTATATTAATACTTGATTAATGAAAACATTCTATAGGGAAATATATCTAGTTTATTAAACTGCCATCCTGTCTGCCACTGCTGTGCTACTACATTTCATTGATGTGCCATATTCTTTTAAACTGATATGTGTCATGGGCTTGAGCATGAGATCAGAGACAGGACCTGTGCTCTGGACTGACAAGGAGAATAGGAAATGAGGTGAGCATATCAGAAGTTTACTCATTGGTCAGGGCTAGACACTGACATGGAATATGGCCTATGGTCATCAGAGATGTTGACAACTACTGGAAACCCCAGCCAGTAAATGAAACTACTTGTCAAGAATTCAACACTAGCCCTGACCCTCAGCTGGAACCAATACTTGAATACTTAGGAACTGGTCAGGGGGCATCTCAGATAACCAATAGCCTGTATGAAATCAACATGACTACTATAGATGGGTGCTTGGAGCCTACACCCTCAGAGAGGGAAACAGATCCAGGACCCAGTCCCCAACACCAAGAGTTGGCCACTCCACTGGAAATTCAGCACAAACCCCAACACTCAGTGAGCAAACCATCAGGACAACACCCATGATGGTAACACTGATTGTCCTATGAGCAGAGATTCCCAGAAGCAAGCTTGGAGCAGTCATGCTGAGAAGAGTAGTAGAAATGAAGTGGAACAAATTGTAGCAGACTTAAGAATTGGCACTTGGAAGCACCATTACACCCCATGTTAGCAAATGAATACTTCAGACTACAACAAGAATAACAAAGGCTAGCACCAGATTGGAACTGAGTGTACAGTAGGTAGCAGGCTGAATCAGGCTGAAACCAGAATGATAGACAGAAATATGCAGAATAGACTAGAATGTAAACTGGAGGAGACAGCAGTTGATTTGAACTGGATTAGAACTGGATGAAACTAGACTGTACTGGGACCAGAAAGCACTGAGGTAATCTTGAACCTGACTGGAAAGGAGGTGACCTGAACCAGACTATAACCGGAGAAGTACTTGTACTAAACTGGAAACAGTGGATCAATGTTAATAATACTGCAGAAACACAACAGGACCATATTACATGATTCTAGCTGTTTTTACCAATTTTTAAAGAAATCCAGAACCAAAACACGGGGGTTTGCTCACATCTCTAATATAAACCTGGTTCTTTGAAGTTCAGAAATCTACAGGAATAGTTATGTTAGATATATTCTACCATGTAGTATATCTAAGCAATGATTAACATAGGATATGTGTTATATAATATTCCCTCTAGTTGTATTGTGAACATTTTATGCCAAATAATGACCATTTCCATTGACCCCTTCCAGGGGTGGGCTGGGCCAGGGGACTGCTGCCCCTCCCCTGGGACAGTAGAATTCTGATCATTTTGGGTCACATTATTGCATGCCTGGTGGGTGGGAGGCAGGCAACAGATTCTCCAAGGCTGACATACTTGTGTTTTAGAACACAAACAGAGCAGAGCTGTGGCTGCAGGGTTATGTCCTGTGAAGGGCTACTGCAGTGCTGACTGGTGAATGGCACTGGCAAGTAATCAATCACAGTGGTGAGAGGACTGCCCTGAGGAAGTCTAAGTGTGCAGGAATTTGGAGAAGGACCAAGGAAATGGTGTTGGGTCACCCCATAGATCTGATGTCTAAATTATTTTGTGCCCAATGTTTTTGCTAAAAATGTATTAATTTATTGTACTGTACTTGGAAAGGTAAGATGACAACTGTACTTACTTATGCACACACATCTAGTGAAGCCATACAAATATTTGAGGTACTTCTGATCTGGTGTATGATTTTTAATTTGGGAGAAGGGATCAGACTGGTGGTATGATTTCAGATTTTGAGCAAATTCAGATCTGGTGTATGATTTTTAATGAGGGGAAAGGGGTGTCAAACGTGTGGTCTTAAATAAGGGGTGATCAGATTGGATTTATACATTTTAATGCACAAGGAGGAGGGGTCATATTTGGGGTTGATTTTAACTGAGGTAGGGCTCATATCAATGATCTGATATTATTAATGTAAAAACAACTAATTTGGAATCATAACTGTTTCTTTTAACAATATTGTTTTTATTATTTTGCTCCCAATTGTTGGTGTAGTTATTTGTTTTTAGTGTGTGTAAAAAAAAATTCTATTTCCAATTCAGTAAAATTATTATACATTTTATATTTTTAAATATTTTTACATGCAGTAATTATAAATCATCATCATATTTTATATGATTTGTCATGGTCTATACACTGAATATTATCATCCACATTATATGAATGGAAATTATAAAGTTATCAAAAAATCCAAGAACACTATTTGAACTTTATATAGGTCTCTCAAATGTTTTCTATTCTATGTAGGTCACTATAATGCTCTCAGTATATCAGTCACTAGAATGGTCAGTCTGTTATTATTGTATATCAGTTACTAGAATGGTAGATTTGTTTGCCAGGTTGGTCTCAGTTTTGTATTGTATTTTGGTCGCTAGAATGGTCCCTGTATTGTATATCGGTAATTGGAATGCTTCTTGTATTATTGGTTATATTGGTTACTAGAATGCTTCCTGTATTCTATATTGTTTCCATAGAATGTTCCCATTATTGTATAATTTTCATTATAATGGTCTCTGTTTTGTATATTGGTCACTAGGATGATCACTGTAATGTATGTCAGTCACTAGAATGGCTCCTTTATTTTATGAAAATAATTGTATAACTTCACTAGAACGCACCTTGTATTTTTAATGGTCACTAGAATAGTCCCTGCACTGTATACCTGTCATTAAAATGCTGTTTGGATTGTTCTCTATCTTTAATAGAAGGTCTATGTCAGTATCCTTACCCTCGAGGACGTGCTGCTCCTTCTTGGTGGGGGTCGCTCAGAGTACGCTGCTGACGAGTTTCCAGCATGATGGTGGTCTCAGGGGTCCGGAGCACCAGTGCCATTCCCATTGGCTCTGGACACTGGGAGTTGCCTGGCTCTCATTGGAGACTAGCAGTCAGCTGACTACTAGTCTCCAGTGACATCAAGGCTGGAGTCCACCTGACTGCATCAGCCAATCCCTGTGAGACCCAGGGAATAAGTATCCTGGTATGACAGCAATCTGTGTCTGAGCTTTGTTGCTGATACATGTCCTAAGTTCTAGTCCTGGCTTGTGGTCTTAGGCTCATTGACAACTTCCACTCTAGCTCCAGTCTCTACTCCAAGTCTGGCCCCACTCTGGCTCCAGTGTATACTCCAGGTCTGGTCCCACTCTGGCTCCAGTCTCTACTCCAACTATGGTCCTACTTCAGCTCCAGTGTATACTCTAACTCTGGTACTACTCCACTTACAGTCTGTGCCCAAAGTCCAGTCCCACTCCAGCTCCAGTGTATACTCCAAGACTGGTCCCACTCCAGCTCCAGTCTCTACTCCAAGTATGGTCCCATTCCAGCTCCAGTGTATACTCCAACTCCAGTACCACTCTGCTTACAGTCTGTGCCCCAAGTCCAGTCACACTCCTGGTCTAGTGTATACTCCAAGTTTAGTCCCACTCTGGCTACAGTCTGTGCCACTCCAGCTGCAGTGTATACTCCAAGTCCAGTCCCACTCTGGCTTTAGTGTCTACTTCAAGTACGGTCCCACTCTGGCTCCAGTGTATACTCCAAGACTGGTCGCACTCCAGCTCCAGTCTGTGCTCCAAGTCTGGTCCTACTCCGGCTCCTGTGCATACTTCAAATCTGGTTCCAATTTGGCTTTTGTGCCTATTCTGTCTAGTCCCAGTTGTTTTGAAGCTTGGAAATGTAATCTCAAATATTGTTCTAATGACTGATTAACTTGTTCTGTCTGACCATTCAACTGTGAGTTGTTTCCAGATGACAAACAATTTCCAAAACTGGGAAATGAACTGGGTACCTCTGTCAGACATGATATCTACTGGCAAGCCATGCAACTTAAAGATACTGTATGCTTGATAAACAATGAAGTGAGTTCTTTGACAGAAGGAAGCTGGTCAGTGGGACAAAATGAGCAAACTTGCTGAAGTGGTCCACCACCACCCAAATGGTATAACAACTGGAGGAACTGGGCAATTCAACAATAAAATCCATTTAAATATGTGACCATGGTTTGGTGGGAACAGCCAAAGGCATAAGTTGTCCAGCAGGAAGTATTCAAGGACTTTTGTTCTTGGTGCAAATTTCACACACTTTAACAAATTCTTTGACATCCTCAGTAATGGTGGGCCACCAGACTAAAAGGGACAAGTACGCCAAAGGACTTGAATTACCAGGATGTCCAGACACTTTATTGGCATGGAATTCTGACAAAATGGCACCCATCAAACATTCAGGTACATACAAACATCCTTCTGGAGTTTCTGCTTTAGCTTGTGCTTGCATATCTTGAAGTTGAGTGGAAAGATCTTGGGTTAAGCCAGCATGAATAGATGTTGCAGGAATAATTGGAATTTTGGACTATCTGTCTAAAGTTCATGAATGAAGCCGCATGACAAGGTGTCTGCTTTGACATTTTTAGACCAGGGTCTATGGGCTTCATTCAGAGGCGGCCGTACGGTCTATGACCGCACGGCCGCCTCAATGTTTGTCTAGTGTGCATGCGCATGAGGGAGCTGGCTCCTTCGTGCGCATGCGTGAGACCCGCTATGACCGACAGCACCGGTCATAGCGGGTTTCTTTCCAAAGGGGGCGAGTTGTCGATGTTGATTGACAGCTCGCCCCATTTGGAAGGCGGGCCAGGGGGGTGACAGCTCAAATGGAGGCATTCCCATGGGAACGCCTGCCATTTGGGGGAGGCCCCACTGACATCACTAGTGATGTCAGTGGAGAGCTTCCAGCTCTGAAAGAGCCAGAAACTCTCCGGGGCTTACGACAAGTGAGACCCTACCCTAGGGTCTCGTTGTAAGCCCCGATGGTCGCGATGGTCTATGACCATCACGAACATCACCCTAGCGGTCATTAGAGCTGTGGGTGTAAACCCACAGCCTAACGACTGAAACAGGGGCGGCCAGTCAGGATGCAAGCGGCCGCCCAGTTTCTGAGTGACCGCTTGCATCCTCCGACCACCTCTGAATGAGGGCCTGTATGTGATGACAAAATTCAATAGAGTAAAGCATAGAGCCCACCTGGAGTTCAATCTCTTAGCAGGTTCAATGTATTGCAGATTCTTGTGGTCAGTGATGACTGTGATGGTATGTTTAGCCCCCTCCAGCCAGTGTCTCCAATCTTTGGTGGTGTATTTGACAGCCAACAGCTCTCGATTGCCTACATCATAATTTGTCTCTGCAGAAGAAAATTTTTAGGACAGAAATGCACACAGATGTAATTTATTATCCACAGTATCCTTTTGGGAGAGAATGGCTCCCACACCAACTTCTGAGGCATCTACCTCAACCATGGAATGTAATTCAGAATTTGGATGGCGAGAACTGGGGCTGAGACAAAGGCTTTTTTAAATTATTCAAAGGCATTTATAGTTGCAGGGTCATTTGGGAGTATCAGCTCCTTTTTTTGGAGTTGCTATAGGAGCATTCAGTACAGAAAGAGAATGGATGAACCTCCTATAGTAATTTGCAGAGCCTAGAATCCTTTTAATGGCTATCATATTCATGGGCTGTACCCTGTTGATAATGGATTGAAATGTACTTGGATCCATAGAAAACCCTTTGGGGTGATGACATAACTCAGGAAAGAGACTTTTACTTCAAATTCACATTTTTTATACAGCATACATCTGGTTATCATGAAGTTTCAACAGGACTTGTTTGACATGACTTCTATGTTGCTCCAAATTCTGAGAGTAAATTAGAATATCATCCAAATAATCTACCACAAATACTCCCAGAAATTCATGTAGCACATCATTGAGTAAATCCTCAAAAACTGCAGGTGCATTAGAAAGGCCAAAGGGTATGATCAAGTACTTATAATGTCCAGATTGAGTATTAAATGCAATTTTCCACTCATTGCCTTCCTTTATGCAGATGATATTGTAGGCACCTCACAGTTCAATTTTAGAGAAGATGGTGACTTCACTGAGTTGGTCGAATAACACAAAGATCAAAGGTAGTGGATAAGTGTTCTTGAAAGTGATCTTGTTTAGGCCCCTAAAATCAATGCAGGGTCTTAGACTGTCATCCTTTATTCATACAAAGAAGAACCATGCATCTACTGGGGATTTAGAGGATCTAATGAACCCCTTGCTCAGATTCTACTTTCTCCCAGTTAATGACTAGATTATGATCCTTCAGGCAAGGGTGTAAACAAAATAAGAGGGACCATAAGACAATGTACTAAGTAGAAGACCAAGTTTTTAGTGTGCAGAAAGCCAATGGCTACATGAAGAGGAGGAGTCTTAAACATGATCTTTCTGTTCAGGAGAGGATTACAATTGAGACCACAAATGGTAATTGCAGGAGTTAATTCCAGAAATGGTATTTGTAGAGACTGCACAAGCTCAATTTCAAGAACATTTCCTGCCACTCCACTACCCACAAAAGCAGAGATAACCACTGCATGTTGCTTGAATGATAACTGAGCAGGTACTACCACAGAATTTTTAGAAGAGACTAGACATACGCCCAAATTAATCTCCTCCACTTCATTTAGGCTTTGTCATTTCCTGACTTTTTAGGACAATCATGAGCATTGTGGACCTTGACACACAGTAGAGACATATGCCTAAGGTCCGTCTCCTGTGTTTTTCTCCTGCTGGAAGTCTGAATGCTCCAAGCTGCATAGACTCTGTTGGTTCCTCCATAGTTACTGGAGAGGAAGTCTGGGGAAAAAACGAAGGCCATTCTTTTTCCATCATACATTCCTTGACTCATAAATCAATTTTAATGGCAAGCTGCATGAGCTTGTCCAATGTCTCAGGAACTGGATATTGCACAAAACAATCTTTAATTTGTTTGGATAACCCCAGATGGAAGTGGCCATGGAGAGCTGGATCATTCCATACACAGAAAAAGAAGAGGAAAGCAAGTAATCTCTTAGTTAGGGGCTCTAGTTCTACCTAATTAGTAAAATAAAATATTACTTTTAATAATAGTGGTTAAAACATCCATAGAAGACAAATAGACAACATATAAATAGGAAAATAGGCAAACAGTTGGCCAAGATAGTGGATTATGTCAGTGATCCACGTTTGTATATATATATATATATATATATATATATATATATATATATATATATATACTTCTCAATAGATACATAGATATCAGTGGGACCACTGGATCATATCACTAAATACTAATAACAATGAAATACCAAGGTGAAAATATATATCAATATTGTTCATATAATTATAGGGATATTCTCCCACAGTATTGTTATATGAACATGTGCTACCCGCATATAAGTGCCCTCAAAATCATTTGTCTCATAAATGTAGAAAGATACACAATAACCCTAATTCAGAAAAATAGTATAAAATCTGATGTCCACAATATATAAAATCATAAATAACATAATCTAATGAAAGCATACCATAAAAGATGAATAATTCAAGCATATAAATTTCAACCTGAATTTTCAATGTGAATTGAGGTAGCATACACAGGAAAATGCAGTGTATCTATCACATTTCAAATTGTCATTTTGTCAGCAATAGTTGAAGATATATATAGGCACAGATTTTATCAATTCAAAAAAATCAAAAGACTCTCTCCACTTTCTCTTCCAATGAACAGTGTGGTGTCCTTATACATATGGAACAGTACAATGTAATAAGAAGAATAAGGTTTAATATAGTCACAGGTTTAGGTACAGTTTAAATGTAGAGAGAAGTATAGTCATATACCGCTCACTGACAGCAAGGGGAAAGGTGGATGCTGTGTCCCATGTACTACAAGTATTGAATCGGGCATGAGCGGACCCTACACATGTACTATAAGGGTATGAGATAGATAGATAGAAAGATAGATAGATAGATAGCATCTACTATTCCCCCCTGTTGCTCACCATGATTCTGGCAGGTAATGGCAGATTACTTTGTGAGTCAGTTGAGCAATGAGAATGCCAGAAAGAAAGGGGCTTACAGTATAGAGAGGTAGAATATGGGTCTCCGGGGTACTGTTATCAGGTATGTGAGGTGATCCTCAGTGAATACCCGGTAAACTGTCCACGGCAACCAAATCCACTTGAAATATATAGAGAGATATAGTGGGAGTCTGCCTAAAATTAAAGGGATATTCTCCCTCTATATTGTTCTATGAACATGTGCTGGCCGCATGTAAGGCAGACTCCCACTATATCTCTTGGTCATACTCTTCGGCCTTTCTAATGCACCTGCAGTTTTTGAGGACTTAATCAATGATGTGCTATGTGAATTTCTGGGAGTATTCGTGGTAGATTATTTGGATTATATTCTAATTTACCCTCCTCATAGGGCCTAAAGTGGCTGTTGGAGGACACTGAGGGGAGCATGGCCAACAACAGAAATATTGGGGGACGATACACTCTTTTTGCTACCTGCCACATCCACACTAGGAACAGGCTAGTAGGCTCGAAAGTCTTTCTTACCTATATGGTGGCTTTTCTGCAATGGGGAACCTCTGATAAATTTGAGCCTCACTGGCCATACAGCCTCTTTTGCCGGTACAGGTTGAGTCTATTATATCCAAAATGCTTGGTACTAGGGGTATTTTGGATAACGGAATATTCTGTATTTTGGAATATTTGCATATCATAATGAAATATCTTGGGAATGGGACCCAAATATACACACAGAATGCATGTACAGTATGTGTTATATACACCTTATACACACAGCCTGCAGGTAATTTTATACAATATTTTCAATAATTTTGTGGCTCAAACAAAGTTTGTGTACATACATGAAATTCATTTATGTTTCATATACACCCTATACACACAGCCTGAAGGTAATTTTATACAATATTTATAATAATTTGTGCCTTAGACAAAGTTTGTGTACATTCAACCATCAAAAATCAAAGGTTTCATTTTCTCAAACAAAAAAAATTCCGTATTTCGGAATATTCCGTATTTCTGAATGTTTGGATATGGGAGACTCAACCTGTATTCACTTTTCATGAAGGAGATCACATTGTCTGGAAGAGCACTGTTTCCATAGGAATATAAACAATGTCATCATCATATATCTGAGGTTTAATCAGATAATACATAGTAAGAAATGTTACTGTGTTCCTCCAGGCCTACCTGCGTATTTTCAGGCCCCCCTGTGTTTCTCCAGGCCCCCCTAAATCTTTCCAGGGCCCCTTGTGTTTCTCCAGGATCTCTGCACTTTTCCAGGCCCCCCTGTGTCTTTTCATCTCTAGCCCCCCCTGTTTCTCCAGGCCGCCTTGTGTCTTTTCCTCTACAGGCCTCCTTGTGTCTCTACAGGCCCCCTGATCTCTCCATTCCTGGGCTCTCTTGTGGCTCTCCAGGCTCCCCTGCATCACTCCAGGCCCCCTTTTGACTCTCTAGTTCCCCCTGTGTCTTTCCAGTCCCCAGGCCCCTTTTGTGTCTCTCCAGGTCCTCTGTCTCTCTAGACACCCCTGTGTCTCTCCATCTCAAGGCTCACTTGTCTCTCTCCAGGCCCTCTGTTTCTCTCCATACCCAGACACCCTCCTTATACACTACCAACACTCAGACAGTTCATCATACACTATTAACACCCAGAAACCCCTCTTATACACTACCAGCACCCAGAAACTTACTTAATCCACGGCCAGCACCCAGACAACCCCCTCAAACACTACCAGCAAACACACACCACACTCATATACTACAAGCAGACACCCCTCTCATACACTACCAATACCCAGACTCCCCCTCATATACTAACAGCACCCAGACACCCCCTCATACACATCCCTGTCATACACTAAAAGCACCAATACACCCCCTCATACACTACCAGCACCCAGACACCCACTTAATACACTACCAGCACACAGATACCCACCACATATACTATGCCTGTCATACACTAAAAGACCCAGACACCCCCCCTCATACACTACCAGTAAACAGACACCCCCCTCATATATTACCAGCAAATGGACACCCTTCTCATATACTACCAAAATCCAGACATACCCTCATACACTACCAATATCCAGACGCCCAACCCCCACTCACTTCCTGTTGCTGAACAGTGATATTGTCTTCTAAATGCAGTTTGCTGCTCCATGGTGTTCACTGCTCCCATCTCAGTCTCCACTGTCCACTCTCCAGGGCAGAGGTAGCAGGTCCTACCTTTTGTGTTTGTGGTGGGCAGAGGAGGTGCTGATAGAGTAGGCAGAGACATGCACTTCAACATGTCCACTTGCTCCTTAGTTGAAGCTGAAGATACTCTCCCAACTACAGAGAAGGGTTCTCGGATGAAATAGGTGTGGCAAATGAGGCAGTTGGGGTGCACTGTTCGAGGCAGTTCCACCACTTTTGCATCATTATTTAGTTCCCCTACCCATCTTCCCCTGCAGCCTGTTCACCCAGTCAGTGTGTGTAGTAACACTGAGCCAGTGGTGCAGACTGATTATCACTTATTGGCTATGGCAATGGCATGCACATCTTAGAAAGTAATTCACTGAGCATGGCTGCAGCTCTGACTGAGAGGGCTACTGATCGGATCGGCAGTCACTGACAATAACTGCCAGTCCAATCGGTGGTGGGCAAGGTTTTTGAGAGGTTTCTCCCCTTTGACCTGGGGAGAGAGGCCCAGTGGGATGGTGGCCCAACCCAGCCCTGTCTACAGCCTGCATTTTTTAAATTGTCCTCACCTATACCTATTCCATTGATCCTGAAAATCCACTGTTTGCTAACATGGTTTCAGCCCTGAAAAGGACCTATTTATCCATATATATAGAGTAATTATACACTGTTACCTCAACACTGAAGTATAAACATTGTTGTTTGTTTTTCCATTAGAATTAAAAGGCTGTTGGAAGCCCCACTCTTGAACATGCCACATACAACTGACCATGGGAAAAGTAAGGAGTTTGCAGGTCAATACTTGCTACCTTCAAAGCTTGACCTTGAGCCTTATAGATGGTCATTGCAAAAGAAAGTCAGATTGGGAATTTCAATCTCTTGAAATCTAATGGCATGCCTGTTAGTATGAGTGGGATGTGAGGAATGAACACATCTTTTCCTATACCACATCCTGATATGATAGTGGCTTTAACGACATGGGCTTTGAGAGTTTTTATGTAAAGTATTGTACCATTGCAAAGCTTTGGAGCATTCGGTTTCTAAGCAGCATGATTGGTGCACTGATCTTCAAAAATAAAGTGTTCAATGGCATCCCTGGTGGTTCCTGGAAGATTAGAAATTCAGTTGAATAATGCACAGCTTGGTCTGGATCAATGACAGAGTCAATTGAACTATAATTGACAAATTCACCTGCCAATTTTGTCTCATTGATTTTGTTTACTATGTTATGCTTTTGTGCAAGAATTGCTTCCTCATATAGCCAATTGTGATCTCTGAGGTGTTGGTGTATGTGTCACAAGCCACCACACTGCGTATGCTGTGCAAAACGAATACCGGACGAGCATTCACTGAAACTCCTCCTACCTCCTGTCCATCATTCTGGGGTCAATCCAGACTGGCTTCTGCATCTATGTCCTTCTGCTGTGAATGCTGCCCCGATGCCAGTGATAGCGTTTCACATGTTTGCGGTTCTGGCATTGTCTCCTGTAATCCAGTCGAGTATCCAGTTAATATGTGAGGGAAATCCCAGAGCATATTACCCTCAGGGTAATCCAGTTGAGTGTAATCCAGTTGAGTATCCAATCCTCCTGCCTGTCTTGTATACCTGCTGTTTGTGTAATCTAGGCGGCACGGTTCGCAAACCATCTACCTGCCGTTTGTGTCATCCAGGCCATAGCAGACTGTGGCCAAGATGCACTATGGTGAAAAAAATGGTCAAACCTCAGAAAAACTCTCCAGAGCTGGGTCACAATGGGCAAAGCCATCCAAAATGTAACTTGATGCAGCCCACCCTCTGTGCTTCTTCTAAGAAGAACCTACCAGCCTCAATGCATAAATTGTGTTGACTTGCAGAACAGAATGGAGGCATTTGCAAAGGAGCAGGCTAGCAACTTATGAAAGAAGATGGGCAGAGTTAGGTAGTGCTTCTTGCTAAGAATACAATTACTGTAGGTGATTTGAGGACCAGTGGAAAAATTTGATTTTGCAGTACCAACATGTAAAATTACAATAAACTGGAAATTATTACTTTTGAAGATATTCCTTGTTTTAGGCACACAGCTATTTTTATTCCATAAAAACACTTGGACTTTGCACCAGCCCTGATTCTTGGTATACATTCATAATGTCAACATTCAGAAAGTCGACACCAAAATTTTGACATGGTATGAATATTGACATTGTAGACATTGACAGAATGTTGCAAAAAGTTGTTGCGAAGGGCAACAAAAGACAAAAACTATCTTTTTGGTGCACTCTTGAAAAAATTGTTATTGAAAAATAGATAATGAGTTAATAAAATTTAGCTTTTATTAATTTCCCTCTAAAAAGAGTGAAAATAAATACTCTCCAATGATGAATAACACTAAACATTTAATAAAATCACACAGATCATACTGAGATATCATATATGAATGTATGTTAAGGGTGAAAATGTATCTCTAATAAATCGCTATAATAGACCTCTGAGGCAAAATAATATGTGAGTATACAGATATAAGAATATACTCTAGCCCTCAGGGGTATGAACCACTCCAAATAAACTAATGATGCAACCTCTAAACATAAAAATGATATATAAATAATAATCAAGGCAATGTGTACTACTACAGAGTATTCTCTCTCTGCTTTACATAGATCAAAAAATGGCTTTTCTCAATCAAATTTAGGCACTGCAATCGCCACAATTATATCTTTTATATCAATTAATCAGATGTCCCTGATAAATAACCAAGATTCAATATTAGTGCAAATACAGTATGTGTGGATAAATAAATATAGGCAGAATCAAGTTGCTTTCTGGTAAATCTGCCATGTCTAACTCCTGTTACCATGACGGTATTGCAGGAGAAATCACTGGGTTCCTCCCAGATGAGAGAGCGCTGTGAGGGAGAGTAAAGGAAAGTACCTTGTGGCCACAAGTCTGTGGATGAGAGGTTGCTGGAGCGGTGTGTAACAACTGCTGCTCGTGCAGCTGATGGAAGGAAGGACGCATGTTTCGCCTGAGGCTTGGTTACCTGATCGTCATGGGCTCCATGCTTATCCTGTCTGTTTTTTTCTACTAGCGCTCAGCCAGTCACTGTACTCTATTTCTAAGTGATGGCTGGCATAGCCAATCAGCAGAGCTGGTGTCTCTGCCTATGATCATAGTTAATCAAAAGGAAAGGAGGGAGAGAACTCCGGTGGTAATTAGCATATATAAACAAAGAAATGCTGACCCAATTGCACTTATATAATGAGTCAGCTGCAAAAGACAAAATAAATTCTGGTGTCTCAACCTAGGAAGAAGGGGGGAAGGGGAGAGGGGGAGAGAGGCTGTATATTAGATTAGTAATAAGCTGGAGGTAATGCTATATTAGCCATATAGAATTAATGCTATATAGGCACCTAATAAAAGGGATCTCTAAAAAGGGGGACTATACCTAAATAATATAGAGACTGTAATCATACAACTTCATTATAAATACCTACATATGAAAATAGAAAGTAATAAATAAATAACATGGATGATCTCACATGTATGCGCTAGCATACACACATGCACATTGACATGAAAATGCTAGTACCTATATATACAGAGATATGCATGTACATGCGCACACATATACACAGGCATGTTCCTGTACCCATATGAAAAATGAGAACTAGCTTAATCCAAAATAATTAAGTCCCAGATGGGACTTAATTCTAATAAATATTAGAAAAATAAAATAAAATATATATATATATATATATATATATATACATATATTAAAACATTTTTTTTGTAAAATGGAAAAATATATATATGAAAATAAGTAAATAGTATATATGATATATATAAAAATATATAAAAAATTTGAAATGTGATTAAATAAATTGATAATAAAATTAATACATAAAAAATGAGAGTGATAACTAAAAAAGAAATAAAAATAAAAATATTGGGTAGTATAAATCCAAGTGTGAAAACTAGTGTGAAAAGGGCCCCTTTATAAATATGGGGACCAAAGTGTGTGAGTGTGTAGAAATGATGAAGTAATAATTAATAGTAAATATATGTGATCAAGGATTTAAGGACCATGAAATGATCATGTGTATAATAATGTACCCTAAAATATGGGTGAAAGATTGTGAATAAATTAAGTGTATACATTAAAACAGTAATCTAAATGCCTGTGTACATAGGATCATAAATTACTGTGAAAAACAGTGTGAGAGAAATGTGATAGGGGTTGAGAAAAAGTGAAAGGAAGGTGAATAAGTTAAAGACAGTACCTGGTATATTAATATTTAAATATAGAAAAAACTCAAAATACGTAAAAATCCAAGCCAATAATTAGTCTTTTAAGAATAAGTTATTAATCAGAAGGTATTTGATGATGAAAATACATAAAGATCCCTAGCTGATAATCAGTCTTATAAAAGTAAATCTTTAATCAGAAGATGCAGATAAGGAAACTAATCTATCAAAAAAGCAGAATAATTAATATTCTCATTGAGACCACCAGGGATAAGATTCCCCAATTTGAATATCCATTCGCTTTCCTTCTTTTGTAAGGCCTTCATGATAATCCCTCCTCTTAGGCCCAACTTCACCTTTTCTAATCCAAAAACTGTCAAATCCTGCTCTCTGCAGGAATGTTTATTATAAAAGTGTCTAGCCACCGTGGTAAGCTGTTTAATTTTTCTTATATCTAAAGTGGCATTCCGGATATTACTAAGATGCTCTAGAGTTCTTACTTTTAGTATCCTTGATGTCCTGCCTATACAGGGCCGGATTAAGGCTTGTGGGGGCCCCAGGGCAACCGAGATGTGGAGGCCCCCACCAATAAAATTGACAGCCTGCTTTCTCTACTAGTATGTCCATTACTTACCTTGAAAATCTGGGAGCACTGTTCAGTGGTTTTCCCCCACAAAGTCGCCATGGAAGTCCACAGCTCCCACTGCGACTGATGTCCTGTGCCTGGACCACATGATGACCGCTGGCGCCAGGTCCTGCCTCCATATTGCTGCCCGTCGCTGTTTGATGTAGTGCAGCGCACCACCGGGCCCATGTGATGACAGGATTTGTGGCCAGGTTGCAGGAGCTTGTCAGTGGTGGCCAATGCAACCTTGTGGTGCAGCCAGCCATGAGGGAGAGATGCCGCAGCACAGAGGAGCCTTCTCTCTTGTGATTGCTGTTGCCTGGACTGGCAACTGGCTTCCCCAGGAGCTGGCCAGGTAGGGACAATACGTGCAGCAGTGTGGGGCCCCCCAAATGTGTGGGGGCCCATGGACGACCGCCCCGTTCGCCCCCCCCTATAATCCGGCCCTGTGCCTATATATTTCATATGGCAGGTGCATATTAAACAATAGATCACATTGGTTGTTCTGCAGTTAAAAAAATATTTAATTGCTAGCTTTAGGCCAAATTTATCAGTAACTGAGTTTAAGTTAGAAATATGTTTGCAGACCTTACATTAAACCATCGGATGGGTGGCTTTCCACAGCCAATGATGGTTTCATAGGGGTCATAGAAAAGTTACTTCTCACCAAATGGTCCCTTAAATTTGGTGCTCTGCGCCAACTCATGTTAACCTGATCTTCTAATTTCTTGGCCAAATCACAGTCTAGTCGCAAAACATGCCAACGAATCTACAATACACCTCTAGCTTTCCTCCAGTTATTACAGAAATCTCAAATAAATATGAGGGTACTAATGTTGACAGCATTGGATTTGTCCCCAAAAATAAGGGACTCTCTTTTGGTTTTGGCTACCTCATATTTGGCTTTTTTAATTATTTGGTTACTATAACCTCTTTCTTTGAGTCTCAGTATTAGTTCCTTACTCTGAATATTGTATGACTCTTCACTAGAGCAATTGCATCTCAACCTCAAGAACTCCCCTTTGGGGATATTTTTAACTGTAGGGGGAAAATGTGAGCTGCTACAATGAAGTAGACTATTGGTTGAAGTCTCTTTTCTAAAAATCTCAGTGCACACTCTATCGTCTTCTCCCCTATAAATCCTTAGGTCCAAAAAAGGTATGCTGGTTCTGCTGCTATTACATGTTAATTTAAGATTTAAGGCATTGTAATTCAAATGTTTAACACAATTATCCAATTCACGTTGTATACCATGCCAGATGATTAGAATATCATCAATATATCACATCCATGTGACAAGATGTTGGGTATGGTGGTCTTGCCCATCTTGAAATACAGGTTCTCTCTTCCACCAACCCAGGAAGAGGTTAGCATAAGTGGGGGCACAAGCCGCCCCCATAGCAGTACCTCTTACCTGGATGTGGAAGTGGTTGTTAAAAATAAAATAATTATGATTTAGTACAATGTCAAGTAATTCTAAAAGAAATTCTTGAAAGTCACCTATTTCTTCCATGGATAAGAAATATTTAACTACTTGTATCCTTTGTTCATGTATTATAGATGTATATAGGGATTCAACATCTAAACTCACAAGGAGATAAGTGTCTTCTAGTACCATATCATGAACCTTTCTTAACACATTGGTTGTATCTTTAACATATAATGGGAGACTCAATACATGGTGCCTCAAGTGTACATCAAGAAAGCAGCTTGCTTTCTCTAGAAGACCATCATTTCCTGACACTATGGGTCTTCCGGTTAGATTCACAAGATCTTTATGGACCTTTGGTAGAAGATAAAAGGTCGGAGATCTTGGATTTGGTGTCAAGAGATAATCATGCTCCATTTTGGTAATTGAGCCGTCATCTAGGGCTCTGTTAAAAATTCTATGATAGGATGTTTTGAAATTGTCAGTAGGGTCAAAAAGGGTGGTAACATAGCATGTATTATCATGCAGTTGACTCCTGGCTTAGCTCAAATAGAGATCTATTGGCCAGAGCACTATGTTGCCACCCTTATCCGATGGTTTAATAAGAATGTCATCCCAACTCTTGATTTAATTTAATGCTCTTCTTTGAGACATATTCAAATTACCCAATGGTTTGCGCCATTTTTGTTTATATAAATTATCAAAATCTCTTGATACTAAGCTAAGAAAAATGCTAACCTCCAGACAGATGTTTTCCGGAGGGAAAAAGGTAGAGCGTTTCTTGCATATAGGTCTTTGATGCCTGGAATGAGTTCCTGTCTCCTCTGCTAGTTCTTCCAATGCCAATATGGCCTCTTCTTCTAATTGTGAGAGATTATCGCGTATAAGATTTTCTTCTGATATCCGACCGTTCTTTAGAACTATGAAATTTAGTTAATAGGAGTTTCCTCCCAAAGAGTCATAAATTGGTTTCCCATCTGAACATATGAAACTGTGGATTCTTGATATCAAATTGAGAGAATGTTGCCATTGCCATGATGTTGACATTTTGAATGTTGACACTGACAGAATGTCAGAAGCAAATTTAAAGTTAGGGTTATGGTTATGGTTAGATTTAAGGTTAGAGTTAAGCTGTGGTTAGAGTTAGGACTAGGCTGTAGTTATGGTTAGGTTTTAGGGTTAGTTAAGTCTTTGCACCTCACCCCTGATTCTTGTACTTGATGCATTTTTTACTTTAAGGATGATGCACATTTCAAGGCACACTTTGTTCAATGTAAAAGTATAAAACAAAGTTTTATATGCAGTAAAAACAGTGATGTAACTGAAGTATGGTTAATCTTCACTATTATTTCTAAAGCAGATTTAGCTGGCCATCCCTTCACTGCTAATAGCAATATCAAGTCTGCTGAAAAGGAGCATGATATGTCAAGCTCCTTTCTGTCTATTTTGCTATATTAACTGATTATTAGAACTGAAACTATTCCACAACTTATTAGCCTCATTCTGAATTTGCCAGTGAAATTTTACACATTTTACTGGCAACAGTTTATTGGCAGAATTTGACTTAAAGTGTGTTACTAGTATTACCCCCGACACAGAACACACCACAGAATGAATTAACCATCATCCAAGAACTATCAAGATACCAGAACTGAACTTGAAGGTAATGTCATTGGAACATTGCACTCTTGTAAAGCAACCTGTTCCACCAAAATGTTGCCACAGTTTGGTTCAGTTTTACTCCTTATATGTTTTGGTTTTATGCCGAATAATGAAACATTTTATTATTTGTGGTACATTATTGTTAATTAACCTGCAGTCCATTGTTAATCACATTAAGTAAAAGTATTCATTTTCATTTAATGATGGCAAAATTATAATAATTGTCTAGATGGCCATCACTGGCAGCTACAAGTGACATACAACACCTTTAAAGTGTGAGAACTGAATGTAAGTGTTTGGGTGCATTACAATTCTTTGGGCAAGGGAGTTGTTCCGGATGGTTGTTTATAGCAATTAGTTGACCCATACTTATATACTGTCTCCATAATACTACCTTTAGGCAAATTCTGTTTTCTGTAAACAAGCTTAAATAATTCTGTAATTACTAAGACAGCTGCTTAAGATCATCAAAGTGTTTATAAGAAAAAAAACATTGAGCTTTAATTACTAATGGCAATTTTCATCCTTCATAGGATAAATCAAAATTGTATCAGATTTTGAGTTTCCAAAAGATCAACCAGAGTTTGTTCCATTAAGAAATTTTGCAATCTAACAGCAGAAAACATCATAATGTAACAATATAAGTTTGCTCACTTAAAAATAAAAATGTTCAAAATTAAAATTGTAGCAGTGCATTGATCTCTGGTAAGCACCCATTGGTTAATCATAAATTGATGTAACACATATATATATATATATATATATATATATATATACAGAGAGAGCGAGAGAGGAGAGGGAGAGATATTTATAATTGTGTTAATTTTCCAGCATATCTCAACCTCAGGTGAGATGCATGCGCTCAGTAATGCAATACTGTCCTTCCATTTCCTATGTCCAATTATGTCTATTTCATTAGGGATGCAGTCGCGATGCCGATGGTCTGACCATCGGCATCCAAACTGTTTAATCCTGGCAGGTGTCTAATGACTGGCATCAAAATCCTGATGCTGCTCATTACACCTACGCCGGGAGCCCCACACCCGGCTTACCGATCAAGCCAGGCGACGGGCGCAGATAGCCCTGAAGGGGTTAGTTTTAGGGTTACCAGGGGGACTTAGGGTTTGGCACCCCCGTGAGGTTAGGTTTAGGCTAGGGGAAGGGAGGGTTATGGTTAGGCACCTCCTGGGGGACATAGGTTTAGGTGGCAGAGAAGGGGGGGTTAGGTTTAGACACTTAGGGGGATTAGGGTTAGGCACTTGGGGGGTAGGTTAGGGTTAGGCACCCCTAAGGGAGGGTTAGGGGGTAAAATTAGGTTAGAACATACTTACCTTGATGATCAGGATTTTCAACACTGCCGGGCTCACGCTTTCGGGATTTGAACCGCCGGCCGCATGAATCGTATGTATTCCTTTTATTAGTCTACTCAACAAATATAATAATAAAATATGTTTAAATAAATTACGTTAGATATATATTTAAATTGCAGGCCAGCCTTTAAAAATTATTACAGAAATAATTCTTATCTGTTCCACTGTACATCCTTTTCAAAATCCATACCTGCAACAAACTGCATTTATTGTCACCATTACATTATTGCATGTGAATGAATACAATTATTTCATCATTAAGAAACAAGCTAATAGTACACAAATGTTTTAGAAAAGCATGTGTCGCTTACACTTTATTGATATGATAATAATCCCATCTGTTCTGTCATAATCAGTGCTGGATTTCCCAATAGGCACATACCTAGGAGTGCCACTAGCTGGGGGCATCGCAGCAGTCCCCCTGTATCAGAGTTTTCAGGGTCCCAATTCAACTGTGGCTATTTGATGGTTTGCATATATGTGCAGATATTTTACAGCAAGATCGGTAAAGGTGCTCCATAGGCTGCAGCATGAGTTACATGCGATGGCCATTTGGAAGCAGAGAGGAGATGGTGACAGTGACCGTTTCACAAAGTGGAGACATGTTGTCTCCATTTTATGGGAGTGCTGAGTCTAGTGTCTATGTCTTCCAATGCAAATTTACTGACTTTGGGCAACAGAGAAAAGACAGCAATTCTGAATAGCCATTGTCTACTCAGAATGGTCGCGATGGTGATCCAATGCTGCATTTTTTCACATCACTGCTGTGTCCAAAGACTCAGCAGTGATGCAAATAGCTTCCTCTCTAAATCATGCCTATAGCTTGGTATACTGTATTACTTGTTGGATACATGGCACATTTCACTTCAACCAATACATCTTGATATACTGGGGGTATCTGGCCATTACAAGCTGTAGCTATAACAGAAGGTAAATATTTATTTATTATTTATTATCAGTACTTATATAACACCGCCATATTCTGTTGCACTTTATAATTGGGAACAAAGTATCAAAACATGACTGGGTAAGAACAGACACATGGAGATAACAGTGCCCTGTTCGCAAGCTTACGTTCTGTAGGAAAATAGGCATTTCTTCCAGTGGCGTAACTATAAATTTTGCTCCCCCCTGCCAAAAAAGTTTCAGCCGCCCCATGGCATTTTAGTAAAACTAATACATGGCTGTTTCTATGCAATTTGGTTCCGAGTGCAAACAGATATAAATGCACCCACACCCCCCATAGACAGTTTAAATTATTTGTCATTTTTCCTCCTTATAGTAATGCCCTTTTTTCACATTATGTCACACACCATAATGCCCCTTACACATTATGTCACACACCGTAATGCCCATTACACATCATTATTCCACATACCATAATGCCCAATACACATTATGCCACACACTGTAATGGCCATTAACCAAAATGCCCCACACTGTAATCCCCATTACACATTATGCCACACACTGTAATGCCCATTACTTGATATGCCACACATTATAATGCCCATTACACATTATAGTACACATCCTAATGCCCATTACATATTATACCACCACTGTAATGCCCATTACACATTATTCCACACACCATAATGCCCATTACACATTATGCCAAACACCATAATGCCCATTACAAATTATGCCACACACCATTATGCCCATAACACAATATGCCACACACCATAATGCCTATTAAAAATGATGCCACACACCATAATGTCCATAACACAATATGCCACACACCACAATGCCCATTACACATTATTCCACACATTATAATGCCCATTACACATTATGCCACATACAGTTATGTAGCTGACACCATTTTATGCCCCACAGTAAGGCTTACAATTACTTTTAACTTACCTGTTCATTGTCAGGGGTCTCATGCTCATTGTCAGGGGTTTTATGCATTGGGTTCCATGCTCTTTGCCAGGGGTTTCATTCTATGAATTTCCATGCTCATTGTTAGGGGTTCCATGCTCGTTGACAGGGGTTCCATGCTCGTTGTCAGTTGTTTCATGCTCATTGCCAGGGTTCCATGCTCATTGTCAGGGGTTCCATGCTCATTGTCAGGGGTTTCATACTCTTCTGGAGATTCATGGCAGAAAATGCAGCTTTCTGTATCTTCTTCCAGCAGCGGCACTGTTTTGTGCACTTCTGGGTAATGCTATGTGCCCAGTACTTCCCGGACCGACCCTAGAAGTCAAGTAGGACCTCTATAGCATCTGTTTCTTCCTAGGTGGTGACCATTTTTGGAGGAAAAATTCAGCAGATTCCTTGCGGATTGCTAGAATAAATGAAATCTGCATAAACACTGCCCCCAAGCCACCGCACTGCAACAAGCCACTGTGTGGTCTGTGGGGGCTATTGTTATGCCACACACCATAATGCCCATTTCATGATATGCCACACATTTTAATGCCCATTACATATGATACCACACATCGTAATGCCCATTATGCAGTATTCCACACACCATAATGCCCATTACAAATAATGCCACACACCATAATTCCCATAACACAATATGCCACACACCATAATGCTCATTATAAATTATGCAACACACATAATGCCCATTACAAATTATGCCACACACCAAAATGTCCATAACACAGTATGCCACACACCATAATGTCCATAACACAATATGCCACACACCACAATGCCCATTACACATTATTCCACACACTGTAATGCCCATTACACATTATGCCACATACAGTTATGGCACTGACACCATTTTATGCCAAACAGTGAGGCTTCTAATTACTTTTAAATTATCTGCTCATAGTCAGGGTTCTACTGCTCATTGTCAGGGGTTTATGCATTGGGTTCCATGCATATTGCCAGGCGTTTCATGCTAAGGGTTTCCATGCATAATGTTAACTTTAAAAATTAAACATAGCAATGTCATGAAACTATGAACTGTACAACAAAGCACTTTGAATATTTTAGCAAAACAAAAGTAAAATTTTTGCTCTTTTTCTAAATGATTACTAATTGCTATTTTTTGACATGTTTAGGTATTTAATGTTCAAGCATACATTGAAGTTTTGGAGCCATGTTTGTCATTTAACAAGTCAAAAGCTGCAAACCAGTAGTAAATGTTTATTATATAGTTGTACAATTGCATGTGCTAAGTCAAAGGAAACTACTGTATGTTGTAAAAGCAATTGTGCTTTATTGCACTTTATATTTTTAATATAAAAAATTAAAATAAATAAAAAATTAAAATAAATGTGTTCAAAATAGATCATTAAGACATTGAAATGAAAAAGAAAGCAGCAAGTTGATAACTGAGCCTGTAGTTTAGAGCACAGAGGCTTTACTACTGCAACCTAGACCTTGGCTGTTTGAATTCCTCTGAGGTGTCAGGTGGCATAAAAATTCTGCACCTTTTGCAGCAGGCTTCATGGAAGCATGAACCTCTTATTATCAGCAGTGAAGCAATAGTGCCATTTCGCAAAATAGCTGTAATTCTACACTACTTATAGTATATAATATACACCCATCATCCATAAAATTAAAACCACTGAAAGGTGAAGTGAATAACATTGATTTTCTAATTACAATAGCACCTGTCAAGGGGTAGGATATATTAGACAGCAAGTAAAAAGTCAGTTCTTGAATTTGATGTATTGAAAACAGGAAATATGGGAAAGCTTAAGGATCTGAGTAACATTGACAAGAACCAAATTGTGATGGCTAGTCAACTGGGTCAGAGCATCTCCAAAATTGCAGGTCTTATGAGGTGTTTCTGATATGCAGTGGTTAGTACCTAAGAAAAGTGGTCCAAGGAAGGAAAACCAGTGAAATGGCAACAAGGTTCATGGGCACCTAAGGCTCATTGATGCGTGTGGGGAGAGAAGGTTAGCTTGTCTGTCTGATCCCACAGAAGAGATACTTAAGAACACATTGCTGAAAAATGAATGCTGGTTATGATAGAGTATTGCAGCTGTTGCATATGGGCCTGCATAGCCACAGACTGGTCAGAGTGCACATGTTGAGCCCTATCCACTGCCAAAAGTGCCTACAATGAGAACATAAGTGTTAGAACTGAACTGAGGAGCATTGGAAGAAGGTGGACTGGTTGAATTAATCACTTCTTCTTTTACATCAGTGGAAGGCTGGGTGCCTGTATGTCGTTTACCTGGGGAACACATGGAATCATGATGCACTATTGGAAGCCGATGGAGACAGTGCAATGCTGTGGTCAATGTTCTGCTGGGAGATCTTGGGTCCTGGCATTCATGTGGGTGTTATTTTGACACATGCCACCTACCTAAACATTATTGCAGACCAAGTAAAATTCCCTGATGGCAGTGGCCTCTTTTAGCAGGATAATGCGCCATGGCACATTACAAAAATTGTTCAGGAATGGTTTATAGAACATGAAAAAGACTTCAAAGTGTGGATTTGGCTCCAAATTCGCGAGATCTCTATCCAATTGAGCATCTGTAGGATTTGCCAGAAAAACAACTGTTAACAACAATATTAATCAGATGGCTTTAAAATTATGGCTGATAGATGTACATCTACCAATATATATATATATATATATATATATATACACACATAAATATTATATATATATATGTATATATATATTTATAATAAGGGTGAATAAAAACAATCGGAAATTTCCATAGAGAATGGAGGCGGCATGGTATTTAAGGGGCTACACCTTAAAACCTATAGGAGGTACCGAGCTGAAATTTGGCATGGGTGGGTAGAACTGTCGCTCCGTGCTGTATGTCAAATTTCAGGGCAAAAAAAAAATGAGGATTTGGGAGTAATCTAAATTTCCAACTGTCAGTTTTTTCTGACACTCTCAGTTAGGACCAATTTTCTACTGTTCTGTATGGGGGAGTTTTGGGAAGGCATAACTCAGGGTAGGGGTGAATTTAGACTTGGGGTTTGTTTCATTTGGTAGCTATTGTTCCAGGGTAGGGCCATTTGGGGTTCAGGTAATTGATAAAGTTACAGTTTTTAACTATTACCTCACAATTGCGTCATTATAGAGATAGGAAGATTCAATTCCTTGCACAGCCTCAGTAGGAGCCTCCAGCAGCTGTATTCACTGTGGCTTCATTTGGGTGCAGCAAGATGGCTGGCCAGTGCGGGTGGAAGTGGAGGCCAGGACCGGGGGGAAGGAAGCTGGCATTTGCTGTGGCCAGCACCCGGGGGGAGGTAGTGGGCGTTAGCAGCGGCTGAGACCCAGGGAAGAAAGCAGGCAGCAGTGGTGACATTAGCGGGCTAGGCAGGGCAAGCAGATGGCAGTAGGACCCAGGGAGGTAGCCGGCATCAGCGGCAGATGCAGGCTCATGTAGCCTGCATCTGTGTGCAAAAAAATTTTAACATGTGTAAAAAAAAAACAACACGTCGGCCCCCCCCAAAAAATAAGCAACCAGCACCGGGCCTTTAGTGACCCAGTGATGGTTGTTGGTTGTGCAAAATACAGAGGACAAATGCTGTAGGGATCCCCCGTATTAAGCACAACCAGCACCAGGCTAATCAGAACCAGTCCTGGTTGCCAGAATACAGGGGACAAATGATGTAGAGGTCCCCCGTATTCAGCACAACCAGCACTGGAATACAGGGGAAAAATGAGTAGGGTTCCCCTGTATTTTCCATAACTAGCACTAGACTTTGTCTAGTGGGGAGCTGATGCCACAACCATGTCTCTCTGTTTCCCCAAACCCTACCACTCTGTCTCTCACCCATATGCACCACTGTGTTCCACCCATCTGCATAACTTTGGCTTGCCCCAATCTGTTCTGCTTAATCCACACCGCTTCTGTCTTCTCCCCCATCCACCATACTCATATCCCATCTTCGCAGCTCTATGTTCTGCTCAGACCTCAGTTGCATAAACTGCATTTGTGTATTCCAATGAGCACACAATTCTGTGAATTATCAGCTACTCTATATTGTGAGTGACTGCAATCTCACTCTATGAGAGTGCTGAATCTGCAGTTAACCACATGGTGCCATGGCATACAATATCTGTATTATGCAAGGAACACGTCCATTAAGGCGTCAGTCTTAATGATCATAATTTCATAGCTTTTTTGTAGTATGAGTGCCAGGAATTGAATAGGTTTTCTGAAATTTCAGATCATGTCTAAAAAGCCTTAATGGGACATGTGAAACTGTAAGGTTTTTTGTCTATGGAATATATATATAATCCAAACAGGGCTGCACTCCAAATCAATCAAGTCCGCTTTCCCTGTGCCTTCCATTTAAAGCAACAGTATAGAGGCTCAAACATAATCACAGTTGACGGCAGCACTCAGGTTCACAACACAGACTACTGTGGTAGTAGTCTGTGCTGTGGACCTGAGTGCTGCCGTCATCGTTGAATATATAATGTCGGTCTTGGGGAGTGCCAAATGATTTTTTAGCAACCAAGATATAACCTTGAATTTGTTAGTGTAAATCCTATTTGAAAGATGTTGTTAAGGGATAATGGACCTAATTCAGAGTTGGTCGTTGTGGGAAAGGGGAAAGGGGCCGGATATGCAAATGAAGCAATCGTAATTTGCGTTGCTAAGATGGGTTCGTCAGCTGAACGACTGAGGGTAAGAAGCAGTCGTAAGACTAAATACACGCCCCCTTCTCGATCGCAACACACATCATCTCTGGGGATATAAGGGTTAATGGAGACCATCAGGACCCATTGAAGCTGATTGCAGAGCTAAAGACTGACCATACCATCTCTTAAGCACTACGATCTAGTCAGTGTAATAACCACCCATGTCACGTGTGCCATGACACTACTTTGTTAATAATGCACTCCCATTAAACTCCCCTTGCATAGTCAGGCTCGCCTGCATTCGGATCTCCACACCCACATTCACAAGCACCTTCCCCTGTTACCACCCACAAACGGCTCATTCTGTCACTCAAACTAATGACCTGGCTGTGTTCAAGGAGAGAGCAATTTCTGATCGTAACAGCTAGTTTGCACACGTGCATTGCGAATTTTATGCATGCGCAGTTTAGTGAACATCGGTTGCGTACGACCGAGAGGCCGCAATGACTGACACTGAATGAGGTCCAATCTTGTTGATTCAACTATAATGAGACCCTCATACCAGAGTACACAGAAATTGATCAATCAATCTGTTTCTGTTCCAATAGTACATAGTTTTATTAAAACATGGCCTTTGTTGGTCAGATCTTATTATACCTTGCTGTCACCCCGGGAGGGAAAGAGCTTGTTGACAGCTGGTTCGGCCCACTTTGGTCACATTAATTTATCACATAACGTGTTTCATCAATATCGACTTCCTCAGGGGCATTTACTTCATATGTGTGGGTATCACTTTTAGACTGCAATCCTTAGTAGTTAACAGAGGGTGAGAGATTTATTATATAGCTCAATAACAATAAGAATGACCACTGTTTTTCCAGGTATTCATATCTAATTTGTGTATCACACGGTATTTATCCAATCCTGTCTGGGGTTTCCCTTCAGTATCTCAGTAAAGGCAATTACTGGAGGAATACTATCTGCACTTCTGTTCACAACACAGGTCAGGTAGTGAAAAACATTACTACCTGACCTATGATGTCAGAAGTGCAGACAGTGTGTAGGTGTCCTATAAAAAGAAAAAGTCAGCACTCCACAGGCTTTGAATCACCATATATCTGTATTAAAAAGTTGTCAATGTTTCAAGACAACTAGTGTGTTTTCCGCAGGATGTATTAGACCTTTAAGAAAAGACCCTAGTAGACTTGAATCATCACTAACCTTTTAATACAGATTTATGCTGATTCAACGTCCCCGGAGTGCTGACTCCTCCTTTCTATATGACACCCACTGTACATGCTGCTTAATAGTTAGTAGGGCAACCTAGGATATGATTTTGCTATCCAGAGTGCCAAACGTTACAAAGTTTATATATATATATATATACAGTATATATATATATATATATATATATATACACACACAGATATATAACATGGCAAAGAGCCCTCTATCTTCATTTATGTTTGTACTCAAAATGACCTCTGATTTTATTAGTAATGGAATCTAATGACATCACTTTCTGACAGCCTTGATCTTTAACCCAGTTTGATCTAAACCAGACTCCCTTGGAATTATATCATTAAGGTAAATCCCTGAAAGAAAGGGTAGACCATTCTACTATGAACTGTTTAATGATATTGAGTTACTTAGAATCATTTCACCCACCAAAGTTAACCTTATACAGAATAACATAAAAAATGCCAGATATAGCTAAATATTTTTTTATTACTTTTTTAGATTAAATCGATTAATACGTAGCGTTGTAAAAGGTTCATAGCTTTCTATCAGGACAACATATTTATTATACTTTATGCAATACCTATTTTGAAGTTTGTGATTTTCTCAAATGGATTGGACCTGTTTACATAAAAAGCTATATCTGACATATAAAAAAAGAAATTTGAAGATTAATATATAGTAAAAAAAAGAACTAAACTAAATTAGCTTTTTGTTTGACTCCCTAAAGTCTAATGCTGGCCATACACCTACGCGATTTTTGGCTGATTCCACGATTTTCAACTCGCCGTATGATCAATCTTGTAGAAATCGTGCATTTTTTAAATGTGATATGATCCAATGCACGCTCCCACAGCTCCTTCAATTGGATCTTATGATCAGATGTGCAGCACATATTATCCGTCGTATTCGTATGCTGATCGTGCCATGTTTTTCTGCATGCGACGCATCATGCATCTGAGCGTCAAAGTCCCTCCACTTGAGTGACAAGTTCCTGTGTATGCCCACTGCAGACAATGCTTGAATGGAGAGGAGCAGCATTGGAGCAGGAGAGACGATTGTGCAGGTATGTATAGTATATACAAAGGCCACTGGCCACCAATGTTTTTCATATGCATACTGGTAGTTGCCCTGCACACACTGAACTCATCTGTTTACCCAGCAATTCCCACCCCTGTTTGCCCAGCAATGCTCATTGCCCACCTATGTGCCCATCAATGGCCATCATCTACCTATTGTGTTCCCCACAATGTCCACTGGACACCAATGTTTTGCATTTGCATAGTGGCCATTGCTTTGAGTCCTGCACACAATGCCCACCCCTGTTTGCCCAGCAATGCTCATTGCCCACCTATGTGCCCATCAATGGCCACCATCTACCTATTGTGTTCCCCACAATGCCCACTTGGCACCAGTGTTTTCCATTTGCATAGTGGCCATTGCTTTGAGTCCTGCACACAATGCCCACCCCTGTTTGCCCAGCAATGCTCCTTGCCCACCTATGTGCCCATCAATGGCCACCATCTACCTATTGTGTCCCCCACAGTGCCCACTTGGCACCAGTGTTTTGCATTTGCATAGTGGCCATTGCTTTGAGTCCTGCACAGAATGCCCACCCCTGTTTGCCCAGCAATACTCATTGCCCACCTATGTGCCCAGCAACCACCTTTGTTTTTGAACCTATGACCATCGGCCACCCCACCCTCCAACGGCCATGTTATATCAATGTAATCATGGAAAGCACATATTGATACTGAATTGGAGCTATCCCTCACCCCATAGACAATTATATGCATCTCAAATAAATTACATTCCAATTTTATTAATAACAAAACAACAATTCCACCAAAACACTTAAATACACCATTTTGGGGGCCAAATTCCCATAGTTCAATTGCCACTGTTGGGGGTGACCAGAATGTAAGTCCAATTGGGGTCCCCATAGTTCAATTGCCACACCCACTGTTGGGGGCGGCCATATTAAAATCCACAAAATGAATATGTCATTGTTTTTTAGTTATTTTTTTTTTTATTTCCCCATAGGAATGTCTCTAGTTCATGAACCAGAATTCATAACTGGATTTATCGAGCTATATAGACACCATGACTGTCTTTGGCTTACCAAGTCAAAAATGTACAACAACAGACAGAAGCATAACCAGGCCTTACTCCAGTTGTCAGGGCATAGTAAGCCATATCACGATCATGCATCGTCCCTAGTGTGGGTGTGCAGTAAGATACAGAATCTGTGTACAGCCTTCATTAAACAGCACTAGAAGGTGAAGGATTCCAAACGTTCAGATGACTTGATGTTCCTTGTGCAGCAGGATCCTATGAGACCTTCTCTAGAGGTGATGGCTGAGTCAGAGGAGTTCAGCCTGCTAGAAGAGGATTTTGGTGGATCAGCAGAGTCATCTATGGTAAATTCAAAGTTTTTCAAATAGACTGCTCTTGCCATGACGCTGCACCCTCCCCATTAAAATAGGCCATATATTCTTCCCTTACCTTTTTGGCCAGAGAAGTTCTGGTTTCCATAACTGCAGGTACCGCCACTGAGGGGAATGTAGCAACCTCTTCAGGATTATCGGGGTCGTCAACTGCAGGTGTGCCCAATAAACTTTGCTGGGTGGCTTTCTTGTGCATGAAGTTGTGCAGGATACAGCAAGCCATGACCACCCAGTCAATCTTCCCCACCTTTAAATTTATGGGGGTATGCAAAATCATGAATCGGTTGCTCAAGATCCCAAAGGCATTCTCAATGAGATAGGTGGTAATTGAACACCCAATTATCATGATTCAAGGCCCTCTGTGGGAATGGCTTCACTAAATGTTCATGAAGGGCCTAGTCAGCCACAAAAACAAAATTCAGCCCAGGATTTTGGGGATCTGGGGTGATCAGAGCCAAGCTCGAATCTCCCTGCCTGCCCTGGATACCTTACCCGAAGTAAAACCTCACAATCCCGCTGTCGGGTCACAAGGTTTTGTATTGAGCAGGCTTAACGCTGATTAGCAGAGAGAGCCATTTGTCATGGCTCTCAGCCAATCAGCGTTAAGCCCATATAATAGGCACACTGTCAGGAAGCTAAAGAAGATGGCGCCCTCCATCCGCCGCTGCCTGACACCACCTGCACCCCCCACTGCCAACACTGCCAGCACCCCCACTGGCAGCATTCTCTCTGCTGCCAACACCATCGCTGTTGACACTGCCGGCAGCCATGCACTGCTGCCCCATGTGCTGAGGACACCATCAGCAAACCCCACACTGCTGACACTGCTGGCACTCCCACACTGAGGACACCACCAGTACACACGCACTGCCAACACTGTCAGCACACATGCACTGAGGACACCGCTGGCACCCCCGCTCTGCCAACACTGCCGGCACCCTGCATTGAGAACACCCCTGCACTGCCGACACAGTCAGCAAACCTGCACTAAAGACACCACTGGCACTGCCGACATTGCCGGTACCCTTCACTGAGAACACTGCCAGCACTACAGCACTGCCATTCCATGTACTGAGGGCACAGTCAGCAACACCCAAACTGCTGACACAGCCAGCAACCTGCACTGAAGACACCGAGGGCACCCCTGCTCTTCTGGCACTGCCGATACCCTGCACTGAGGACACTGCCAGCATCGCAGCACTGCCATTCCATGTACTGAGGACACCGTCAGCAATTCCACTCTGCTGACATTGCTGTCACAGTAAATGCACTATTGGTGTATCCAACCCACACTGTATAACATACTGAATCTGTGTTGGACATTATAAGCTGAACTGCCACATGTTAGTGCCGCCCAGTGTGTCACTTAGCTTAGTCAGCCAGCTAGCTGGATGCAACCTTTTGGCCTTAACTAGATGAAAAAAATTATTTTGTGAGGTGGTCAAAATTGATTGGAAATGACTGGAAATAAATGTTATTGAGGTTATTAATACTGTAGGAACAAAAAAAGGCCCATTTTATGCGATTTTAGCTGTTTTTCTATTTTTTAAGAAAAAATCCAGATCCAAAACCAGAAAACAAAACACGGAGGTGAGGTTTTGGCAAAACCAATCCAAATCCAAAACCAGGGGAGAACCAGATACAAAACCAAAACACGGGGGTCGGCGCACATCCCTAGTATTTGTTATTCATTATTAGGAGCCCGATGGGGCCCGCCAAGTATTCAGCAAACTCTGAAAAGTGAAAGTTTTCAGAGTTTGTGTAAGGGATCCAAAATCACCATCAGATTGTGTTGATTCCTTGAGTCCCACTCCTTCTTTTGGGAAGGAGGATTGGGGTTACAAAGAGGTATCCAAGAACATCCCCCACCTCCTCCTCACTGTGAGACCTGCAGCCATGTGCATATGTGAACTCAGACTACGCATGCACAGTGAACCAGAGAGGAAAGGGTAAGTAGCACTAATGCTATAGTAGCAGAGTTGGGAAACACAGGCACAGCTGCTTTTCGGAGCAGCTGTCCCCACACCGGAGCAAAACTGAATTTCTCTGGTACTTAAATATTCACCACTGCAACTCACAGTGAGTTGGATACCAAATTATTGGGGGCACCTTATGATAATAGGCCCATAATAATATATGTTTCATTAAAGAGAGAACTAAATAAAATTATAAAATATGCTGCATATAGTAAATAATAAGAGCATAATTTCAACCATAAATATGACCTTTACATTCCAAATATATCACCTTCATATGGATCTTTGAAAGTATAATAAAATAGCCTAATAAATTGACAAAAGACTTTAGTGTGAACAATAATACAGTTCCATATATAGGGTCAAAGTATAAACTCTGGTCAAATTACCATGGTGACGTTAAAAAGCACTTGTCTGCCACCACCGACATTTTGTGCAGCAATAACAAATGAAACTTAATAAATCAGATTTTCCATTTAAAACTCCATATTCCGATTTATCTGTTCATAAAATATATCTTACATGTTTCATCATGTTTTAACTTCATAAAAAGGTGTGGAAACGGTCAGTGTAATACATTAAGAGAGAATATGAGGAAGGTATTTTAAATGGACAACTAGATTTTATTTTTAACTTTGGAGGAAATGTATAAAGTCTTCTAAGGAGTAGAGAAGTTGCCCATAGCTTCTAGCTAGCATTTATCAATAACTTTCCATAAAATGAAAGAAACTGAACTTTTCTACTTGTCCACTTCTCCACTCTTTACAAGGCTTGATACATTTCCCCCTGTGTTACTGTTCAAAGTGCATTTTCTTGTCAATGTATTGGATGATACTATTGTGCTACTAAACAACTGATTTTTGGGATGTTTATGTATTTGTTTTATGTATTTTCTAAATAATGATATATGTATTTTATTAGCCAATTTCATGGGATTATACATATGAATAATTCCATTTAAGCTACAGAATAACTGTCAATAGCTTCTACATCTAGCATTGTTCTTGCACATTAACAGTCAGTAGCTGCTCAACAGAAACATCTTTCAAACTTTGCAAATGTTTGAACTTCTTTCAGTAAACTATAAAAGTCTTCAAGAATATATAAGTGTTGGGATGCGGTCATTATACCGACAGTTGATGCTGACGCTTAGAATGCCGGTGGCAGAATCCCGACACCTGTCACATCTGAGGTCCAGCATCCTGACTGTAAGTACTGGGGTTAGAGGGAAGGTTAGGATTAGGGGTTAGGGTTAGGCACAAGCACTAAAGAGTGATGGTTAGGTTTTGGGTGAGGGTTGGGTTAGGTTTAGGAACTAGGGTGAGGTTAGGTTTAGGGGTAGGGGTAGGGAGAGGGGGAGGATTAGGATACTGATGACAGGTGTCGGTACTCTAACCCTGTTGGGAAGTCAGTGTTGGGGTTTTGACCTTTGGGATCCCGAGTGACGGCATCCTGTACCCAACCCCAATTGTTGAGCAAGAAATTATAATTAGGCTCCTTAAATTTAGTCTGTTCACAAAGAGGTTTCTAGAAAGTTTAGCTGTTCCTGAGAGACTCATTCCTGTCTTGAACAGTAACTTCTCCAGCTCTCAAAAAATGAATAAGTACACTGTTTAGTGGAAACAGGTCAACACATGTGATTGGACTGCAGCCATGCCTAGGACATGAAAACCCTGTGGTTAAAAAAGAAATTTCTCAACTATGGTGAAAGGATTTCCCTTGCCTATAGCTTAGTACAAAACTCCACTCACCACAGAGCAGAGCTAGTAGTATGACGATGATGCATCACACATTTTTTAGTATATCTTTTTTCTAGCATCACTATGTGAAACATATGTGTGTCACAGGGGCACTTGAAAGCCTTGGGATCTCATGTATAACATCGGTTTTGAATTATTACTATGGTACATAGACATTTAAACTGCTTCAGATCAAACACATTTTATTGAGAAACTTGAATCAAATAAGGTTTAGTCTTTCTATCGTCTCTAAACGTATAACTAAATGTGACCATATACCTTCCTCTAATATTCTCCCTGAGCTTGTATAACGAGCCCTTGTTAATGCAGAAGGAATCACCATCACAAAATGTATTTGCACTCATACGAATAATATATTGAGTTACAAAGTTCAGGTATAAGCACGCGTTTGTAGTGTCAGAAGTAATGTCTTCTTTTTGACAAACTTTAATTTGCTTAAAAGAAACAGGTGGTACCAATTCTTTCAAAATGTAATAAGATATAATCTAATAATGCAAGATTTATGTAGCCATCGGGTATAACCTAAACATTTCTAAATCAAATCTTTGCTTTTACTAAGAACACTAATTGCTTTTAACAAGTGTAAAAAGGAGGTGAGAGGAAAACCAGGGACATATTTTTTTGCTGTGCCAAAAAAGTTGCTGCCTGCCTAATAATATAATAAGAAGCAATGAAGAGGACACAGGAGCTGCCCATTGATCAGGAAGTATCACAAAACAGACAATGTCAGCTGTCTAGTAATTGGTCCTTTGAAGTTTTCAGTGTGAGAAGAGATGAACATTCATCTTTAAAGTGTGCCTAGTCTTCCAGCTTGCTTTTGGTTAATCTAGGAATGTGCAGATATTTGAAACCTGGCCCTGAGGTCTTTAAAAAGTTTGGCTTACATTGTGCTTAAAGTGACCTTGTAAATTTAGAAAGCTGAAACATCACTGCTAGGAGCAAATTATTACAGGCATCAACTTAAATTAGGGTTGGTCAAATTCTCAATTTTCAAGTATTTTAGCCAATACGTTCAAGGCATACTCGAGTATACTATTTATAAATTATGTTTCTAAGCACACTACATGTTATGAATGCATTTTTATCATCAGCTATTTTCAGATGCAACCTACTACTGTATTAACAACCATTATGTATGGGCGCAGTACAACAGAAAGATATCGGTAAGGGGAAGATGATTATTCAGTTTTGACTTTGAACACAAGAAGAGGATTCTTAGATTTTTATACACATTTATTTTTTTTCTATGAAATTTGGCATGAGTTAAGTATTAATACTAGACTTGTGATCTTTTTTAATTATTTGTTTTGCTTTATACCAATTATACCAGCAGGACCCAATTCCCTAGTGGAGAGGTCTTTATTCATTTTCTGTATTGCAAGTGAAGATTTTGTGTATGTACCTCCAGGGTTCTACTAATCCAGTGGTTTTCAAATTCGGTCATTAGGACCCCACACAGGTCACGTTTTCCAAGGCCCCCAACAGGTGCACAGGTGTAGTCATTACTCACTAGCACATTTTAAAAGATCCACAGATGGAGCTAATTATTTTACTTGTGATTCTGTGAGGAGACCTGGAAAACCAGCACTGTTTGGTGTCCTGAGGACCGAGTTTGAGAACCTTTGTACTAATTCTAAATGCCATAGGAGTAGAGGTGGGGTTAGGCAATCTGTGGAGTTACAAATTTGATCATGTAGTTGCTGAGACTTGTATTTCCACAATAGCTTTTTGTAGAACTACAAGTCCAATGAAATACAAGTTTGAAATTTAACAACTACTGCTACTGGTTGTCTCAACCTTGTAGAATAAATAAAAAAATAGATGGATAATAAAGAAAAACATACAACTATTGTGTCAATAAGGCAAAGATTTTACTAATGTATACAATAAATTTGAATGTTGATAAAAAATAATGACATCATTAGCAAAGCGAGCCAGCATATGCTGGGTCACCTAAGTGTTTGGCCCACTTTGTGCTCTCTGCTGTCCCACTTCACCCTCTGCTCTTTTCTTCACCCCCTGCTCCGTCCAGCCACCTTACACTTTGCTACGCCCCCCTTACACATTGTATCTTGTGACGTGTGTCTTTGCCATCTCCCTAGCAGTGTTGGAGACAGAACAAACTTTACAAAATAATTGTATAGATGTTGTCATGTAATGACAGTTGGTATGAACTCTGACCCCTGCCACCAGTATCATTGATGTTACTTCTAGCATAGCAGACATCTATAGTAACTAAACACTTTTATTTCCCATACTTGCTCATCACATATCAACTCCTGATAAACTCACAGATACAGTACTCCTGAAAATCAATGTATAATAGCATAGAAAAAAGGAAAAAGGGCACAGAGGGATGCACAGCCCACATACAGGAATAGAAAACACTGTATAGAAGAAAAGTTGAGAATGACCTAAAAATAGTGAAGATTTAAAGAAAAAAGATAATGCTAGGCATAATCTATATAATAAAATCTAGTGCTGATTATGTCATCATGTAGGTACGCATACACGCACCATGGGCCTACCATGGAATCGGTATGAAATACCAAAGTACGGGATGCTGGCTGTGAATACACTGACAGCAGCATCCCGATGGTTCAAATCCTGACAGGGGAATGGTAATTAATGTTCCTCTGTCCTATTTACTCCCTAACCTTCCTTTCCTGCACCCTTATACTAACCCTCCCTACTCCGCACCCTAACCCTCCCAGTAAGTGCCTAAACCTAACCCCTCCCCTGGTGGTGCCTGAACCTAACCCCCCCCTGGCTAGAGCCTAACCCTAACCTCCTCCTTCCCGCAGTCTAACACTCGTGACTGATACTTACCTTGCCCCAGTGGCTTTAAGATCAGGATGCCATCTGCTAGGATCCCGGCATTGCGAGTCATGTCGGGATTTTGCAGCTGGTGTTGCCTCGCGATTGGGTTCACAGTGCCGGGGTTCCACCGCACGGCATCCCGCTTGTCTGGATCTTAACCGCATCCCGCTAACATAAATGGTGACTGTCTAACAATGAATCTTATTTAAAAAAAAAAACTAACACATACAGTAATCTTTGCACTCCACAACCTTGCCTCTGTCCCCGTTTAACAAATATATTACAATTACATTAGCCCTCCGTAAAGTTTAAAAACACAATCCAGGGAAGCGTGTAAGCACGTTAGGTTTTCCATGCACATGGTCCAACGCAGTGATGTGTACAGCGCATGCCACAGCCAACTACTGCTCTGTAAATATTGCTATTATCATCAATTTGTGTTTTTCCTGTGGCATGTACAATACAACACAGTACCAACCACTTTGAAAGAAAAGAAAAGCATAATGGAATCCATTGACCATCATAGACTGACAAATCAGGATAAAACATTAATTTATAATTTTATCTTCAAAGAAAATATAGCCCATATATGGAATTGTAACTTCGTAAAAAGGTTTAGATAAGATGTGTTATGAACACTATCACTCAAATGATGTAAAATAAAGACCCCTCTATGCACGGTGCTAAATATATCATTAATTTATGTTGTGCACTGAATTTCTTCATTCAGTATATTTCTGACATGGCAAACAGAGTTATCTTCTAATATAAAGATATACCTGACAACATTTCCTCTCGGGAGTATGTGTCTCTTGTGTCGCTTTCACTTCCAAAGTCATCTTCAATATCTCTTGCGTATTCATTTTAGCTGCTGTATGAAATAACAATTCACATGCTGCTCCCCCTGCTGACAATGGCCTCAACATAGATTGTTCAACAAGTACTTAACATCAGTAGAATAAAACACAATGTGTGTGATAACATTAAGGAACAGACATTTAGAATCTTTGCTAATACAGTATCTGTAGAAAGATTCAACAGCAAGTAACAGTATTCTTAGCAGAGAATTTGGTATTTCAAGTGTGGGAACGGCATTTTATAAAGTAACTCTATAAAAACATAAAAATTATAACTACAACTCTAAAAAAGCTGCTCTTGAGTATCTATTATTGTTATTGTAATATATTTTCAGGTCTGATTAGTAATATAATATGTTAAAGGCGTTGTTCATAGCCTCTGCAATCTGCAATCAACGTGTTGAATACTCCACATGCTGTTGGAACAGGATAAGCACATTAGTGGACTGGCACATGCAGGGCCCACAATGTGAATGCAATCATAGTCATCACTAATGACAATAGTCGGTCAGCAGAGGGTGTGTGGCAAAGCACCATTTAAGGGGATATGTTATATATATTGTAAACTTGAAGGTTGAGACTCATTCTGTTTAGTATTTACACCCCACCCATCTCCCCTTAGGTGTTTTTAACTATCAGCCCAGGTTCCTATATACTGTCTACATATTAGAAAGGGCACTATTACAGGTAAGTCCTGGATAAATTTGATTTAATGTCTTAGTATTAGGGATTTTAGGGACCCATCTTATGGGGTTCACCTTGACGTGGGGATGGGCAAACATTTTTGGCCAAACATGTACTAAGAACCTCACTTATACTCCATATTAATTGTAGAGTTTATTAGGATTATTTTATCAATCATTGTTCTTAGTATCTAGAGTGTGTGACAAAATTCTATGTTCCCCGCATAGTGTAGAGATGTTGCATGCCACTTGATCATTGCTGAGAGCAGGCTATATCCCTGGGGCTATCACTGCTTCCTCCTCCCCTCGTCTAGCCATTCCAACTGTGATCCTTATTTCTCAGCTGCAAAGTGTACAGTATATGTTTATGCAGTAATATGGCCTCATATGAGGGATGGTAACATTTTCCACTGGCTAATGGGAGAAGCTGCATACAGTGAGGGCTTTCTGGCACATTACAGAGTAAGCACATTGATGTACCTACAAAGCAAAATTAAGATATCATTTAGCAGAGTAAGAAGGGTTACATTTTAGGGTGGTTTGTTGTGGTGTAGAGTGCTGTATGGGCTATTCCACTATGCAAAAGGATTTGATTTGTGTACGAGCTCTTTGCTAGTAGAGATTGGGACTCATCCTATTCTTTTAATTGGATACACGCCTTCCATATTAGTCATGCCCTGCAGGAGACCACAAGTGTAACATGTTTCTGTTTAAAGCAACATGTGTGTTAACATAAAAAGTGTTTTTCTCAATGGGATTTATTTCTCATACTAACTACTCCTAAAGTACACATTCTTTGGGCTGTTTGCTCTTGTTTTCCCTTAAAATGTTTCCCATTTACTTTCTAAATATGTTTTATTACCTAGAATCACACACATTATATTGTCCATTTAGAATACTGTAGACAATTCGCTATATGTTTTTATTATAAATAAGATAAAGCAGTAGAGAGAGTACATACTTAGGTCAGAGGGGGTGCACTGTCATTTCTCTTGGCAGAAGGACTTTATGTTTGCACCAGCCTTGAGCTGGCAGTGAATGGGTTTTGTCTTTTAGTTTTAATGTGACACATTTATGCCATTCACAGAAAGCACATTCTAAATGCACTCTAACTAAAATAGTAAAAAGCTATAAACACACAAAAGGTCTTCAGGTAAATCAAACAAAGCTGTCCTGATGTCCCTTCCCTCTTTCCCATATGACTACTCTCTGTTATGCGTAATGAGGTTTATATTTGGCAGCAAATGAAAAATCAGAATATAGAATATAACATCAATTTAGTAAATATAAAGAATAAATCTGTGTTTTCTGATCTCACGTAACAAGTTTTATTCACAGGTACCAATATCGATGTGCATTTACTGTATGTTTTCTCTCCAATCAGGCACATACAGTTTTACAAAGATAGAAATAAAATAGTGTTCTCTGTTTGTATAAAATTATGTAAAAATTGATTATTCTTAGTCTTCAGTAAGTCTTACTGATGAAGCAGGTACTAGCCTGGCAAAGTGGTGTTTCTGAGGATCTAATCATTCTGCAATGGCTACATTCGGACTTACTACCCAAAAATGACTGTAAGACACCTAAATAAAATGAAGGATTTCATTATGAAAACATAAGAGAGTTTATTAATTTGAAAGTTCTTAGGTATAAGATGACTCAATTTATTTTTACTCGTTATGAACTAATTGTTTTCAATACACACAATGGGGCCAATTCTGAGTTGAAATATAAAGGGTGCAAATTTAAAACAAAAATTTGTTACATGCAGGGTAAATACTTGATTTTGCATGTAGCACTCAAATTCTGGACAGTTTTATTTTTACACGGCAATTTAGATTTCAGTTTGAACACATCTAAATCTCTCTGCACATTTTAAATGTGCACCACCTGCAGTGCAACATGGTTTTGATCCCTATTCAAAATCAGCCCTTACTGCATACTGTATATACAACTTTTCATTGAAGCACATTTGAATGGTTTTAAAACAATTCTGACACCATACCAGATAAGATAATACTAATTTTTATATGTTTTGCATTGTCTTATACACATGGAAACACTATTAAAAAAAAATCTACCCTATGCTGGGCATACACTGGAAGATAAAATGCCTGTCAGACAGATAGACAGCAGCCTGACACCCAGCAGATATGACAGGCATACACTGTGAGATATCTCACAGTGCATTGACCCCCCATATCTGTGCTCCTCCCCAGTGGAGGAAACATTTCTCCATTCCTTTAATCTGAAGTAACAGGGGAAATGACTGCCGGTCGGCCGCGGCTGGGCATACACTGCCTGATGTGGCCAACTTTCACTTTGTAAATATTGGATCGAACGGGCATGCTGGGCAATCCTGCATGCCTGATGGATCGATATTTTCAGATTGGTTGTCTGTATACACTGTGCAGTTAACTGGCCGATCCACCAATATTGGGCAGATTGGCCTAGATAATTGTTTAGTGTATGCCTAGCAGTAGCAGCTCAAGAGGTGGGAATGCAGCACAGTCCAAAATTCAAATAGGGAGCCAAACCAACTGTCAGTGAGTCCTCGCCGGCGCTGTTTGGCAGCATTTGAAATGGCAGTTGGTGTGGCTCCCCTATTTGAATTTTGAACTGCACTGCAGCCCCACCCCTGGAGCCACCACTGATGCCCAGCATGTTGTTTTTTCTGAATTGGAGAGAATTCTTGAATGCACTTTGATTATGGCCCCTCTAAACACAGCTTAGTTGGGTAAGTTTGGAACCATATTCTGATTTTTAATTTGTTGGAGGTCATTAATCACCTGATGGGAACTTGATTCTGCATGCTTTATTAATTATGTAGGAAGAAAGTCTTATCATATAATTTTTAGATTTAACCAATACCACCAGTCATTAAAAAACAAATGGGTATTGATTCAGAGGAGGACGCAGTTGCTGTAGTGGCTGCAACTTCTGTCGCCAAATTTGCAGGCCTGCTTGCATGCAAATCTGAATCAGGCCCTTTGTCTATTAAGTGCAGAAATAATAGAATACTTGCATTTGAAAATATATAACATTAGAAAAGTAGGAATATGTGGCTGATGCAAGTAAAGAATAAGTAAATGTATGTTACAACTGGATAGCAAGAGGCAGTGATAAAAGCCAAAGGGTCAACAAAATGAAGTCAAAACAAGTCATAAGTGGTTACTGATGTTGTGTCAGGTTGCATGCGTTCATGGTTGAGACTAGAACTTTATAATAATAATAATAATAATAATAATAATAATAATAATTTTATTTATATAGCGCTTTTCTACTAAAGGACTCAAAGTGCTTTACATTTGTCTTTACAATACAAAATACAAAACAAGCTTAAACAAGGGACATTAGTGAAATGCTTGGGTGAAGAGGTAAGTCTTGAGTCTATTTTTGAAGGATTCTAGAGTGTGGCCTCTCAAACTGTGTGGGGAAGTGAGTTCCATAAGGTTGGAGCCCCAAAACTGAAAGCTCGGCCCCCAGATGAATTCCAGGATATTCTAGGTACTAGGTACCATCAACGGATCGCAGTAAACAAGTAGGACGGTAAGGTGTCAGAAGCTGCTTTAGGTACCTTGGGCCATGGGAGACATGGTCATGTAGGGCTTTGTAAGTTAGTAAGCCAATTTTGAAAACAATTCGCCATCTGACAGGCAGCCAGTGAAGGGAGTAGAGAGTGGTTGTTATGTGGCTGAAACGGGGATGGTTAGTTAATAACCTGCAGTTGCGTTTTGTACCATCTGTAAGTGGTGCAATTCTTTTGCTGGGAGTCCAAGGTAGAGGGCATTGCAGTAGTCTAGGCGTGATGATATAAATGCATGTATGACTTTAGGCAGAAATTCTGAGGGAATTAAGTGCTTGATTCTGGCAATGTTCCTCAGATGAAACAATGAGGATTTGATTGTGGCTGATACCTGATGTTTAAGTGTCAAGCCACTATCCAGGACAACACCAAGATTCCACACATTTTCAGTGTTTTGTAATTCTGATCCCCCAAGCATAAGTCCTGTTGGTTGGCTATGCTGTAGCCCTGACTTGTGACCTATCATAAGGATCTCTGTTTTATCAGGGTTCAGTCGCAGCCAACTAGCACACATCCACTCCTGAAGCTCAGCTAGGCAGCCATTTAGGGTTGTTATGGGGTCCTTTGTACCTGGAGCAAACGACAGGTACAGTTGTGTATCATCTGCATAGCAGTGGTATACCAGGTCATGACGTCTGATTATTTCACCCAATGGTGGCAGTTATACTGCAAAAATCATGGGAGATAGTATAGAACCCTGTGGGACACCGCATGGAAATGGCACTGGTGATGAAGAGTTTACTCCAGAAGAAACTCTCTGTGACCTGCTGGTCAAAAATGATTTGAACCAGCTAAAGACTGTGCCATCTAGTCCACAGAAATTTTTCAGGCGCTCAATTAGAATCCCGTGGTCCACAGTATCAAATGCTGCTGAGAGATCCAGAAAAATTAAGATTGAGGGTTGCCAACCAAAATTTTTAAGGACCACCAAGATTTGTACAAAGGGGCACCCTCCCCTATCATTTACCTTACTGAGCCAGCTGGCTTCCTACTCCTCCTACTGTGAGCACTAATCTGTACTTACTGCTCAGGTGAACATAATTCATCACTGAATTCCTGAAATGCAAGTTAAAATATGGTGTTCTGGATCATCAGTTGTATTGCAATGTCAGCAGTCACAGAGCAGGGAGTTCATCATGGCAGAGGGAGCATGTATTGGAGCAGTTCAGGTGAGCAGAAGAACAGGTGCCAGTGGTTGAGGGACCCTGAATGGCATCCCCACATAACAGACAGCCCCTGCTACACCTGCCCATGCATGCGTTATTTGGTTATGTTTCTCATAATCACAGACACTATGGTAAGTTTTGCACAAGCTGTGAAATACAAATGAGCAAATTTAGCTATGACCTGATTAAGAGATGTACACAAACCTGATGCAGTGTAGATGTGCTGTGGTGCAGCTGCGGCTCTGGTCGCAGTGTCGGAAAAGGCTGTGGCCATTTGGGGGCAGAGATCGGGCAAAGACAGCCTGCATCCCAGAAAATGTGGGTGCGTCTGCCACATTTTCTGGGCATTCCAAGGCCATGATTTTTCGAGGCCTAGGCAGAGGAGTTCTAGCGCCCATTATGATTAAGCTTAGGCTTACTCTGATGGCTAATGGCTACTTGCCTGATGGTGATCCGATGCTGCATCCTTAGAAAAAGCAGCGGATCACATAAGCTGACAGGAGGCATCTATTTACATTAGACGCCTTCTGTGGCATTAGCATGCAACTCTGAATTAGGCTCTATTTAAGAAAAATGTCATATAAGCAGTACATTTTGTTTTATTCTTTTTTAAGAAGAGAATAAGCAAATCTGATTTTTATTATGTCTCTCCACCTTCTTCAAAAAATGTAATGATGATGGTGGGGGAAGGGGAAGGTGGGGAAAAAAAATAGAGATACTTACCTTATATCAGACGTCATTCGCAAGAACATTGAAGATTTTCAATATTTAAAAAAATAAATATATAGAAATATATAGTGTAAATCAGTTTAGAAAAAATTATATGAAATTTATTTACTCAAAATGGCTTTGTAAAAACAATCTTCTTCATTCTGGTAGCCAATCTGCTCTGGTAATGGAGCATAAGTAATAACAATAAAAAGTCCTCAAATGCAGAGTAATACACATATAGTAATACAAAATGGTGATAATAGCTCTGTATAAGAGCAGACAAATAAATTCACAGTAAATGCATACAAATAATAGGAAACATGTCCAATAAGGCACCCGTACCAGAGACTAGTGTAGATTAGTCAGTGGTGTGCACATGGTACACCACTGATTCCATCATATTCTTAAGGCCAGAAGTGAAGTGGCAAGTGGACTTCCGGTCGGCGGTGAAACCTGAAGTGGACATCTTAAAAAATATCTATAAGAAGTTGTAAAAATTTAAAAAATAGAAAAATGTATCTGATTATTATTATTATTATTATTATTATTATTATTATCCTTTATTTATATGGCGCCACAAGGGTTCCGCAGTGCCTTACATAGTCCATAAACATAGTACATAAACAGTTTAGCAGAACAAGAAAACAGTGTCATACAGTTTAAGACACTACAAGACAAGTAAATGGTATATAAACACTGCTGCAACAGAAGCAGGATGGCAAAAGTCACGGGTTAGGTGCTTTTGAGTAGAGAGCAGATAGTATAAGTAAAGAAAGGATAAGCACAAGAGGATAGAGGGCCCTGCTCGTGAGAGATTACATTCTAAAGGGGATGGGCAGACAGACAGGGGTGACACAGATGGGGTAGACAGTGAGCATGGGACAGAGGGTTAGGAAGACAGATGGCTGGATTCCTATTTTACAGTATGTGTGAAAGTCATTTGAATTAAGATTTATGCCACTGACATTCTGCTTTAAGAGGCAGTTTTTGTAGGTGTCTGTGGAAAGCCATGGCTGTTATATCAGTTTACGTGAAGTCTGACGGATGGCTGAAGCCACTTCATGAAGGGCTATTTAGAGAGTGTGGTTAACGTGTGAACCAGCAGTCTCAGGTAAATGTAGAAATTGGTGAAAGTAGTTATTGTAAAGAGATGTTCAGATGTAAAATAATAAGTTGTGATCAAGTGTGAATTCTATAAGGCACATTTATTGATTTGGAGGGTGATGGGAGACATGTGAGGTTTGCAGGATATTTATTCCATAGTAAATCTGATAAAAATAATATTAAAATATTGTAACAAAAATATTTAAGATTTTTCTTGAACAATTGATAAAATAAAGGGTAAAAATCAAAGTTTAGTCCCAACACTGTAAATTGTCCCAGGAACTGAGTGGAAATTTGCTAATTTCTAACTTATTTCTAATTATAGTGAATAAGAGCTGTCAATCTGAATGTATTTACAAAGTAACATAAAGTATCATCCATATACTGTATTACAGTTGAATTCCACCTTCATTGATCAAATTGTCAAGCCATAGTAAAGCATTAATATCTACTTAATTATTGATTATTGCATATGTTATTCAGTAGAAGGATGGTGATATTTTACTTTTAAGATAACTAATTTTCAATAAAACCTGAGAGACAGCCATGGGTACAGATACTTAGGGGAATGTTAAGTCCCCTAGAATGATAAATGAAAGAAAAAATGTTAGTATATTTCTCTTGGTGCCTCTGGTGGTGGAAGAAGGGGGAGGTGAGGGGGGAATAATAAAATAGAGATACTTCCCTTACATCAGAAGAGTCATTCGCAAGTACAATGAAGATTTTTCAACATGTAAAAAACTAAATATATAGACATATATAGTGTACCTCAGTTTAGAAAAAAAATATAGGAAATTTATTTACTCCAAATTGCATAGTAAAAACAATCCTCTTCGTTCTGGTAGCCAATATGCTCCGGTGATAAAGCAGAAATAATAACAATAAAAAGTCCTCAAATGCAGGGTAATACACATATAGTAATGCATAATAGTGATGATAATAACTCTCTATAAGAACAGACAAATAAATTCACAGTAAATGCATACAAATAATAGGAAACATGTCTAATAAGGCACCCGTACCAGAGACTAGTGTAGATTAGTCAGTGGTGTGCACACAGAGCAGTCTCCAGATACTGCTCTAACTATACCTATGGCTCTTTCTAGTCACTGAATGGTCACTGGTGGCTTGCATTGTGTGCCTGACATGTCTCGAGCTGCTGGGCTCTTCAACGGCATGTGCAAGCTATCCTGGTACTGGCCTTTAAATAGGCCCAGAAATTTGTAAATCCCAGTGACCAAGCACTTGGATGCGCATTTCAAGTTCACAGTCAAACGGGAGATGATGTCCAACCTTATTAGTAATAGTTGAGCTGATGGTCTGGACCTGTGTGTGTTACAGAGAGTAAGACATAGTCCCTCTGTTGATGGTTCCATGGAATTCTTGGCATGGCAAGTGGACTTCCAGTCAGCGGTGAAACCCGAAGTGGGCCACAACTTACAGTTTTAGATGGCTGTGCAACCAGATTATGTTCCCCATGGATAGATCTTTGAAAAGATATGTGCTCCATAGTCCCTCTTATAAGCAAGATGACTTATCAGGGGACATGAAAGGGATAAAAAGAAAAGTTCTTTTAGTGTATATATAAATATATATAAATAAATACAATAACCACAGTTAAAATGCAAAAAAGGGGGATTCACATATGCAACAAAGGGGTGGCAGATAATGAAAATTGTGCCCTCGATCGAAAAACCATAATATCCGGGTGTCATTTCTTAAAAAATATTTATAAGAATTTGTAAAAATTACAAGAAATCATAAAAATAATTTCAGTTCAAAATCCTTATTAAGCCCTTCAGGTATCAGGTTTTTCAAGTTAAAAATCCATCGCATCTCTCTTCTAACCAGCTTGGACTCTATGTCTCTGTCTTTCCAAGTTGATTTAACATGCTCTATTCCAATGAAGATATGAATATGAAAAGTGGAGCAGTTATGAATTGTTCTGATATGGTCTGACAAGGATGGGTCTCAAGTCCTCTTCTAATATTGTGTAAGTGCTCCCCATCCTTGTTTTTAATGCCCCTAGATGGCCAATTTAGATTAGGCTGCAGGAGCATTCTATGAGGTAAATAACACTAGATGTACGACAAGTGATAATATCCGACACATTATAGGTTTTGCTTCTAATGTTAAACTGTGCAGTCGTAAGTGAGTGACTGTGGACATTGGTACATATGTTTCAACTCCAGCATCTATGAAAGCACTTAGGGGGTCATTCAGACACGGTCGTTAGCGCCGATGCGCTCGGACCGGGTCGATGACCCCCCACAGAGCATGCGCACGACTGTGCCGGCGCCAGCGTGCGCATGCGTGAGACCCACTACGACCGACAGCACCGGTCGTAGCGGGTCTCAATCCAAAGGGGGCAAGCTCTCGATGTTGATTGACAGCTCGCCCCATTTGGAAGGTGGGCCGGGGGGGTGGCAGCCCAAATGGAGGCGTTCCCATGGGAACGCCTACCATTTGGGGGAGGCCCCACTGACATCACTAGTGATGTCAGTGGAGAGCTTCCGGCTCTGACAGAGCCATAAGCTCTCCGGGGCTTACGACAAGTGAGACCCTACCCTAGGGTCTCGTTGTAAGCCCCGATGGTCGCGATGGTCTCTGACCATCGCGACCATCACCGGAGTGGTCGTTAGAGCTGTGGGTGTTAACCCACAGCCTAACGACCGCAACAGAGGCGGGCGGTCAGGATGCAAGCGGCCGCCCAGTTTTTGAGCGACCGCTTGCATCCTCCGACCGCCTCTGAATGAGGCCCTTAGTCCTAATATGTGCTTTGTGGTGTTATATTCAAGGGAACTTCTCACCAGTTTTTTTTTCTGTTTGTTTGATTTTTTACAGATAAAGCTGGGTTTCTCTAGAAGGACGCAAGATAATACAGGGTCTGTTTGTAGGACATGCCATTTAATATTTTCTTGATTCTGGTATGATGGTTCCATATGTGGTAATAAATGCTCATTCCTTCCTTTGGGGTGTTTTTTGGTCTTTGGGACAAGCAGGAGGTCTCTGTTCATGGTAGTGACCTCTTCTCTGGTTTATTTAGTTTGTTCTTTGTCATATCCTCTTGCAAGAAAGTTCTCACTCATTATTTTAGTTTGTTCCAGATAGATATTTTGATCACTGCAATAAATTTTACCCTCATGAATTGACCTTTCGGTATTCCTTCCAACCATCTGCTCAGGTGCTCACTCTTCATATCAATATAACTGTTGGTTTCAGTCGGTTTGCATTAATTTTTGTTGTGTATATGGTTATCTTCAGTATAGATGGTCAAGTCAAGAAAATGACATTCACTCTTACTCATGTTGTAGGGAGAATGTAGATTTAGTAAGTTGGTATTAATGTTAAAGCAGAAGGTGCTAAGGGTCACTTTAAGTTCCTTCCAGGAAGAAATAGGACATAATCTATTTACTGGAACCAGGAAACAACAATTTCATCCCCAAGTACATGCTGCTCCATATGTTCTCCTCTTCCCACTTAGTGAGATATAAATTAGCGTAGCTCAAGGTAAACTTGGTGCCCATCACAGTCCCAATATGCTGTAGAAAATAATCCCCATTATATATGTTTATGAGTGAGAATAAACTCAATGATTTTCTTAAGAAATTAAATTTTGTCCATCTCCATCTTCTCTAGATACCAAGTGTTTGCTTCGATGGCTTTATCATGTTCATTGATGGTATATAAGGATGTGATGTCAGCTGAAATCATGAACATGTCCTTATCCCAAGTAATGTATTTGAGTTTATTAAGGACATCCCTGATGTCTCATAGGTATGATCTATTTTGGATGACCAAAGGTTGGAGATAATGATCAATATACTCTGACAAATTGCTTGTAAGGCTGTTGGTCACTGCAATGATTGGGCCTCCAGGTGGATTCTGGTCATCCTTATGGACCTTGGGGAGTATATAAATTGTTGGCATCATTGGTTTATTTATATTAAGATAATCTTTTTCATCATTGGTGATCACTTGATTATTAAAATTCTTTTCAATGAATTGCTAAAAAGGGCCTTCGTTTTAAAGGGTGGGGTCACTTTTAATTTTTGATAAGTGGGAGTGTTGAGTTATCGATATATTTAATTCTCATCATCGGATATATTCATTATGACAATAATTCCCATCTTTGTATAAAGGCTTTATGATGATGATTTTATCATTTTGTAGATCCTTGATCGATGTCCTTTCTTTAAGTTCCATTTGTGAATATACTTTTTCTTTTCAATATTTTCAATGTCATCTAAAACAATTCTAGTAAAACTCTCAATAAAACTACCTTTAATATGTGTGTGATAAAGAGATAACCTTGTCTTTAAAAGAGGAGCTTCTTGCAAGGGTTCCTGTTCCTGATTAAGGAAGAATGTTTTCAAAGGTAACTTCCTAATTGACTTCTGGACGTCAATCAAAGATTTAAAAAGATCCATGCCACATGTGGAGGCAAATTTCAGACCTTTAGTAAAAATTCCTCCTCATGGTGATTTAAAATCCTAGAGCTGAGATTAAAGATACAAAAAAGTTGTTCTTTCACCGGAGATTTTAGATTCTGGCTAACTCCATTGAGTTTATTGGATTTTTTTTCTTTTATTCTTTCTTGATGTCCCTCCTCTCTTGCCTCTCTTAGATTTTACTACCTTCTGTGGTCCCTCCTTCTTTTCACTAAAAAAAGGCCCTGTGAGGTGAAGGGGGCATCATCAAGGGGGGCATACTTATTGGAGAGGTTCGTTCTTGGTGGGGCTCAATGGGTAGGAAATCCTCTCTAATAGCGAAGAGGGGTATGCCATTTCTCAAAATGGAATTTGCATGGTCATGGGTTCTTTCTGGCATTATGCCACTCTTCTTTGATGCTGGATTCCATGTTTTGTGAGCCTTTGGTTGCTATTGTCCTGTAAAGGGTATGGTCTCTTTACCTTCTGATATCTCCTAAGATCATTACAATAGATTGTATCACTTGTCATGCAACTAGTGTTGTTTACCTCATAGATTACTCCTGCGGCCTATTCTATATTGGCCAGACATCTAAGTCACTAAAAACAAGGATGGGGGAGCACTTAGAAAATATTAGAAGAGTACTTGAGACCCATTCCTTGTCAGACCATTTCAGAAAAATTCATAACTGCTCCACTTCACATATTTATAACTTAATTGGAATAGAGCATGCTAAATCAACTTGGAAAGACAGAGACATAGGGGTAAATTTACTAAAGTGAGAGTTTTTAGAAGTTAGTTTTAGAAGAGATGCTGCCCATTCTCTCTTTAGTAAATTTACCCCATAGAGTCCAAGTTGGCTATAAGTGAGACACAATGGATTTTTAATTTGAAAACACTGATACCTGGTGGCTTAATAAGGATTTTGAACTGAAATGGTTTTAATGATTTTTTGTGATTTTTACAACTTATAAATAATTTTTAAGATGTCACAACTGGAAATTATGTTTTTTTTTTGATCCAGGGCACTATTTTTATTATCTGCCACCCTTTTATGCATATGTGAATCCCCCTTTTATGCATATGTGAATCCCTCTTTTTTGCATTTTAACTGTGGTTATTGTATTTATTAATATTTATATATACACTAAAAACTCTTTTATTTTTATCCCTTTCATGTCCCCTGATGAGTCATCTTGCTTATAAGAGGTACTAAGGAGCACATATCATTTCAAAGATCTATCCATGGGGAACATAATCTGGTTGCACAGCCATTTAAAACCATAAGTTGTGGCCCACTTCCGGTTTCACCACCGACTGGAAGTCCACTTGCCATGCCAAGAATTCCATGGAACCATCAACAGAGGGACTATGTCTTACCCTCTGTAACACACACAGGTCCAGACCATCAGCCCACCTATTACTAATAAGGTTGGACATCATCTCCCGTTCTACTGTGAACTTGAATTGCGTGTTCAAGAGCGTGGTTGGTGGGATTTACTAATTTCTGGGCCTATTTAAAGGCCACTACTAGGACAGCTTGCACATGCCTTTGAAGAGCCCAGCAGCTCAAGACATGTCAGGCACACAATGCAAGCCACCAGTGACCATTCAGTGACCAGAAAGAGCCAGAGTTATAGTTAGAGCAGTATCTGGAGACTGCTCTGTGTGCACACCACTGACTAATCTACACTAGTCTCTGGTATGGGTGCCTTATTAGACATGTTTCCTATTATTTGTATGTATTTACTGTGAATTTATTTGTCTGTTCTTATAGAGAGTTATTATCACTATTTTGCATTACTATATCTGTATTAGCCTGCATTTGAGGACTTTTTATTGTTCTTATTTCTTTTTCATCACCAGAGCATATTGGCTACCAGAATGAAGAGGATTGTTTTTTCTATGCCAATTTGAGTAAATACATTTCCTATATTTTTTTCTAAACTGAGGTACACTATATATGTCTATATATTTATTTTTTTACATGTTGAAAAATCTTCATTGTACTTGCGAATGACACTTCTGATATAAGGGAAGTATCTCTATTTTATTATTCCCCCCTCACCTTCCCCTTCTTCCACCACCAGAGGCACCAAGAGAAATATACTAACATTTTTTCTTTCATTTATCATTCTAGGGGACTTAACATTCCCCTAAGTATCTGTACCCATGGCTGTCTCTCAGGTTTTATTGAAAATTAGTTATCTTAAAAGTAAAATATCACCATCCTTCTACTGACTAACATACGCAATAATCGATAATTAGGTAGATTTTAATGCTTGACTTTGTCATGACAATTTAATCAATGAAGGTGGAATTCAACTGTAATATATGGATGATACTTTATGTTACTTTGTAAATACATTCAGATTGACAGCTCTTATTCACTTTAATTAGAAGTAAGGTAGAAATTAGCAAATTTCTACTCAGTTCCAGGGACAATTTACAGCGTTGGGACTAAACTTAAATAAAATATAAAATATTAAAATATTGTAAAAAAATATTTATCAGACACATTTTTCTATTTTTTGTCATAAAACATTATGTCCTATTGGGAATATTTGTACACATGTGTACAAAAATATGTCTATCTAATGATGTAGGGAAGTGACAAAACCAAATACAGTATCTTTCACTTTGATATAGCCAGATAAATAATAGACAATTTAAAGATCTCTATAAACACTGCACATTTTATTGCAAGGATATAGAAAAGGAACGCGAAAACAAATCCTATATAAAATCAATAAAGAAGAACCTTAACCATGAAGAACAAAAAGAGATAGAAAAACAATGAAAAATAAAGCAAAAATGAAATTAAATGTATGTATATTCTTTTAATTATAGGCCCCTGTTATGATAACCTCTTCGGTGGCAGGGTTATTTTAGCAAACTGACATTTTATTTACCACAGTTCATAGCCACAAAGAATCCACTGGAGTTGTAACATATTAGTCATGCCCTGCAGGAGACCACAAGCGTAAAATGTTTCTGTCTTAACCAACATGTGTGTTAACATATAAAGTGTATTTCTCAATGTGATTTATTTCCTCTCCTAACCACTCCTAAAGTACATAGTTCAATGTGCTGTTCATTCTCATTTACCGTCAATATGTTTCCCATTTTCTTGCTAAATATGTTTTATTAACTGGAATGCCCATATGACAATGTCCATTTAGAAGACTATAAACAGTTCAACTATTTTTCATTATCATTGAAAATCATGTTTTGAACTTGAAATAGTGACCTTCTTTCTATGTGAGATAATATAGATATCTGGTCATTAAAACTTTACATTTGTTTAACAATATGTACACTTCATATCGTTCATGTCACATTTTAAACTCTTGACTTTATTTTTGGAACCTGTCAAGATAAGTCTTTCACAGCTATGTCATTCATCTGGACTGCAGCTCACTAATGATGTCAGTTTTATATTTACTTTGCTTATAATTTGGTGTAAATTATATACTAAGGATTAAAGAAATAGATGATGTATCCATTGTCATGCGCATTTCTGTTCAGGTGCTCAATAGTTGCTCTGTGTTTAGCAAGAAATATATTTTATTTTTTGTCACATATTTTGAATACTGAATATTGTGTCTAATATTGTACTAAATAATAATTATGCATACAGTAGTATATTCCTCTATTTTTCTGAAGTTAAGAGAACTTTACAGCAGAGGAGCTGAACACATTGAGCATGGTTCTGAGTCATACGCAAAGTGTCTGTAGTTGTGTGCATCCGTGAAGCCAGATTTACTGCTTTACACAATGTAGGGCTAATGGGGGAGGGGGTTGATACATCAGAAACAGGCTTCCCATCCCCATACACATGACTCAGAGTCATATGGAACTTTATATATACAACCACCACACTCCATACTCCCATGACTCCCCACAAGACAGGTCGGTTCTGTGTGCTAACATTGTAGTCACCAAGTTCCATTCCCAAAATGCTAAAGTACGACTTGGAATAGGATATACCTATGCAAAAATGGGTACATTTCCATCTGCGCATGCACTTGCTGGTGGCGCCCATGCACAGAGATCTGTCTGACTCAGAATTAGGAGGCATTTATGAAGACCCTGTAGAACAGTTTACTGCTGCCCATAGCAACCAATCAAATTTTTGCTTTCATATTGTAGCATCTGAACAAACAAGTTTGACAAACACCTTTTTTATTGTGCAAACTAACCAAATTTTTGGCAGATATGAGCACTTGCTGCTTTATCCTGTACATTAAAAAGTTACATGAGCATTATTACAGTGTAATCTGACTTCCATCAATGTACACTATCGAGTTTGGTGTTAATTACTCACTACATAAATATAATAGATTAGCATTATTTCATATTTATAACATGTTCACAAATAATTTATTACTTACTGGACGTAGTTTATGCTATTGTAAACAGGGCCGCAACTAGGGGGGGGGCTAGAGGTGCACGTGTACCAGGTGCCAGATTGTAGGGGGTGAAAAAAGCTGAATCAAGTGGCTTGGGGGCTGCAGACTCAGAAAATGGCCATCCAAAAATGGCCGCCGCCAAAGAGGAGACAAATGCTAGAGGTCCTTACTGGCCAGGGGGGTTTATGCTCATTGCCAGGGGGTTTAAGCCAGCCATCCGCATGGACGAACAAAGACAAACTTCAGGTACAGGAAGGGAGGGGGCGCAAAATTGCTGCCTTGCACCGGGTGACAGATATCCTGTTGTAAAACCAAAAAATGTTGTAGTAAGTATATATCAGTGCTGTGAGTGAAGTACTGTGTACACATTATGCAATGAATCAAATGATACAGTATATTGTCCTAGATTGTAAGCTCCTCCCTTGGACATAAGCTCCTAGGACAGAGGTTCCAAAATGTGGTCCTCAAGGCACCCCAACAGTTAAGGTTTTAGAGATATCCATGGTTGAGCACAGGTGGTTAAATAAAATTGACTGATTGACCAATTAAGTCACCTGTGCTCAACTATGGCCATCTCTAAAACCTGAACTGTTGAGTTGCCTTGAGAACCGCATTTGGGAACCACTATCCTTGGAGCAGGGTCTTTTCCCTCTTGTTCTTACAGCCCTCTTCTCTAACACTTTTATGACAGCCTTCACCTTCCCAGATGTATTGTGTACTGAGAATCGTGGTGCTCATAGTTACTTGTCCTCTGTTTAAGTTTTGGCTACTGTTGTCAGGTTGTGGCCTAGGATCAGCCATTACTCACCTCAGTGCTGGCTTCCCCTGACCTCTTGAGCGGTCAGACACCAGGTGCAGTGGCGAGTGATGCACAGAGGATTATGCCTGGGATCTGCTAGGGCATCCATGTGTTGCTCTGTGATTTGTTTTTTTGTGGTTACCATGACAGTCTACATCACCTGATTAGCCCTTCACCTAATGGTAGTTTTGGTTGCTGTTAGCTGACACTGTCCACCAATGGTCCCCTACCTTAGGGTATTTAGCTGGACTCTGGACAACAGGAAGTTGCCTGTACAACGTTGCTACTTCTAGTGAATACTTGCTGTTGCAGCGTTCCATATTCTATGCTTCTTCTTCTAGCGATTTATTGCTAGTGTTAATCCACAGTCTGTGTACTCAGCACATCATCCGAGTACTATCTCCTAAGTATCATCCTCCTATGCCAGTTCTTCATCTGGAGCCACAGTGTGTGTACTCAGTACATCATCTGAGAACAATCTCCTAAGTGTCATCCTCCTGTGCCAGTTATGCATCTGGATCCACAATGTGTGTCCTCTGTACATCATCCAAGTACAATCTCCTAGTGCCATTCTCCTGTACCAGCTCTGCATCTGGATCAAAAGTGTGTGTACTCAGTACATCATCCAAGTACTGACTCCTAGTGCCTTTCTCCTGTGCTTTACCTGGATTGTGTTCCTCTGTGCCCCACTTGTGCCAGATACCTGACCAAAGAGCTGCAACCTGCTTTCTGGGTGCAGCTTAAACTCAAACCCGATTGGAGGGGTCACTGTTGAACACCTCCCAGTAGGTTAGACCCTGCGCCTTTTGTCAGGTCTCGACAGCATCCGGTACTTGTGGATGAGGAGGACATACATCCAGGCCCCTCGTCTCTGGTTCTTTTTCTAAGCTGGGATCTTGACTTCTAATCCCTCAGTAGAAGACCTCCTTAGCCTAATCGTGACAACTGTATTGTAATGTAATGTTCTGTGTACCCTGCACTGTCCTACTGTTGTTATACAATGCTGCAGACCACTTGTGACTATTACATGAAAATTTTATAATAATAAAAATAATAATAATAATTGTACCAACATTAGGGTCGCTAATGAATCATTGATAGATAGATAGATAGATAGATAGATAGATAGATAGATAGATAGATAGATAGATAGATACCTTAATTGTATTTTAGGCATGTGATAAACTATTTTGAATAGCTGCATAGTTTTAAAGATAACATGAAACAAAGCAAAATTATGTTTATGTGTGCAGATCCATTGGCTTATATTAGGACCTTTAGCAGCAAAGTGAATTTAATAGTTGTTGATAATGCCCATTAAAGATTGAACACCAATGTGTATGTGCCTTTTATCAGCTGGATTTGGATGTTGCTACCAGTACTCAACACAAATATGTATAAATATAAGTAAATGTACCAATGGGATAGAGAAACATGGAATGTGTGGTCATCTTCCATTCCCAATATAAGGGCCAATTACATTAGAAGTGATATGGCCTCTTGGCCTAAGCTAGCAAATTCTAAATCTCACTCTATTTGGCCACTGATTTGTGTGTCTATCATTAACATGAATACTATCATAGTGACAGGATTAACTTCCATAGACAACCTACAGAGGCTAGCTCAAGTGAAAGCCGTAAACACAAAAATCTGAATATCACACATGAAGGTGGTTCCAAATGGTAAGCATGCACATTTTACTAAACTGTTATTTTCTTCAAAATAAGTGTTTTCTGATTAAAGCTATGTTACCTGTAATTGATTTCACCCTGTAAATAGCATAATGTGTTCAGCAGATCAATATGTTGTTATAACACTTTGGGGGCAATTCAATTGGACACAATGTGAATAGTGCCTGGAATAGTTCCTGGAGCTATTCAATTGTTTCCCCCATGCCTGGCACTTAGTTGGGAGATTCCAGCTAGCGTGCCATAAGCGGTTTTTTAGGCACACTGATGGCATTTTTTGACTTAAGTGCCAGGCGCTATGTTTTTAGTGCTGCACTGAGCTGAAAAACAGCATCGGGCCGGCACTTTAGTCAGATTTCTGCTCGCACCCTTAGGGGGCGTGGGTAGAAATCCTTTAGTCTGGCTAACAGCACAGTCAATTGGAAAGCTCTTGCATCCCCTACCCAGTGCTATTCATATCACACTCAATTGAATTGTCTCCAATGTATATTAAATAATTCTTGTCTGCCATGTCAGTCAGCTGACAAGGTAGAACACACCATTCTATCAGGAATAGTATCCCACACTAAGAAGTTGGAAGAAAGTTTGAAAGTATTTAATTCAAAAGTATAAAGTAAGAGTAGGTAAAGGAATATAAGCCATGGCTAAAAGAACTATTAAATGGGTTGCATTACAGAATCAAAGTGTACTATCAGATGAGAAAATTTATATTTATTATAACTTAATGAAAAGTATTTCAAAATAAAATAAGAAAAAAAAAGAAAACTAATAATGACATTACAACTACCCCCTCTTTACCCAAATAAAATATTGAAACATATAGGTATATTCAATTGTGCATGAGGTTTAGTGAAGCTAAAACCTCATGCCCCTTGCGCCTAATTTTGAAATCCCATGGGTATGCGTGCTCCCGATACCCATGGGATTCAATTAAAAAAACAGTGTACACTGAGTTTTCATCACTGAAAACCACGCACCATGTAAATAAAGAACAAAAAAATCACTTACCTTGCCGGGGGTCCCGGGTGGTCTACACGGCTCCTGGTGGCTTCCCCCCTCTCTTCTTACTGGAGAGTGGATTGCTGGGAGTCCGAGGGGCTCCTGGGAGGCTCCAGGGGCTGATGGGTGGGGCAAAGACTGCTGGGAGATGTAGTTCTCCCAGTGCCCATTCCAGGGGGCACACTGACACCGGGATAGACATATACACTCATGCACACACACACACACACTCATACACACTTACAAACACCACACACTCACATACTCACCCCTGCGGCAGAAGAGCCAGCTCCCAACGCAGGATGAAGAAGACAGCGCTGCTGAAGGTAAGTAATTAAGGACTAATTAAGCTAATTGGATACTTCCAATTGCTTAATTAGTCCTATGGGGGGGGTGCCGCGGGGGTGTCAGACTAAGTCCCGATAATTTTACCTAAAATCATCGATTTTAGGAAAAATCACGCTTGCTCAGGAGGTGTGAGAATGAAAACCTCCTGGCGCGTGTTTTAAAAAAAAAACACGCACCTAATAGAATAGCAAAAAACCCGCACCTGCAGGAAAAACCTTGCAGGTGCAGGTTTTTTGCTACTCTTGCACGCTATTGAATATGCCCCATTGTATGTAACAAACAAAGTATATAACCTGGCTAAACATGTTTTGCAACACTACTATTTGTGAAACCAATGGTAAAAAAAAGTTCAATCTGTAACTGTTAATTAAAATGACAGCCTTGTAGCACAACTGTATATGCCTTTGAAAGATTTTTTAAGGCTTTGTGAGGTTAAAGTGTCAAAAAGGACAATCCACCAACAGTCACAACATTTTGATGAGAGGTACCTAAACAAGGACATCAGTTTTTTATCATTTTGTGGAGGCAAAAATATATTTAACATGATCAATTGTTGAAAACAAACAAATGCTACAGAAAAGTGACATGACTGGAGAATATGTGGTGCATGCAGGCAATAATGAGAAAGCCAAAGTGACCATTATTTACAGATTTGCTATAATTAGTTTTTCTTTTGTGAATAGCTTCTTAAATATTTCAGTGACCGCTTTATGACCACTTTATGTCCTGTAGGTGTAGCAACTGGGAAAAATTTGTAAGGGTTATGATAAGTAATTCCAGGGGCACCCTTAGGGGGTGTTTCCTGATCCGCTGCTGAAAACTATTGTACAACTTGTCTGTCATTTTCTGTTGAAAACAAGTGACAAGTGTATTTCTGCACTGCACCATGATGCTAGCAGAGAGAAGGGTTGGAAGTAGGAATCAACATTGGAAGCTGATGGTTAGCAACCATCGATTCGATGGAAGTACTTTTTTCATCAAATTGTCAGTGGGCCTCATTTGGAGATGTATGCATAACAAAATGTTTACGTACATCTCTGATGGTGAGAGATCTGTGCAAGCACAGATGTCACACTTCACATGTGAAGAACTCGTTCAGCAGGATTGCCTGCAGTGCTTACTAAGCCGATTGACGTGCTATGGCCATTTGGGTCGACAGTGAGTGTTTTACAAAATGGTGCATGTCAAGGCCAGGGTCTGCATCCTCAGATCCATTTGGATGCGGCAGTGGATCACAGAAGCTTGTTGTAGGAGTAAATTAACACAAGACACCTCCTGCAGCATTAGCTGTTATTTTCAACAACTGTGTCCAAAGATGCAGCTGTTGTGTCTCCTGCATCCATCTCTGAATCAGGCCCAGTGTGTATATTCTATGACTTCCAGGACTGTCATTGTGTCTGTCTGTTCTTTCTGTGGGCGTTGTCTTGTATCCTCCAGCACTGTCTTTGTCACTGTCTGTAATCTGTCACCCAGCACTCTTTCGGGGTGATTCTGTGTCAGGCGCAAGTGCCTCATGTTTTACTTCTTCGTATGAGTCCTGGGGGTAAATTTACTAAGAATTGAGTTTGGTCAAGTAAAAACTCTTTACTTCGCTGAAACTCGGTGAGTTTTTCATCTTTCAACTCGCAAATTTACTAAGAAGTGAGTTTAGCTGAAAGTGAGTTTTCCGATGGTGAAGTAGATCGAGATTTCTTCCCCTAGTTGCGAGTTTAGATAAGATTACTAACCCGAGATTGCAATGTTTTCTCTCTGCTGAACAAGCAGCCTGCACATATTAGTGAGATATGTGTGAGCTGCTTGTGTTATTCCTGTAAAAAACATGTTAAAATATAATAAAAAAATTATGTAGGGTCTCTCCCCAAAAGCATAACCTGCCCCGGCCTTGTCAGCCAGTCCTGGTTCCTAAAATTACGGGGAACAAAACGAGTAGGGTTCCACCATAATTTAGGAACCAGCACCAGGCTGCAGGGCCAGTCCTCGTTTTAAATATAGATGGAAAAAAATTGCGTAGGGGTCCCCCTATATTTTAAACCAGCACCAGACCCAAGCCGACAGGGGTGTAATGCCAAAGCCAGGAGACCCTATTACTGGGTATCCAGGGCCAAAGCATTCTCACCCCAAGCCGGTCAGGCCAAGATGGGGATCTCAGGGGAGGTGGGGACCCCCCAGAAAAGGTCCCCCCTCTCCTGAAATCCCAGGCTTGGTCTGAAGCCTGGGGCTCTTCCCTGCACCCCTGGGCTGTGGGTACGGGGCTAATAAAGGGTAAAATCAAAGTAAACTATTGTATTTAACAGTGGAACTACAGGTGCCAGCATGCCTGCCCTTTAGCACTCGTGGAACTACAAATGCCAGCAGGTGGCCGGCACCCATACCTCCACTGTAAAATAAATAGTCAAATAAAGACAGTACACACACACCACATACAGGAAAAGTTTAATACACACATACACGGTCTGTCCTCTTTTCCAAGTAGAAATCCGTGTGCATGGACCTCCAAAAAAGATAGTATACTCACCTCCATCATTGCACTTGTCTCCGTAGAATCCATGGGGGTCTTTGGAAAAAAAACAAACCGAGTACACAATCCATATACATACCATTAGCGGGGTGTATGTGTGTGACCACTGTCGAAACCGGATAATTGGGTAAGACAGAATCTGTTTGCAATCAGGAAAACCTGCACGACGCCATCTTGTGAATGGCAGCAAGACTCCATTTTAGAAAAGAAAGCTTACACAAGCGCCATTTTGTCAAAAATACATAGTACACAAACCACAGTGCAAAGTTGCTAAAAGTAGCACGAACAGCTTTTTAACAATCTTCCCCAAACACATACCGACAGTGTTCAGAATACATAAAATAACTTTCCAACACATTAAAATCACCACAGACTTATATTTGAGCAACAGCAAGGCAGTGGTGTTTTCCCCGCATACATACATTTAAAAGCAATGGTCCCGTAACGCAAAAAAGGATAATTATTACTTGGTTTAAACGCAATGTCAGTATATAAAGAAATGAATGTTTTCTGTAACTATGGCTTAGTAAATGACAATTGGACTGTGTGTGGAACCGTACTGATCTACTCTGTTTCCACAGCGTTCCGGTGACATCAATATGAAGATCAGAACATGCGGCTATGAAATATGAATGTTAGAGAGAATAACTATTTGAAATATTGTAAGCCATAAGCAGCTTAGATTTGCATGTGGGGGATGCAAAGGGAGGTTGGAGACATTTTGTATCCATTTGAAATTGTCCAATAAATGCCCTGTAACTGATTTCTAACCCTTACCAAAAGACAATGACATGGTGTAGGCTTGTTTACATTTTTGTCCAAAGGACTGGTTATTCCAGTCTAATCAATAGAGATAGCTAACTGGGCTAGAACCTAATTAACAGTAGTTTCAAGAAACCAAAAGGATACTCCCTTTCTGATGACCTCACAGGTAAAAGGGGGTGGGAACATAGCATGCACATTCTGAGAACACACAAGCCAGCAGACACACTTGCAGATCTTTGGAAGAGAGAGGATCCCTCCCTCACAAGACAACGGAAAATGGGTCTCAGTTCCTCTGGGTTATAGCTAAGTATAAATTGTGCAATATTTAGCCTATTTGGGTGTCTGTAGCTATTTTTGGTGTTAATCTGTTATTAGCTTAGCATGGTGTGTGGTTTGTAGTTTTCTAAGGATATTCATGAGTCTGTGCTAGCATACAGTGGATGATATGTTATCTAATCTGTACTTTTCATCTACACTGTAGGGTACAATAGTCTGTTATCAGCATGCAGGAAAGGGATTGATTATGGAGTTTTTGTAATATTTGTAAATGATTGATGCTGGTTGATTGAGATCCTCTGGTGAGCTGTGTTAGGGCCTTCCCATGTGCTCTGTGTTAGGGCCTTCCCATGTGCTCTGTGTTAGGGCCTTCCCATGTGCTCTGTGTTAGGGCCTTCCCATGTGCTCTGTGTTAGGGCCTTCCCATGTGCTCTGTGTTAGGGCCTTCCCATGTGCTCTGTGTTAGGGCCTTCCCATGTGCTTGAACAATATCTCTGCTTGGGAGAGATAGGCTTGGTATGTGTTGTGTACTCATGAATGTAATCATAGGGTGGTATCAGTTATATATTATGGAAGTTAAATTAATAACAGCTTTGAATGATCATAAGTAATTGCCGTGTGGGTCAAATAGGTATATTGTCTGCAGTTTATTAGAGTTGGCTACTTCCATGTGGGGTGAACAAAGGAAATTATAATTCTACCCAGTTATGGTGTTGTATGGGTCAGATAGGTATATTGTCTTTATTATAATTGTGATCATTGATGGATGTATGATTTACAGAGTTACAACTTAATGTGAGTTTTCAAATTGGAGTTTGCCTAGGGATCATGAGGCTTGCAAACAAAGGAAGAGCATGTGCTTCAGCCCTTCCCCCTCCCCATGGTCTAGTGGGTACTGGATGAGGTCTGTTGTAGGATGGTATTGTTGTATATTGGAATCAGCTTGTGTTGTACATGTTGGAATATTAAATGGTGCACTGTTTGCCTGATGTCTTGGCATATGATATCCAGCTTGCATATTTAATTAACTATGGCATTATGGGAGATTTCAATGAGGTAGCTTCATAATGGAGTTTGTTTGTAGACCATGCGGTTTGGACAATAGGGCAGGAAGCATTCCCAACCCCCCCCTCACACACAAACACACACACACACAAACACACCATCACCAGCCATCTTCAACATGTGCTCTCAGCAGACATTGATATCTCTCTCATTGTATTTTGATGTGTCTCTCTTTCTCTCTCTCTCTGTCTCTCTGTCTCATATTGCTCATTGTATTTTGATCTTTAATAACCGTTTCATGTATATTAACTGTACCTTATGACCTAATGTTTGTACAATTTCTTTGCACTCATTATTAGATCATAGCGTTGTAACATCTGTACTTTTACCTGAATAATAATCTTTAGCGCGTTGGACCGCTATTCAACTGTCTCAGTATTTCATTAATGGTATAATCAAACACAGCGCTAACTAGCGACATCTTGTGGTTTTAGAAGGTATAGGCAGGTTTTTTGTCTTAGAGGTTCTAGGCAGGTGAATCTTAGAGATTTATAGGCAGGAATGTATTAAAAGGTTTATTTACAAATTCAACACCACATACACCGCTAACCAGCCCACGTGAGAACTGCCAGGAGCCGTCAGCCAATCAGCAGCCGCTATACAGTTAGTGGCTGCTGATTGGCTCCAGCTCCTGACAGTTCCCACGTGGGCTGTTGAGTGTGTCAGGAGCCATCAGCCAATCATAAGCTGCCATACAGTTAACGGCTGCTGATTGGCTTCAGGCTTGCAACTGCAATCCTGTACAGAGTAAAAATCACTTGGCCGATATGCGTCTGATGGTTGCATCTTCCTTCCTAAGAGGTGGACATGAGAGGTCGACTGTGAGCATCTCAATACAAATCCCGGTGGCTGCCACAATTGCATATTTAAACATACCCACTGCCTATGGGATCACAGCTGTGACAGCATTTGCTCCCATCTCTGAATCAAACACTTTGTTCCTAAATCATACATTTGAAAACACATTGTAAAATTCTTGAATAAAGAATAACTCTTTTTGAGTCACTATTTTACCAAATATATATGTTGTTTAAGGTAATATATAACTTTTATGTCATCTGTTAAAATATTGAAATTCTAAATAGTAATATACGCAAAAAGACATCTAAAAATAAAATGAATTCAAAAGGTCCCAAATTGGTGCAGGAATAATATTCTGACACCCGCAAAAGAACTATGGTGTATGTATATGTGTAGGGGCAAATTTATAATGAATGCAGGGTGTGCCGTGCACACAGGCCTCTGGGTCCAGAGGGGCCTGCACCGCACACCCTGCACCCATCCTTTTTTATTTCTATACTTACCTCTCCATTGTCCCATGGAGTAGAGCTACAAAAAATCCTGGTAAATGGCCACCGCCACCATATTCCCTGCTTTTTGCATGTGCGCAGTAGGAAATCACCAGGAAAATGGCTTCTGCATCATTTTCCCAGTGCTCTACACATGCGCAGTAGACTCCGGGCACTAGAGTCATGGCAGTCGGGGTGAGAGGAGGGGGCCCCGGAAGGGGAGTGAACTCAGGTCACCTCCTATCTTAATATGCCCCTGTATATATGTGTAGTTCTATTTTTTATCAAAATACTAATTAACAATGTGATATACTGTATGGTCAAATAATCACAATTCAAGTTGCTGTACACAGTTGTATAACACACATAATTAACCCAGCAAGATCTTATGATTTAAGTGTATGTTGAGAAGCACAATAGTTTCAATCAGGTACCCAAAAATATCCTACAGATATACAGTACTTTGCAAAAGTTTTAGACAGATGGGGAAACAATGCTGCAAATCAAATAAAGTAATTTAATGCTTTCAAAAATAGAAGTGTTATTAGTTTATTTTGATCAATTAAAAAATGCACAGTGAATGAACAGAAGTGTAATCTAAATCAAATCAATATTTGGTGTGACCACCCTTTGCCTTCAAAACAGCATCAAATCTTCTAGGTACACTTGCACACAGTTTTTGAAGGAACTCGGCAAAAAGGTTGTTCCAAACATCTTGGAAAATTAAACAAAGATCTGTGGATGTAAGCTTGCTCAAATCCTTCTGTCTCTTCATGTAATCCCAGACAGACTCAATGATGTTGAGATCAGGGCTCTGTGGGGGCCATATCATCACATCCAGGACTCCTTGTTCTTCTTTACACTGAAGATAGTTCTTAATGACATTGGCTGTATGTTTGGGGTCATTGGAGCTCATTCAGAGTCGATCGTGAGCGCTGAGCCGCATCCGTCATGCGCATGCGCGAGACCAGGCTAACAACGGGCACTCCATCATTAGGGGTCTCATAGCAGAAGGGGTGAGCTGTCGATGTTGAGTGACAGCTCGCCCCATTTGCTTGCCATTTGGGGGCGGCCCTACTGACATCAGCAATGAACAGAGCAGGAAGCTCCCTGGGGCTTACGAGTGCCCAGACCCTACCCTAGGGTCTGGTCGTAATCCTTATGGTCGCAATGGTCTTGACCATCGTGATCATCACCCATGTCGGTCGTTAGAGCTGTGGGTGTTAACCCACAGCTTAACGATCGACAAGGAGGTGGCCGTTCAGGATGCAAGTGGCCGCACTGATTCAGAGTGACCGCTTGCATCTAACGACCGCCTCTGAATTAGGCCCATTGTTCTGCTGCATAATAAATTTGGAGCCAGTCAGACACCTCCCTAATGCTATTGCATGATGGATAATACCTGCCTGTATTTCTCAGCATTGATGACACCATTAATCCTGACCAAATCCCCAACTCCATTTGCTGAAATGCAGCCGGAAACTTGCAAGGAACCTCCACCATGCTTCACTGTTGCCTGCAGACACTCACTATTGTACCAATCTCCAGTTCTTCGATAAACAAACTGCCTTCTGTTATATCCAAATATTTGAAATGTTGACTAATTTTCCAAAGCACCTCTTGCCATTCTTCTGCACCCCAGTTCCTATGTTTTCATGAATAGTTAAGTTGCTTGGCCTTGTTTACACATTGAAGTATGGCTTTTTAGCCACAATTCTTCAATGAGGACCACTTCTTGCCAGACTTCTCTGAACAATAGATGGGTATACCTGGGTCACACTGGCCAGATCTGAGCTGATCTGCCAGATCTGAGCTGATGGCACTGCTGGACATTGGAAGTAAGCATGATGTGTCTTTCATCTGATGCACTGAAGTTTCTTGGCTGACCACTCCATCTACAGTCCACAACATTGCCTATTTTCTTGTGCTTCTTCAAAAGAGCTGGCATAGCACATCTTGAAACACCAGTCTGCTTTGAAATCTTTGCCTGGCAGAAACCTTGCTGATGCAGTATAACTACCTTGTGTCTTGTTGCTGTGCTCAGTCTTGCCATGATGTATGACCTGTAATGTCGTCCACAACCTGACCTTTGTAGCAGAGTTTGGCTGTTCCTCACCCAGTTTTAAGCCTTTTATACAGCTGTTTCTGTTTTAGTTAATGACTGTGTTTCAACCTACATATGAAAATGATGATCATTATCACCTGTTTGGTATGATTGGTTAATCATACATCTGACTATAATCCTACAAAATCACTGACTTTGTGCAAGTGTACCTAGAATTGACAAAAAATAAACTTTTAATACTACTGTTTTTTAAAGCATTCTTACTTTGCAGCATTTATTCCATACCTGCCTAAAACATTTGCACAGTACTGTATGTGGCTGATTTAAGCAGTTCACCTGCTCTCAATGATGATTAGTTAAACAGTAATTTCTGGATGACAGACACACACAATATACAAGATGTCTATATATTTTGTAGTTGACTTTAAAATTTGTTGTCAGACCATAATAGTTATAATGTATCTATGCTGGCATTTCTGCTCACACCCTTAGGAGGGTGCAATCAAAAATTTGAAAAAAAAATCTGTGGTTCGGACACCCAAACAGCAGTCTGGGCAACCTAACCAGCACATTAGATGGGTTTGCCATTTCATGTGGCTAAACCTGGTCTAATTGGGTGTGAAGACCATGATAATTAAAGGTCTCTCAGAACAAATGAGTTGCAACTCTGGGCACCCATTAATTATCTCTGCCCACAAAACAATTGTATCGCCATCAATGAAACCAGCACACAAAAAAGGTTCAACTCATCTGCAGTAATCACCAGAAACCTAAAATATTTTAGACTTTTCTGATAATGAAACTGTTTATTGGGAATATTTTCTTTTTTGTTATGTATATATCGTATCTTGGATTCTGAGTACCATCTCAAAATGATGTCTAGACAGTTCAACCACAGCAAAGACTAATCTGTTTCCATTCTACAATGAACTAAGGGACATTTTTAGAATATAAAAACAGGTATGGTTTCTCTTATCTAGAAGTACATATTAACTACAATTTAATGCGGTTTGAAGCATACATGATAGAGTAGGAACTTGTAAGGTATGAGGAAGCTTTGACATTTGGCTGCAACCTTAAATGTTTTAATCACAATACAAACAAATTCCTCATGCCTTTATTTTCTAGATACGCACAGATTTGCCATTGTGGCAAAGGCATAAACAGGGACTTTGGAGCACAGGGCAAGTGAAGAATGGCTCCCCCTCCCCAACCCCGCCCACACACAGAGAAATATATATTTGCACGCCTTCAGCGTGTGGCAAAAGATGGGCATCGTCTCACACCAAATGGGCATGGCAACTGAAAATGTGGAATGTTAACATGACATGCCACCCATTTCTCATCACTTTGCAAACATTCCTTTCCATTCCATATGCACCTTACCTATACAGTGGTTTCTCACAATGTGGAACCTCTGAAGAGATGTATCTTCCCTGGGAATACAGCATCTTCACTCGGTATTCACTATTCAGGGTCACATCATCCAGAAGATGCCTGTTTGTGTAGGAATATTAATAAGGTCACCCTCATATAACAGCGGTTAAATCAGTCTTGTGTCCACTATGTAACTTCTTACCCTCTGAGTCTCTCAGACACACCATCTCCCCCTGCGTCATCTCTCAACACACCATCACCTCCCCACCATGCCATCTCTCAGCACACCATTGCCTCTCCCCTGTGTAATCTATCAGCGACATCATCATATCCACCCCTGCATCATATTCCAGCACATCATCACCTCCCCCAGTGTCATCTCTCAGTACATCATCACCTTCCCACTGCGTAGTCGCTCAGCACACCATCACCTCCCCCTGCATCATCTCTCAGTGACATCATCACATCCACCCCTGCATCATATTCCAGCCCACCATCACCTCCCCACCTCATCTCTCAGCACACAATTGCCTCCCCCCTGCATCATCTCTTAGCACACCATCACCTCCCCACCATGTCATCTTTCAGCACACCATTGCCTCTCCCTCTGCATAGTCGCTAAGCCATATCATCACCCCCCCCTGGCATCATCTATCAGCTCACCATCATCTCCCCCCATGTCATACAATGCCATGGCCAGCCCCCTCTGCTGGGCCTGCCACAGCATTGAGGGCATGTGGACCCCCCTAGTTATGCCACTGCATTGTGGTGAATATATGTTTGGTCTGATATATCGACAGTTATGCTGTAAATAGCCAAAATGTCATCAGCATAATGTCAACTGGAAAATGATGATGTGCTTGTAATGCTTTTTAGAGCATTTTAATTGTGTCAGAGAATTAATTTTAAATATAATGGTAAACCATTCCAACTGTCATCAGCATAGCTGCTTGACTAATTAACTACCCCCTGTGGAAACAGCCAACAACAATTGTTAAACTTATAAAGGAAACACCAAAAAAGTGAAAAAACAAAGAGCTGCTCTTCAGTAAGAATGGCATACACATAGTTGTGATCACCAAGTTCCTCCATCTTAAAGTTACAGTGAAAGTCACAGTTACACAATTTAATGAGACAAAGATTGACAGCACATTGTAAGGAAAGAAAAGGGGTATTTTTTTAATGTAAGCTAGTATAGTGTTGGCATTGTATTTAAACTTATGGGAAGATACTTAAAGCAAAAACCCTAATCCACAAACATTCCAGGTAGTCAATCTCCTACCTGAACTGCTATGTACTGATATATGAAACTAATATAAACAGTTAACATAGAATATATTATGAAATGTAATCTTACAGTGAATAATGCACCACTCACCCCAACCGCAATTGCACCCAACTACAACATTTGAGAATAATTAAAGGTTTCACTATTTCTTCAACAGGATCTACAAAACATACAGATAAAGATATTAAATAATGCATATTTATTTACTTTGCATGAATTAGACAAGCATGGTGAAATATATTTAAATGCAACTTAATAAAATGTGTAGGAACTATAAACTAATGACTCACATTCATGTCAGACTCAACGAAATATTACTTGTAAAACAGACAAATTAAATTAATCTAAATGTTTTCAAAAGGTCAAAGAAGACTTTCTGGTTTTTATCCTATCCCTTCAACCCCGATATATTCTCCATGTTTTTTTTTTCTTAAATGGATGTGACTATCTCTATAAAGTACTATTTACTTTTTCTAATTACAAATTCCACATTATAAAATGATTTACTGTCATATGAACATTAGCAATTTATCTAAAGATAAAGTGGACTGTGACTTTATTTAATGTGGACTGTGGCACTGAGATGAAAAGTTTCAACAAGTATGGATAACGATCACTTACAGTTTTATTGCATGAGTTGCATGTTAAAAGATCTCTTCAGTAGCTCAATGCAGTGACTAAAGTGTCATTCTAATGAATAATTTTTACACAATATATATTCACTAATTGTGTGTTTTCTCATAGTATATTCCACTAAAATTTTAAGGTGATGACATATTCTTTAAGCATGTCAAAGCTTGTTGATACATCAGCTACAACAACGAAGGAATTGTCCTGAATGTCCTCTCTTCTAGTTCAATCCGATAGCTGAATATTTGTCAAACCACTTCACTTGTTCTCACCTTTTCACATATGGCAGGAAACAGCTTTGTTGTTATGCCAGATAGCCTAGACCTGACCCTCAACCCTCCCCCTAATCAATTATTAACATTCTCCACCCTAGGAAAAGTATTATGCTTCAAAGTTTCACTGTTTGTGTAGTACCCAATGGCATGTTTACATGGTGTGGCTTCAAAAGGCTCTTTTAGCAGTCTGAAACACTTGTGGTTGACTAGTTCCTATGGTAAAATATTTAAAAATTAGCTTGGGAGTATCTAAAAGCCTTTGGAAGAAAATGTTTTTCAGTTATGTACTAAACAGCGTACTATTCATTTTTTATATTTACTTTGCTATGTGTATTAAGTGTATTATTTAAATAGTTCACATAAATGTTTCTTCACTCTTTTGTGTTTTAGAGATTGAGGAATGCTTGTTGGTTGTCAATGTTTTAAAACCTAACATGCAACAGAGGTTAATGCTTACTTGAAATTGGCAAGAGACATCAGCTATTTGTAATACAAAAATTTTCAGCTCAGCACTGGGTGTAGTGAAATATTTAAAATGTACACTGTACATATTACATGAATCACTACTCAGATTAGGTTTGTAGTTACTCGAAAAGTAAAAAATAACTGTATTTACAATTCTAGTGTACAGTGCAAGCTATCAATTACTAAATATATATATATATATAAATAATTAGTGCGCTTAATTCAGAGTTTGGAACAATACCAATGTCCAGGGAATGAGTCCCACAAGTGATTGCACAGTGTCTTGTAAGCAATTCCTCACATATGAAAGTGGGATTGTGAAGCAGAGATCCTGTGTATGAAATGGATCGGCGTCTTCCCCAATATAAGAACCCCCAAATCAAGCTGGGAACAACACTAGAAAGAAAACATAGAAAGGGGGCGCCACATCGTGCTTAAAAGTATAACAATATTTTATTGCAATCTTTAAAAATGACAATGCTCGTACCAGAACAAGCGGTCAGAGCCACCGCTAGCGTAAACAGCACAATAATAAGCAGAGGCAATCATTCGGTCTGTAACCTGGACGTTTCCAAGGACTTCTCTGGGAACTGGTTCCTCTGCACAATCCAAAACGCCAAGCCACGCCACTACATGTTTCGTCATAAGACTTCATCAGGAGGCTGGCTGGTGTTTCTACAGTCATCCTTTAAATAACATAAATGCCCTCACATCTCTAAATTCATCACAACACTTAATGATTCACAGCTGTAGCTTGTTACAATTAATACTTTCAGTCTGCTCAAATGGCAACATACAAATATAAAATGTCTCATAGAAAACACTGCTATATTAAACAAGCATTTATACATCTGGATCTCAGAATAATAATGCATACAGTGTTAATATATTACATAAAATGTGAAAAACGACATTAAAACACCTCAGATACAAATGCATATCAGTTGTAATCCTGCAAGAAAAAATAAATTTTAATAAATATAATTAAAAACACATGCACATAAGTTAGAAAAATGCTATACCTGTAACACTAGAACAGCCATCAAAAGTACAATAAAAATACATAAAATACATGAAAAAAAAAAAAGGAATGTAAGGACACAGGATGGATGGGAATCACCTTGATAATCTATTTTTTCAAAAAGGGGGTGATCTCAAATCCCTCATTTAAACCACAAGGGGACAGAGTATTTAAGGTGATAATCCAAAACGTTTCCCGTTGTGTCAATACATTCTCCCGATCTCCACCTCTTTTATCCACCTTGATATGCTCTATCCCCATAAATTTTAAAGTTGCGGGACTACTATGCTGGCATTTTTTAAAATGTCTTGGTAAACTATGATTATCTACCTTATTTTTAATATTTCGCAGATTTGTAACAAGCTACAGCTGTGAATCATTAAGTGTTGTGATGAATTTAGAGATGTGAGAGCATTGATGCTATTTAAAGAATGACTGTAGAAACGCCAGCCAGCCTCCTGATGAAGTCTTATAACGAAACATGTAGTGGCATGGCTTGGCGTTTTGGATTGTGCAGAGGAACCAGTTCCCAGAGAAGTCCTTGGAGACGTCCAGGTTATAGACTGCCTCTGCTTATTATTGTGCTGTTTACGCTAGCGGTGGCTCTGACCGCTTGTTCTGGTACGAGCATTGTCATTTTTAAAGATTGCAATAAAATATTGTTCTACTTTTAAGCACGATGTGGCGCGTCCTCTCTATGTTTTGTTTCTAATAATATATATATATATATATATATATATATGCTGCAGTATATATATAAAATATTCAAAACCATTATCTTTTGGTGAATGCCCATTTCTCTGAAGGGTGAGTGCCAGTTTTGTGTAGATATATAAAAACCACCCTTCCATGTTTTGTGTTTTGGATCTGTATTTTTATGGAAAAAAGCATAAAAAAAGTTAAAATCACAGACTTTTTTTTATTCTTACTCTATTATTAACCTCAATAACATTAATTTCCACTCATTTCCAGTCTATTCTGAACACCTCACAATATTGTTTTTAGGCCAAAAGGTTGCACCGAGGTGGCTGGATGACTATGCTAAGCGACACAAGTGGGCAGCACAAACACATGGCCCATCTAGGAGTGGCACTGCAGTGGCAGATAGGATGGCAGTTTGAAACACTAGGGCCAAAAGAGTACATAATGCAAAGAAAAAAAAGAGGTGCAAGATAGAATTGTCCTTGGGCCCTCCCACCCACCCTTATGTTGTATAAACAGGACATGCACACTTTAACAAACCAATAATTTCAGCACCAGGGTCTGCCACATGACTGTGCCTGAAATTATTGTTTTGTTTGGGCCCCCACAAAACAAGCTGGCAATTTATCTGTCCCTGCACAAACTAACTCTACAGAGAAAATATGTCATGACAGGTTTGCCAATGACAGTGACAGGTGTGGCTAACACGCATACAAAAAAAATTGTTTTTTTATTTATTTATTTGCGGGCAGCAACCTTGCCACAGAAGAATCCTTGAGCATGGCTGCTGCTGCTGTTGGGAGTTGATTTTCTCATCCCAGAAGGGGACCAGGAAGAGTGCTTTCCAAAACTAAATAAACAATTGACTTAAATAATCCTTTGCAAAGCTTCTAAAGGCATTTCACAACCTGTATAGGGACATAAAAAAACATAGTCAGTTAGTGGCCTTAAAGTACCACTTAACCAGAACAGATATGTGGACAAGCGTAAAATCTATGATTTAAGGCAGGGTTAGCCAACCCTGGTCCTCCAGATCTACCAACAGTGCATGTTTTCTAGGTCTCCTCACAGAATCACAATTGAAATAAATAATTAACTCCACCTGTGGATCTTTTCAAATGTGGTGCTGAGTAATGAATACACCTGTCCACCAGCTAGGTCATCTGGAAAACATGAGCTCTCAAGGACTGAGGCTGGCTACCCCTGATTTATGGCCTTACGTTGTGTCTTTCTTGAGAATCCTGTGCCTGTTTCTGTGGCTAGGAGTGGATTTTCATCCTAGAAGGAGACCAGGAAGAGTGCTACCAAAAACAAAAGCATTTCCTAACCTGTACAGTTAGTTAGTGGCCTTCAACCTACCATTGTTCCCACTATCCACTTAACCATATCAGATATGTGAATAAGCAGAACAGAGCAATAAATGCAACATTTCAGATTTAAGGTTTAAGTCTTATGTTGTGTCTTTCTTGGGAATTCTTTCTTGAGCATCATGCCTGCTTGCTGGGAATGGATTTTTTTCATCCCAGAAGGGGACGAGGAACAGGAAGCGTGCTTTCCAAAAATAAATAAATAATCCTTTGCAAACCTTCTGTTCTGTAGAGGAATTTCCCAACCTGTACAGGGACATAAAAAGAACATAGTTAGTTAGTGGCCTTGAAATTGCTGTTGTTCCCACTGTCCACTTAACCATATTACTTAGATATGTGAACAAGCGGAACAGAGTATTAAATGCAACATTGCAGGTTAAAGTTTAAGTTTTACTTTGTGTCTGGAGATCATTGAGAAAGCAGAAAAAGAGCTCCACCACAAGCAGCAGATGAATAAACTCACACACAAAGGTTTAATAGAAATAGATACAACACCAGATTAGATGTTTACCCTGGAGGATCTGTCTGATTCGCCATGGTGCCCCCAAGATAGTGCAAATTCTGCCAAAAGAGAGACTGACACCATGGCTAAACATAAGAGTAACCTTATGGATGTGAATTGTCTCATTTGCATGGGAAACCCCAACCCTCAGATGAGATGGATTTCAGCCAGTGGGCAACATTAAAATCACCATTAAAAGTCACAATGGAAGACTACAGTGTTGAGATTATTTCTTCACAGTCAGGAGAGGCCTTAGAGAACATGAAAAAATATTCTCTAGGTTCTAAACTTCAAGGGATTTCTCCATCATGTTCTACAGTGTGGAAAGGTTTCATTCACATGTTTTCTATAAAGCAGTTCAAAGATACAGCCTTCAAAGTGTCTGGCTATAACACCACCTTGGTCATTTTTGGGTAGCGTAGCCCTGCACCACACAGGATAGCACCTGTAAAAATTGAAGAACGGCAGCGGCCTACACCAGTACACAGGACAGCACCTGTAAAAACAATTTGTATTTTTGGGCAGCGTACCCCAGTACCACACAGGACAGCACCTGTAAAAATAATTTGTATTTTGGGCAGTGTAACCCTGCACCACACAGAACAGCATTTGTAAAAATGATTTGTATGAGTGTACCCCTACAGCAGACAGGGCACCCCCTGTAAAAATTATTTGTATGAACGTACCCCTACAACAGACAGAGCAGCACCTGGACAACACAGCACTACAGCCAGCCAGCCAGTCCCTATGGACCAGACAACAGTCAGCCCCTATATGGACAAGGACAACAGTAGCCAGCCACCCCCTATGTATTGTATATGAAATTATGAATATGAATATATGATTGGAAAACAGTAGCCAGCCAGCCCCTATGGTCAGCGTCAGCAACAGCTCCCTCCCTCCCTCTTCACAGTAGCCAGCTCTACTTTATAACAGACTAGTCCATCTAATACACTGAGCTCCCAGCTCGCTCCTAACTCACAGCCGTAATTAAAAATGGCAGCGATCGCGGGAGCTTTATAGAACTACAAAACCTGTGAGAATCCGACAGCAGGATGATGATGTTTTGTCTCGATTTCAGTTCCGAGCCAGGCAGGAAAACCCGAGTCTGACTAGGTTTCTGGCTCGGATCAGGGGGGCTCAGAGGGGCTCAGGGGGGTTTGGATTTTGGAAATCCGTACCCGCTCACCCCTAATATATATATATATATATATGTACAAAGAGAGTCAGCACATCCAATTAACCAAATAGCATGATTTCTATTATCTAAAAAATGGTATATCCATAAAGTGCATATCAGCAGAAAAAAGGGAGGTGCTTATTGAACACCGAAATGGCCATTGGGCTGGCTATTACAGGCATGGCGTATGATATAACATGAATATGATGATTACTTTATTTCCTAAATTTGATTGAATTTTGCTCCTATCAATATGATGTTCAAATCCTCCCTTTTTTCTACTAATATGCACTTTATGTGATTATGAACTTTATGGATACACCATTTTTTGGTTAAAAGAAGTCATGCTATTTGATTAATTGGATGTGCTGGGTCTCTTTGTACGTACATCTACTATTTATGTGCCAGGCACTCCTATTATTGGAATATTTCAGAATAGAACCTGCACTCACTCTCCTGTGAGACCACTTGTATCCAATATATCTATTACAAAGACTCCATTGTTTCCAAAAAACCTTTACTTCAGGTGCTTTATTAAACGCAGCAACAATAAACCAGCGTCTCCGCTAATCTTGCGGTACATGCACCCGGAAGTGACTGGCATCACTACACCTCAGTCGTCCCCCACATCAAGCGTGTATACATGTGACCGGCAAGTAACCCTACACTCCTCACCAGTGGGCTGAATCGAGTGACCGGCGGCAGTGATTGATGTCCGTGGACCACGCGATCAGTCTCGCAGCCACTGGGGAATAACTATAGGGATACCCAGGAGTGTGTAACATGGCACACACTCCCCGGCAGAGAGAGGCTACACCAACAAACAACGCACACAAAACAACCAATGTTACACTGCGGAAAGCACCTGAAGACACAAGAGGGTAACTAAACGGACCGGAGGGCACGGGATGCCCCAGTCCAGAGCGTTACACCCGCAATTATATATATAATTTTTATGGACTGCTTTATATACAGCTTTTGAAACTTGTTAAAGACTAGTTTTTTATTGACTCTCTATTGACACTAATTGCTGGAATAGAGATTAATTAACAGACATTAGCTATAACTAGCAGCAGAGTGTTCATTTTTTCCCATGGGGCACTACCATAACAGCATACCTGTATAGTAAAATAAATACATACTTTTTTCATCATACTTGTGTGTTAGACTTACATTTATATAGCTACAAGCGCAGACACAATTCCCATAATCATTTGTTGGAACTATTATTGGAACTTGAGCTGTGTGCTGCCTGTTTAATGTGAAGTTTTATGACAAAGTCCAGCTATGCAGGTATAAGAGACACAACGCGTTGAGGCTATGGTGACCTCCGCTACCTGAAATTGCTGTATTAATTCAGATAAGCCTTTAAATCATTTTCATGTGTTATATGTATGGAAATAAAGTGTCTTTTAACTTACTACACTATGAGAGCATTCTTCTTTCCCCATTAAACATCTTAGCGGGAGTGAAAGGCTACTGACCCTAGAAAGGAGCATATTATTGTGGATTCAAGATATATTATTACATGCCTATTTGCTAGGTATACATGATATGCATTCAATTTTTAAGAGTGTGCTGATAACTCATATAATATATACTATAATACTATGGCTCTTGTTCTCACTTTTTATATTTCATAATACCCTGGGACTGCATAACAACGGTCCATTTGGAGAACTGCAAGCCCCCACCACCATGACAATGGGATTATAGAGGAACAATCGGATATATATATATAAGAACTTTGTCTACATCATGGATGGACACAATGAATGAATAAAATGCAGCAATCAGTAAAGGACATACCTTATGTCCATTAATAATTGCTGCATTTTATGCATTAATTGTGTCCATCCATGATCGAGGTCACATTATGTTTGTTGCCTTGTTTACATGTGTACAGCGTGAGCTGCATCCTCTGCCCCGTGAGTGTTGTTCACGGTGTGTGGCGAGGCTTAAGGCCATCATATACATGCTTGCACTTGTTGAAGCCAGGTTGACATGGTATTTCACCATGACAACGATGCTCCTAACAGCTACATCATGATGGGCATGCCGGTCCCTCTCTGGTGAGGTCACTCACTCGACGGACAGCGCTGGGCACACTACACTTTTGTATTATGGGATGTCACCTGGTATTCAGGTATGTACTGCATCACATTCTCTCTGTCCTTGATAAAAGTCGTCAGACTGAAACATTGAACATTGGGTCGTGAATCTTTTTCATATCAAGTCCTGTGAGTGCCGCTGTTTTTCTTGTATATATATATATATATATATATATATATATATATATAAACATGACAGAGGTATAGTGAAAAGGATAAGTCCCTGTCATCAAGTGCTTCCAATACAGCCCCCAGTAAAATCCACCACCTCAGTGTGGGCAGGGAAGTCTGTGATTGCACTGGCTACACTGTGACTGGCAGTGGTTTCCTATTGGAAGCGCTAACTGCCAGTTAGAAACACTGGGACTGCCAGTCCGGGCTGCTATTAGTAGAGAGCAGCTTCCAGTAGGAGCTCAGCTACCCCTACCTGGCTCTTAGGGGCTGCAGATGATGCAGCCTATTGGAAGCCAGTGAAAATGTGCATGCGCGGCTTCCTGCCTCTACTGCACATGCATTGGTCCCGGTGCCTGCCACATCGATTTTGCAGGTGCCGGGACCCAGCCAGTAGGAGGCTACACCGGTGGTAAGTTCTTCCTTCAGTAGCCTCTTCATCTCAGCGGTGGCAGCCCCCTCCTCTAAGAGGGTAGGAGCCACTGCTGGTCAGACAGAATAAATGTGTAATAAATATGTAATCTACTGTAAGCTCAAGTAACATACATTCTACAGTAAGCCCTAACTTAATGAGTAAAATAATATGCTTTTCATTATTACTATAATGATAGTAATACCACATATGACCAAGAACGGGTACTAAGTTAAAGGTAGGTAACACAACATAAGACAACATAACACAACATAGGAGTGATATTTCAGATTTACACAGACAAAAATTAAAAAATATGTTTCCAGTTCAAATTGTAATTCCATGGCCAGTGCTGATAAGCATCACAAGTGACATACTAATAGATAGCACCTATCCTTAAACCAGTATAAAACACATTCTCTATCCACTGGGTTCTTTTTGAATTCCCAACACTCAATAATTAACTTCAGGGAACTGGTGAGAGTCTAGTCCATGTCATGATGCTTTCCTTTAACAAGACATGCTGGCACTTGAATCCAGATTCTAAGAGTCAATACATGCCCAGTTAGACCATGTTTAAGTGGATACTATACATGTTGATTCAATGATTACCAGCTTAGAGGGACATAGAGACACTAGAGAAGGACTCCTTTTACAACGACATGGCACAATCAGTGGTGGAAATGAGGGTCATGCAATTTATAATTAAGGACCTCAACAACATAGACCATCACAATAACATCAGAATATGTGGCTTCCGAGAGGATGTCCCTACACTCTAAACAAATTATTTGGGAAAATTCTAGAACAGGCACACAAGCAAAATGGCCAAAACTTGTTTAACCATTGACATGATTTGTAGACTCCATTTTCTCAAAAAGGAGATTCTACAAAAAGTTGGCAACCTGGATGGCCTGGAATTATTGGCAATAAATAACAAACCGGTAGAACTATGAAAGCATGAAGAGTGAAACGTTGGTCTTCAAATGGGTACCTTCTGATCTTGCCCAGACCTAACCAAAATTAAAGCTCCTAACTGGAAATATTCCACTTGATTCCATTTGATCCACCATCTGGCCTCCTATACTGACAAACAATACAGATGGTCCAGATAGTATTTGAATATTTACTGCTGCCTACCCTACTGTTTAATAATTTCAGTCTGCACATGCATCCGAGTCGCACTGTGCATGCATCCCAATGGTTAATGCCAAAAGCCACAAAATGATTTGGATGCAGAGAGAGACAATTTCAGTGGCTGCTCCTGGGAGGTAACAGGGGAATGCTAACCAAATGTGGGCATGTCACGAGCATGTTGTGGTTAGCAAAGAGAATAATGAAAAGCACTGCTGATTGGAGACCCTTTAGCTTAATAACAATAAATACAATTTAATGTCACATACAAATGGCCATATATAAGCACACAAATACAAGACAATTTACATAAATGACAGTATATGAAATTGTTTTTCTATTATCCTCTTTTTTGGCTCTTACAGCTAAGAGGTGTGGCAATTACCTCTATTAAAAAGCTGCAGCACAGATTGGGAATTAAGTTTTATATCTCCATGTTCTGATCAGGTGCTTAAGTGTGTGTGATTTGCTGTTTGTTTTGAATGTTGTGGTCAGCGACTGTGGTTTTTCTGCGGTTGCACTGATTTCATTGCCCATATACGGATGGAGATTGTGCACCTCTATAGGGCTGGTGCAATGTCTTAATACATATGGTGGCAGATTAGTTCTGTGGCTGGTGAGTGTCCCTGTTTGAAACCCATAAGCTTTGGTGTTAGCATAAAAGCACAGTCACATTGCAGAAAAGACATAGCTGTGACTGCATTAGTATCCACTACTGAATCAGTCCCTTAGTGTAAAACATACAGTAACTCCTGCACCCTCTTGCAGTTTGGTAAGTGCAGAAATGTGTTAATTGATGCTTGATAAAATTAAATTATCATGTAGCCAACACTTCCATTGGGGCAACAAAGCCTTGGGGAGATGTTTATTAGAGCTCTTAAAGAGTTGTGTCATTTATACATTCCATTAAAAATGGTTCAGGGATGCTCCATCATGAAACAGGAGTCATTACCTCTTTAGTTTTCACATATTATACCAAACTATATCATAATTCTGGTAATTTGACCATCTTGATTACTTAGCCAACAAAAGGCCATCAACTATTATTATTTAAATAGGATTAGGTTTCCTGTACAACCATTTGAGCAAAACTTGCCTCAATCCTGTTGAAGGTCTGTAATGCTAGCTTGGATATTTCTCCAATCATTGTAAGCCTATATATCTGTTATCCCTACTAAAGGCAAGGAACCATCCTAGAGGATAAGCTACTGGCCAATTTGCCTAATAAACGTATATGTGAAATTATTTATAAAATTGTTGGTAAAGAAATTGAAATTTTTGCTGTCACAACTCATTCATAGTGACCAAGCAGGCTTAGTACCTGGTTGTGAGACCCGCAATGATACTAAAGTTTTATTACTTATCCATCACATTTCAAACACTTACTCCACTGCAATATTTCTGTTGATGGACTCTAAAAAATACAGAATAGTTTGGATTTACCATCTTGCCTGCTGCCATATAGCTATTTATCTATACTAGGGATGTTCAACAAGCAACCCTACAGCTGCTCTGGAACTACACATCCCATCATACCCTGCCACAGTTTTGATATTAGAATATTATAAAAATGTTGCAGGGCATGTTGGGAGGTGTATTTTATAGCAGCTGGAATAGCCATGTAAAAGGAAAAGCAATATTGAGGCTGTAAACTGTCTGGTTACTATGAGATTTAAAGCCACCAAATTTGCATAATTGACTTTAAAATTAGGCACCTTACTAATACTAGTAGATTAGGTAGAAAAATTACTGGGTTTATAATCATGGCTGTGAAGAGAGCTAGTTTATGATTAATATCCTTGACAGTAAATCAACCAACATAGGGTTCAACTTAGATTCTGTCTAACTGGCAGTGCCCAGGCTGCAATGCAGAAGACAGCATTCAAGAAGGGAAATGGGGGTAACCTTGTCAAGTGCTCTTTTTCATGTTGAAAGAAACTGAGAGAGAGCCTTTTATTTTATCTTGGTAAATGAGGAATGGTAGAGAGCAGTGTTTCCCAAACTCATTCCTCCAGAAGCACTAACAGTGCATGCTTTCCAGGTCTCCTCACAGAGATTGAACTCATTAGCTCTACCAGTGGATCTTTTAAAATCTGTCAGTCAGTAATTAATACACCTGTGCACCAACTAGGAAAAATGGAAACCATGCACTCTCTGTACAGCCATGATTATAAACCCAGTCATTTTTCTACTTAATCTACTAGATAAATTCAGTATGTTTAGTGAGGTGCCAAATTTTAAAGTCAATTATGCCAATTTGGTTGCTTTAAATTAGAGATGAGCGGGTTCAGATTTACTCTGTTTTACTCGGATCTCAAAACGGCATTTTATTGGCTATCAGCTATCACGTGTTTTGGATAGCCAACAAAATAAATCCGAACTAATCCGAACTTGTGGTAAAATGGTGATAAGAACCGAGTAAATCCGAACCCACACATCTCTACTTTAAATCTCATGGTAACCTATCAGACAGTTGACAGCATCAAGATTGCTTTCCCTTTCACATGGTACCCATTACAATTAAAATATTTCAGAGTCTTTATCAAAAAAGACTTAAACCATTTGTTACATACAGTAGCTACTTTCAATCCATTATTGTCAAGAGGGCAGAATGACCTAAAAACCTGGTGTTCTGGATATTTCATCTGGTTTGAGATGCTTAACATCTTCAAAATTCTAAGATCCTGTACCTTCTATAGACTGACTATTACAACTCCACCGCAATGGTTTTAAATTAGTAGACTTTGATAGGGGAGTTCATGTTGTCTTCTCTGATTTTATACATACTATAGAAAGAAAAAAGGAGGATTGCCTAAAACTTACCAATATTCATGGCTATTAACGAGTGATTTTGCTCAACAGATCTTTGGAGTTGAAAAGTAGCAACAAAGCCAAAGAGAGAATTGAGATTAAAGAACAAACAATGCACATCCAGGTGAACATTGTTTCATGGGTTCCCAATCATCCTAAAATATATCTCACCATCATCTCCACACTCTTCAGCTGAAAAACTCTAAGGAGTCAAGTCTATCCCTTAAATGTCTCACCACTATTTTCATTCCTGTTGAATAATCATTTACCATTTGGCTTATATATTATAACCATTATATTTAACCATTGGCTGACTATGTGTTCCAGGACAGGCAGCTATTTTATGCCAAAGGAGTATGCCCATTCAGTGATATCAAATGGAGCCTCCCTCACATAGAGGAAAAAAGATTTCTGCAGGTCTGTCATTTATTAAGCATAAAGCTATGTTAGGAAAGTTCCATAGGGATCTTGCTCCCTTTAAACAACAATCTCCATTTCTCAATTTTACAATCTCCTCCTTGTAGGCATACCAGGGTTCACCAATAGATGGAAAGGAATTAGGAGGGGTGGGGTGGATTGGAAAATAAAATTCAATAAGACCATGTCAGATCACCAAGCACTAATAGGAAGGAGACTCACTATAAGAGTTACTCTCACACCAGTAATGATATCCTGATACTTTGTGCAAAATGCATGTGGGCATTTCCAATACTTGTTGGAGATGCTCCATGGGATCCAGTTCACCAAATATAATGGGAGTGCTCCAAACTCAGGTCATTTTGGGATGAAGTTATAAAACTGTCCACTGAGATTCTAGGGGATATATTTACTAATGGTTGATTTAAAATAGATGAAAATCAATCAGCATCGATGTTGTGTTTCTTGGACAAAATCACACATTTACTAATATTATATATATATATATATATTGTTAGTAAATGTGTAACTTAGCCCCAGAAACACTTTAATGTTGATCGATTTTATTGATCAAAATAGATAAAAATTGACTTTAGTAAATATACCGCTAAGAGGGGTAGCACCTATTGCTCTACAGTATATTTTGGCTCTTCCACTAGTCCATTATACCTCTTTTTTCATATAACAAGTATCATCTGAAATATTTGAAATGCTGCTATGGTGGTCATCCCGGTCCGTTGGTAATCCTCTTCTCCTCCAACAGTGTCGGATTAGTTTTCTAAAATTGATTTCTATATGAACATTGTTACAACTGACTTGGGGGCTGATTCAGACCCGCTTGTAAGCACACAGTGATCGCAAGCGGGTCTATAGTCCACCTCTGCGCATGCGCTGCCTCTGGTGTGCGCATGCGCAAGACACGTCCAGCGACGGTTGCCTAATACTAATGTTAACATATAATAGACACAGGCCCTGATTCAGAGCCGGACGATCTGACAGAGCGCTCGCTCTGAATCAGGGCCGGTCATTTTTTTTTTAGAACAGCCTCCTGGCCGCTCGCATAGCTGTGGGTGACCACCCACAGCAATAGCGAGCGGCCAGGAAGATGGTCGTGATGGTTAAGACCATCGTGACCATCGGGCTTGCGATGAGACCCTTGTGGTAGGGTCTTGTTGCCGCAAGCCCCAGAGAGGTGATGTCAGTGGGGCCGCCCCCAAATGGAGGCATTCCGTTTGGACAGCCACTCCCTGGGCCTGCCCACCAAAGGGGGCGTGCTGTCACTCAACATCAACAGCACACCCCCTTTGGTACGAGACCTAGAGCTATGGATTGCCCGTCGCTAGCCGGGTCTCACGAATGCGCACAATGGAGCCAGCTCCGTCGTGCGCATGCGCTCTGTGCCACCATCGACCCGGTTGTGAGCTCTCAGCACTTGTGACCGGGTCTGATTCAGGCCCACAGTTTTAATATATTTATCCTAATATAACTTGAAATAGAGTGACCTCATAGTAACATTAGTAAGGGGCCCCATAAACTCTTTACTTTTCCATACAACGCTGCATCTACGTGCCATTTCCTATACATAGCAGGCAGTATAAACTCAAATGAACTACTGTAACACAAAATCACTGTCGACACCATGTACAGAGCAAAGTGTGCTTCAGTGTCAGGAGTTTAGCATGTATGCTTCCTACTATGTGCAGGGGAAACACAGTGTTAAAGTGCAGAAGATATCTGGATCTCACCAAGGGGGCATATTTATCACGCCCCACATTTTACTCACTAAAAGTATAATTCCTTATCACAGCAAGTTGCAGCAATATGCAATTTTTTATCATGGCTATTTGTCCATTCTTTTCTTGCAGGAAAATGAGGGTAGATGGATCTAACCTTCTAAAGAGGACAAGTGGAAATCTGTCTTTAACAAGCAATCAGTTGCTACCTACAGTATCATTTTATAGAATGATATCTACAATCTGATTTTTTGCTATGAATAACTTCTTCGCTTGTCCTCTTTAAAAGGTTTTTTAAAAGTCTTACCCGTAAGCACCAATAAGAGCATGAGCCTGCAGGATATATAAAGTAATGTGATTTCACTTTACTTCTGGTTTGGACTTAGCAGATCCTGTACAAGCAATAATTAGCGGAGATGGATCCTTTGGCTTCAATGACTAATGACATTTAAAGATGGCACGAGATATCAGTGGCAATCTTGGAGATATCTTCTGTTGTACCATCTTAATACTAGGGATGAGAGGGTTTGGATTTCTGAAATCTGAACCCCCCCGAGCCCCTCCGATCCGAGCCGGGAACCGAGTCTGGCTCGGGTTTTCCCGCCTGACTCAGAACTGAAATCGAGGCAAAACATCATCATCCCGCCTTCCGGATCTCATGGGTTTTGGATTCTATAAAAGGTCCCTGCATCTACGCCATTTCACACTCCGGCTGTGGAGAGTGAAGAGGGAGGGTGGGAGCTAGGGATGGCTGGGCTGTGTTGTGATGCTGTTTTCCATAGGGGCTGTGTCCACTCAGTCCATAGGGGCTGACTGGGCTGTGTTGTGCTGCTGTTGTCCATAGGGGTGATGTAGTGTTGTCCAGGGGGTGATCTGTCCATCAGGGGTGCTCCCCCAAAATGCACTCCAAAAAAAATAAAAAATAAAAATTTTCTGTGTTTGTGAATTGTGGCCCTGATTCAGAGCTGGACGCTCTGAATCAGGGCAGTTTTTGCTTTTTTTTGTGCGGCCTCCTGGCCGCTCGCATAGATGTGGGTGACCACCCACAGCTATAGCGAGTGGCCATGATGATGGACGCGATGGTCAAGACCATCGCGACCATCGGGCTTGCGACGAGACCCTTGTGGTAGGGTCTCGTGGCCGCAAGTCCCATCTCAGTGGGGCCGCCGCCAAATGACAGGCATTCTCATGGGAATGCTTCCGTTTGGGAAGCCACCCCCCCGGCCCGCCCACCAAAGGGGGTGAGCTGTCACTCAACATCGACAGCTCACCCCCTTTGGTTCGAGACCCGGAGCGACGGATTGCCCGTCGCTATCCGGGTTTCGTGCATGCACACGACGGTGCCGGCTCCAATCGTGCACATGTGCTGTGGGCCACTATCAACCTGGTTGCGAGCGCTCAGCGCTTGTGACCGGGTCTGAATCATGCCCTGTGTGCGCAGTAGCTGCACATGCATCAACAAAGAAGCACCATGCATGCGCCTGTGTCATAAATCAAGGGCCGTCTGGCTTGTCCATTAAAGGGTGCTGTAACCCCCAAAGTGCACTCCAAAAAAAAAAAAAATTTCTGTGTTTGAGAATTGTGTGCGTAGTAGCCACATGTGCATCAACAAAGTAGCGCCAAGCGTGTGCCTGTGTCATAAATCAAGGGCCGGCTGGCTTGTCCATTAAAGGGTGCTGTAACCCCCAAAGTGCACTCCAAATTAAAATAAAAAAAAAATGTTCTGTGTTTGTGAATTGTGTGCGCAATAGCCGCACGTGCATCAACAAAGTAGCGCCAAGCGTGCGCCTGTGTCATAAGTAAAGGGCTGGCTGGCTCATCTGTTAAAGGGTGGTGTAACCCCCAAAGTGCACTCCAAACAAATAAAAAAATATTTTTTTCTGTGTTTGTGAATTGTGTGCACTGTAACCGCATGTGCATCAACAAAGTACTGTAGCGCCATGCATGCGCCTATGTCATAAGTAAAGGGCCAGCTGGCTCATCTGTTAAAGGGTGGTGTAACACCCAAAGTGCACTCCAATCAAAATAAAAATAAAAAATCTGTGTTTGTGAATTGTGTGTACTGTAGCCGCACGTGCATCAACAAAGAAGCGCCAAGCGTGCGCCTGTGTCCCATAAGTAAAGGGCTAGCTGGCTCATCTCTTAAAGGGTGGTGTAACCCCAAAAGTGCACTCCAAAATATATTAAAAATTCTTCTTTTCTGTGTTGTAAATTATGTGCGCTGTAGCACAATTTGTGTGTGCTGTAGCACAAAGTAGCGCCAAGCGTGCGCCTGTGTCATAAATCAAGGGCCGGCTGGCTTGACCGTTAAAGGGTGCTGTAACCCCCAAAGTGCACTACTCTCCAAAAAAAATTAAAAATTCTTCTTTTCTGTGTTTGTGTGCGCCTTAGCCACACATATATATCAATATAACATAAATGGAGGACCAAACTTTGTCCCCTATAAATAAAATAAAGAAAGATCAAGACCACTTCCTCCTAGTGCTGAAGCTGCTGCCACTAGTCATGACATAGATGATTAAATGCCATCAACGTCGTCTGCCAAGGTCAATGCCCAATGTCATAGTAGAGGGCATATAAAATCCCAAATGACAACGTTCAGGAAAATGACCTTAAAAAAAACATTTAAATCATCTGAGGAGAAACGTAAACTTGCCAATATGCCATTTATGACTCGGAGTGGCAAGGAACGGCTAAGGTCTTTCCTTATGTTCATGACTAGTGGTTCAGCTTCACATGACAATGGAAGCCCTCCTCTCACTACAAAAATCAAATGAGTTAAGCTGGCAAAAGAATAGCGAAGAACTGTGCATTCTAAGAAAATATCACAAATCCCCGAGGAGAGTCCAAGTGTGGTGGCAGTTGCGATGCCTGACCTTCCCAGCATTTGACAGGAGGAGGTGGCTCTTTCCACCATTTGCACACCCTCAGCAATTGCTGAAAGGAGCACCCACAGTCCACTTGCTGATATGCAAATTGAAGATGTCACTATTGAAGTACAACAGGATGAGGATACTGGTGTAGCTGGCACTGAGGAGGAAGTTGGCCAGGAGGATTCTGATGGTGATGTGGTTTGTTTAAATCAGGTTCTGGGGGAGACAGTTGTTGTCTGTGGGATGAAAAAGCCCATAACGGTCATGCCTCGGCAGAAGACCAAACATTCCACCTCTTTGGTCTGGCAATATTTCTATCCAAATCTGGACAACGACTGTCTTGCCATATGTACCATATGTAAAGGTGAAATAAGTAGGGGTAGGGACGTTAACCACCTAGGAACATCCTCCCTTATACGTCAACTTCAGAGCGTTCATAAAAAGTTACTGTAAATTTCACAAACTGGCTAAGACTGTGAGCAGTCCAGGGACACCTAAATCCCTTTGTCTTGTTGTATCCAGGTGCCTGCAAACCACACTGTCAACTCCCTCCTCATCAATTTCCTCCTTAGTCAGGATCGGAAGTAGTCCTGCAGGCCATGTCACTGGCATGACTGACTCTCCTATCCGGGATTCCTCTGGAGGATCCTGCATTGCTACGCCTACTGCTGCTGCTGCTGCTGTTGCTGCTGGGAGTCATTCATCATCCCAGTGAGGAAGTAGGAACACCGCTACTTTTACTAAACAATTGACCCTCCAACAGTCCTTTGGCAAGGAGGATGAAGTACGACAGCAGTCATCCTGAAGCAAAACGTATAACTGAGGCCTTTACTGCTATGTTGGTGTTAGACGTGCATCCGGTATCCACCATTAGTGCAGTGGGATTTAGACAATTGATGGAGGTAGTGTGTCCCCAGTTCCAAATCCCATCTAGATTCCACTTCACTCTGCAGGCGATACCGGGACTGTACAGAAATGTCAGAAAAAGTGTCCTCAGTGTCCTGAAAAATGTGGTTGTAACCAATGTCCACTTAACCACGGACATGTGGACAAGAGGAACAGGGCAGACTAAGGACTATATGACTGAGACAGCCCACTGGGTAGATGTATCACCTTACGCAGCAACAACAGCAGCATCACCAGTAGCAGCAGCTCAGCCAGCTCGTTCCAAGGCAGGCTACGCTGTGTATCACCGGTTTCAGTAAGAGGCAGACCGCTGACAACCTCTTAGAGAAACTGAGGGAAATCATCGCACAGTGGCTTACCTCACTTAGACTCTCCTGGGGATTTGTGATATCTGACCATGTCACCAATATTGTGTGGGCATTACATCTGGGCAAATTCCAGCATGTCCCATGTTTTGCTCACACAAGAAATTTGGTGGTGCAGAATTTTCTGAAAAATGACAGGGGCATGCAGGAGATGCTTTGGGTGGCCCAAAACATTTCTGGCCAATTTCGCTATTCAGCGACTGCGTGCCGAAGACTGGAGCGCCAGCAAACACTCTTGAACCTGCCCAGGCCATCACCTGAAGCAAGAGGTTGTGTCTCAGTGGAACTTAACCCTTTATATGCCTCAGAGGATGGAGGAGCAGCAAAAGGCCATTCAAGCCAATACATCCACCTATGACATGGCCAAAGGAGGGGGTATGCACCTGACTCAAGAGCAGTAGAGAATGATTTCTGTGTTGTGCAAGGTTCTCCAGCCCTTCAAACTTGCCACACGTGAAGTCAGTTCAGACACTGCCAGCTTGAGTCAGGTCATTCCCCTCATCAGGCTTTTCCAGAAGCAGCTGGAGAAAGTGAAGGAGGAGCTAAGATGGAGCGATTCCACTCGGCATGTGGGACTTGTGGATGAAGCCCTTCATTCGCTTTGCCAGGATTCAAGGGTGGTCAATCTGTTGAAATCAGACCACTACATTTTGGCCACCGTGCTCGATCCTAGGTTTAAAGCCTATGTGGTGTCTCTCTTTCTGGCCGACACAATCCTGCAGAGATGCAAAGACCTGCTGGTGAAAACACTGTCAACTGAAGCGGAACGTGACATGTCAACAGCTCCTTCTTCATTTTCTCCCACAACTGGGGCTGCCAGGAAACAACGTAGGTATCCTAAGCAACCAGCTGGCAGTGATGCACGGCAGGCTGGACCAAGTTTGGACATCTGGTCTGGACTGAAGGACCTGGCAACAATTTCTGACATGTCTACTGTCACTGCATATGATACTGTCACCATTGACAGAATGGTGGAGGATTACAACGGTGACAGCATCCAAGAAGGCATTTCAGACAGTCCGTACCTGTAGTGGCAGGAAAAATAGGAAATTTGGAGGCCTCTGGGCCTGATTCAGAGTAGGACGCTATTTGCGCTCGTTCAGAAAAAGGGGCCGGCTATTTAAATTGAGCGCTCGCTCTTTGCGGTCTGTTGACGCCTATGTCTGAGCTAGCGAACAAAACATGTGCTCGCTATTTTGTAAAGATGCCCCCTGGCCGCTCACATCATATGTCATCTCCGCTATTTATTTGATTAATCGAGTACATCGAAAGGCATCTGAACTGCTCGCAGTGCTTGTGGTAGGATTTTCCTACCGCAATCATGCGAACAGTTCAGGCTAAGAAACAACCAAGTGACGTGGTCAATGATGCTGCTTTGTTAATTATGCACACCCTTAAAACGCCCATTTTGACCGTTTGACATGCCTGTGTTCGGATCACCACTCCCCATTTTCAAGCACCTTCCCCTGTTACCACCCACAAACGCCTCATTCTGTCACTCAAATTAGCAGGCAGTCGCTATTTTGCGAGCGCTCAATTTCTGACCGCAATGACTGGTTGGCGCATGCGCATTACGACCCATACGCATGCGCAGATGTGCGAACATCGCTCAGAGCGAACGAGCGGCCGCTTACGAGCGGCTCTGAATCAGGCCCCCTGTACAAACTGGCTCTATTTTACCTAAGTTGCCCCCCCTCCAGTGTGTATTCCAAAAGAGTGTTTAGTGCAGCCGGGAGCGAAAAGCGTAGGAGGTTGCTTCCACAAAATGTGGAGAAGATGATGTTCATCAAAATGAATTATCAATTCTTCCAGGGAGACCAGCCTCCAGAACGTACAGAGGGACTTATGGTGGTGGATTCCAGCGGGGACAAATTAATACTCTGTGAGGATGAGGATGTACACAACACTGAAGAGGGTGAGGAATCGGTGGATGAGGAGGATGAGGATGACATCTTGCCTCCGTAGAGCCAGTTTGTACAGGGACAGATTAATTGCCAGCTTGTTTTGTGGGGGCCCAAATGAACCAATCATTTCAGCCACAGTCGTGTGGCAGACCCTGGCGCTGAAATGATTGGTTTGTTAAAGTGTGCATGTCCTGCTTATACAACATAAGGGTGGGTCGGAGGGCCCAAGGACAATTCCATCTTGCACCTCTTTTTTTTCTTTGCATTATGTACTCTTTTGGGCCTAGTTTTTCAAACTGCCATCCTGTCTGCCACTGCAGTGTCACTCCTAGATGGGCCACGTGTTTGTGCCGCCCACTCGTATCTCTTAGCATAGTCATCCAGCTACCTTGGTGCAACCTTTTGGCCTAAAAACAATATTGTGAGGTTTGAGGTGTTCAGAATACACTGGAAATGCATGGAATTGAATGTTATTGAAGTTAATAATAGCATAGAAGCAGAAAAACCCACAAATTGTGTGATTTTAGCTGTTTTTATGCTTTTTTCCAAAAAAATACAGATCCAAACATAAAACCCAGAACCCGAAACATGGAAGGGTGGTTTTGGCAAAACTAATCCAGATCCAAATCACGAAGAAAGAACCAGATCAAAACCAAAACACGAAAAGTGTCCGGTGCACACCTCTACTTAATACTGTACATCAACAAAAATGTGCTTAAAAAATATTCTCCCCAGACCCTTGTACCCATAAACTTAACTGTTTTTGTAACAACTATCTGGAGCTCACAATTTTGCTAAAACTGTGATTTTTGAGGCAAAATCGTACACTTTGCACAACTCACAAATGTAGTAGGGTGCGGGGACCATCTTAATCACTTGTTTCCGGCCTCTACTAAAAATTGCAAGGGTAAAATCGTATCCAGATGTTTTCCCATAGAAATCAATAGAAATCGCATATGTAGTAGGGTGTAATTTTACACATCGCACACAAAACCTTACCAAAAATCACCAGAACAATAGACCAGGGACATACAGGCAATTTGAGTGTCAGAAATACTGAAATTGACACATCTGACCCAATTACACCTGTGAGGGTGTTTACAGTGGCATTGGTGCAATCAGGTTTGGAGCTGTCTGTGTGTAGCTTGGCATGTTTGGAGGAGCTGAGCAGGAGGAGAGCACAGAACCAGTACCAGTACCAGATACCTATTCTGCTCCGTGCTCCATGTACATACCATGCAAGGATAAACCTGGACTCCCTCTCTGATCAAGAGGTGGTTGGGCTTTTTAGGCTGAACTGCACAAACCTCTTGAAGTTATATAAGCAGGTGAGAGATCATTTGGCTCCTTTGGCTGATAGCAACTATGCATTATCTGTGCTGCATAAATTAATGTATGCCCTGGACTTTTTGCCACAGGCTCATTTCAGTCTGTGAGCTGCTAGGTGTTGGGAATTACGCAAGCCAATTTCTCAAAGGCATTTAACTCAAGTGTTATATGCCATGAAGAAGTTGGGGCATACATATATCTCATTCCCAAGTTGTGAGTCAGAGTGGCAGGACCTGAAGGTGGTTTTCTGTAGGCTCTCAGCATTCCCTCGTGTGCAGAGAGCCATAGATTGCACCCACATTGGGATACGAGTGCCGCACTTGAGGGGGCATGTCTATGTAAATGTGCAGGTGGTCTGTGATGCTAACCTGTGGTTGCAGGTTACCCAGGGTCTTGCCATGATGCCTATATATATAGAGGAGACATGCCAGAGGGATGGTTAATTGGTAGGTAGCATTTGCTTCTTACAAAAATATTTTACAATATCATTGACTGCACACTAATATACAAGCATGTGTTTTTTGAAACTCACACACTATGTAGCCTCAAATGTCCTAATTCCCCTTGAGTGTATGTGGTACCATATACTGTAGATTTGCACAAACCCAAGCCAGTACTGGCTACAAATACCTTATAAAAGAGCATGCTACTGTTCCTTTAAGTGAACCCTTAACCATGTGTGCTTCAATAGATGCTATTGTGCTAAGTGTTTTTACCACACTAAAAGTTTTTACTCTAATTACCATAAATAATACACATGATTCTGGTTTGGGTGTCAAACTCTGCTCCTGACACCTCTGTTGAAAACATGTGACCCTTCACAGCACCTGTACAACGACATGCATATTGGCACCCACAATGTCTTCGAGCAGACCTTTGGTGTGCTCAAGAGCTTGTACCGGATGGCTGGAATCCTTCTTTATGATCCCTGTCAAGTGGGGGAGACTGGCCAGTCATGCTGTATGATCCATAACAGTGCCCTGGGCCAAGGGCATGTGGACCTAGTAGACATTTCAGTAGTTGTGGAGGAGCCTGACCCTATACCATCTCAGGGCAAGGTTTATACACAGAGTGGGAATGAGGTTTATCAGAGAAACATGCCAGTATTTCTCAGGTAAATATTTGGTTTCAGAAATTTGATGTAATGGGCAAAATGGAAGACATTTCACTTTGAGTTATGCACATTGAAAATTATTTCAAAACACAGGGTATTGAGGCCCACCCTTGAGAAGTACTGAGATCACTATCTAACTCATGCTGGAAAACTAGATGGTAAGTTATTTTACAATGCACACAACCTCTAATAGCTATATATATGTTTAAATATACATTAAGAAACCATAAATAACCATGTTAATATGTACCATATGTACATTAAGGATACAGTAAATTATGTGCAACAACCATTTTTCTCCCTAAAAATAACATTTTAGGCAATTAGCAAATCAGGACAAAAACATTACACAAGGATGTGGCTAACAGGAATTTACTGTTTTTTTGCAAAAAAAAAAACAAATTTCTTAACAGCAAAACATGTTGAAGTGTTACTTTTTTGGTTGTGAACTTCCACGGACTCTACCTAGGCCTTTCACTGCTCCTCCTCCTTCATTAGGTCGAAAAGGTGGGAGTCCAGATTATTATTATTATTATTAGAGAAAGGGCCAGCTCATAGGCAGAAGGGCCATGTTGGGCTGCAGGGGCATCTGCTAGTGTGATATGCTGAGGTGTGTGCTAAGGAAAACAGAGGTGTGCTTTTCATCCTGAGGCTGCAAAGGATGATCTCCTACAGTTCTGGGGTCTCCTGTTCTGACACTTGGCTCCAGAAAACATGATATAATGTATCTGAATTTACAGCAAAATTGGTAAGTAACTAGACTTTACACATTGTTTAAAGACTGAGCACAAACATTTAGACCTGCTAACACTCCTTCTATTCATAACCATGCTTATGCTTATTTGGTTGCAGTCCAGACTACATAAGAAAGTTTGAAAGTTTTTTAATGGTCAGGACTCACATATTTGCACCTAACATGCTAGCAGGGACTATTTAAGGGAAGTGTTTTAAAAGTAAGCCAGAGTTTTTGGCACTTAACCCAAATAATAAGGCCACACTGGTGTTACACATTGACTAAAGGTGCGTACACACGGTATGATATTTATGAACGATATGAACGATAATGATATCATTAAACGATAAATCCTTCTTATTGTTCATTTTTATGCAGCGAACGACCAACAAACGACCAATGATGTGAGTTCCCGCATGGACGACAACGATATTTATGGTCATCCGTACATGCAGGCCAACTTAGACATTTTAATCATGAGTTGCATGTTCAGAGATGTGGCAGGATGACTTCACTGAAAGATATCTATCATAGATATCTTTCAGTGTGAACCAGCCATGGCCAAATGTTTTGAGAATGACACAAGGTTTGGTTTTCACAAAGCTTGCTGATTCAGTGTTTTTAGACCTTCTTGTGAGATGTTACTATGGAATACTGAAGTAAGATTACAAGCATTTCATAAGTGTCAAAGGCTTTTATTGACAATAACATTAAGTTTATGCAAAGAGTCAATATTTGCAGTGTTGACCCTTCTTTTTCAAGACCTCTGCAATTCGCCCTGGCATGCTGTCACTCAACTTCTGGGCCACATAATGACTGATGGCCACCCAATCTTGCCTAATCAATGCTTGGAGTTTGTCAGAATTTGTGGGTTTTTGCTAGTCCACCGCCTCATAAGGATTGACCACAAGTTCTCAATGGGATTAAGGTCTGGGGAGTTTCCTGGCCATGGACCCAAAATTTCGATGTTTTGTTCCCCGATCCACTTAGTTATCACTTTTCCTTATGGAAAGGTGCTCCATCATGCTGGAAAAGGCATTATTCATTACCAAACTGTTCTTGGATGGTTAGGAGAAGTTACTCTTGAAGGATGTTTTGGTACCATTCTTTATTCTTGGCTTTGTTCTTTGTTCTGCAAAATTGTGAGTGAGCCAATTCCCTTGGCTGAGAAGCAACTCCATACATGAATGGTCTCAGGATGCTTTACTGTTGGTATGACATAGGACTGAAAATTGTGCTCACCTGTCCTTCTCCGGTCAAGCATTTTTCCAGATGCCCCAAACAATCTGAAAGGGATTCATCAGAGAAAATAACTTTACCCCAGTCATCAGCAGTCCAATCCCTGTATCTTTTGCAGAATATCAGAGCGGCCCTGATGTTTTTACTGGAGAGAAGTGGCTTCTTTGATGCCCTTCTTGACACCAGGCCATCCTCCAAGTCTTCACCTCAATGTGCGTGAAGATGCACTCAGACCTGCCTGCTGCCATTCCTGAACAAGCTCTGCACTGGTGGTGCCCCAATCCCACAGCTGAATCAACTTTAGGGGATGGTCCTGGGGCTTGCTGGGCATTCTTGGGCACCCTGAAGCCTTCTTCACTACTATTGAACCTCTCTCCTTGAAGTTCTTGATGATCTGATAAATGGTTGATTTAGGTGCAATCTAGCTGCAATATCCTTGCCTGTGAAGCCCTTTTTGTGCAAAGCAATGATGACTGCACGTGTTTCCTTGCAGGTAACCATGAGTAACAGAGGAAGAACAATGATTTCAAGCTCCACCCTCCTTTCAAAGCTTCCAGTCTGTTATTCTATACCAATCAGCATGACAGAATGATCTCCAGCCTTGTCATCGTCAATACTCTCACCTGTGTTAACGAGAGAATCACTGAAATTATGTCAGCTGGTCTTTTTGTGGCAGGGCTGAAGTGCAGTGCAAATGTTGCTTTTGGGATTAAGGCCCTCATTCAGACCCGGACGCAAGTGGCCGTTCGTACGTTGGGCGAACGTAAAAAAATATTTAAATTCAGGCACACGCTCGTATTTTCGTTCGCATCAAAACATCCTCCCCAAACTCAGGCGACCCCTCCTCTAACTAACGAGTGTGCCAAATAGCGAGCGTACATCCCCGAAGTGGTTTGAAGGGAATGCACGCACTAGTACTACCCGGAAGTTGGACTGTCACATTTCGATTAACTTCTCGTTTATTCTGCCTACCTCACTCAATTGTAACATGCCAATCAATATATCAATTAGCTTAATTGTTTTTTTTTTTTTTTTACACAATGCAATAAACTTTATTTATGTCCGTGTTTGTGTTTACCCGCAGAATACGTACGGCTTAAACATTCGCTTTTAATTGTCAAAATACATGTTAGCCCCTATTAAATAATTGTTCTATTTGTTTTTATACCCGCATATTTCCTGGAGTTCATTTCTTTATGTAAATTTGCTTACGCATGTCACTGCATCAAGCCTATCATAAGTCTCCACAGATTTCTGGCCCGGTCGAACACATGACTCATACACTAACCAATAGAATTGCTCCTGTTAATTTCCTAAATACATTAGCCAATCATAAAATTTGGGAGCACTTTATCAAAAATGATTTGTATGAAAAACTCCATTGCCATCATGAGAGCCTCCGCATTCACCAGGCGCGAGCTGCTGGTGCTTACGGAGGTGATGGATAGGCGGATCACCAGCCAGCCTCCACCCATCACCAACCGCGAGAAGCGATCCGCATATGCGGAGGTTCGGGCCCGCCTGCGCTCCTTCGGCTCACGCCGCCATATCGGGCAGCTGGAGCACAGGTGGTCGGACCTGCAACGGCGGACGCCCCGCTTGCTGGCATGCTTTCGCATGCAGATTGCTGAAAGTAAGTTTAATGGATTGTGGTTTTCATGTTTGTCTTTGTGGTCCTAACTGCATGGCCCTGTTTTCCCTGTATTTCATATTTATTCATTCTCCTCATATCTGCATGGCCCTGTTTTCCCTGTATTTCATATTTATTCATTCTCCTCATATCTGCATGGCCCTGTTTTCCCTGTATTTCATATTTATTCATTCTCCTCATATCTGCATGGCCCTGTTTTCCCTGTATTTCATATTTATTCATTCTCCTCATATCTGCATGGCCCTGTTTTCCCTGTATTTCATATTTATTCATTCTCCTCATATCTGCATGGCCCTGTTTTCCCTGTATTTCATATTTATTCATTCTCCTCATATCTGCATGTCCATGTTTTCCCTGTATTTCATATTTATTCATTCTCCTCATATCTGCATGGCCCTGTTTTCTCTGTATTTCATATTTATTCATTCTCCTCATATCTGCATGGCCCTGTTTTCCCTGTATTTCATATTTATTCATTCTCCTCATATCTGCATGGCCCTGTTTTCCCTTTATTTCATATTTATTCATTCTCCTCATATCTGCATGGCCCTGTTTTCCCTGTATTTCATATTTATTCATTCTCCTCATATCTGCATGGCCATGTTTTCCCTGTATTTCATATTTATTCATTCTCCTCATATCTGCATGGCCATGTTTTCCCTGTATTTCATATTTATTCATTCTCCTCATATCTGCATGGCCCTGTTTTCCCTGTATTTCATATTTATTCATTCTCCTCATATCTGCATGGCCCTGTTTTCCCTGTATTTCATATTTATTAATTCTCCTCATATCTGCATGGCCCTGTTTTCCCTTTATTTCATATTTATTCATTCTCCTCATATCTGCATGGCCCTGTTTTCCCTGTATTTCATATTTATTCATTCTCCTCATATCTGCATGGCCATGTTTTCCCTGTATTTCATATTTATTCATTCTCCTCATATCTGCATGGCCATGTTTTCCCTGTATTTCATATTTATTCATTCTCCTCATATCTGCATGGCCATGTTTTCCCTGTATTTCATATTTATTCATTCTCCTCATATCTGCATGGCCCTGTTTTCCCTGTATTTCATATTTATTCATTCTCCTCATATCTGCATGGCCCTGTTTTCCCTGTATTTCATATTTATTAATTCTCCTCATATCTGCATGGCCCTGTTTTCCCTTTATTTCATATTTATTCATTCTCTTCATATCTTCATGGCCCTGTTTTCCCTGTATTTCATATTTATTCATTCTCCTCATATCTGCATGGCCATGTTTTCCCTGTATTTCATATTTATTCATTCTCCTCATATCTGCATGGCCATGTTTTCCCTGTATTTCATATTTATTCATTCTCCTCATATCTGCATGGCCATGTTTTCCCTGTATTTCATATTTATTCATTCTCCTCATATCATTTTTTTTTTGTTTTTGGGGGTGCATTTGAAATTGTTTTTGGGCGCGGATTTGTGTGGGAACTAACCACAATTTGTTTCCCATCTTTTAGGGGCCCAGCGAAGACTACGCCGCCAGCGTCCGGCCAGACGACGATCACAGCCACTCTCCCCAACCCCAAGCCAACACTCCAACTCCACTCCTTCCCCTATTCCCCACTCCTCCCCAGCCTTCCTACACCCTCAGCCAGATATTTCTGGCCTCCTTCCCCTCTGTCCCAATTCCCCCTCTCCTCCAACCACCCCTCTTAGAATGACCCCCTCCCTGGAGTCGGTCATTACCCCGCCCCGATCTTTGGGGAATGGACCCACCTCCGAGGAGGACGATGGAGGGCCTTCTGTAGCTGGCGTTGGGTCTTCCGGTATGTTTTTTTTTGCATTTTTTTATCATCACAAACTGTTTGTATGTAATCATGTTTTTTTTTTTTTTTTTGGGTTTATTTTCCAAAATTTTGTGGTTTTGGGCGACTGCCGTAACCTGTTACTGCTGTTTTCAACATACACATAGCACACCTGTCGGAATTTGGACATAGACCTTGTATTTTTGCCCTACACCATTTTAGTTTGATGAGTTTTAATGCAGTTTTTTTAAAATGTTTTTTGTGGAGTTTGTTTTTTTTATTTTTTTTTAATGTGGTTTCACTATTGTTGTATTAATCCCCACACTTTTATCACCCACAGAGGAATAGAGGCGTCGGGCCGATTTATCCGCCTGTGTGGCCCAGATGCACACCAATATCATCGGGGTGCTGGTGGTCCTTGACCGTATGTCGGTCCTCCTTAGGGAGTAGTTTTTTATTTTTGGCCCATTCTGTAAATAAATTGTTTTTTTTTAAGTTACATTCTGGCTCATTCGTTTTTTCAAAAGCACATATTGTTTACCCTGACAAAAGTGGTGGAATTGCTTTAGGACTGTCAATTTGCCAGTCAAGATCACTCTCTATTAATGAGAGAGTGTCTATGATGATTTTTGGAGGAAGACGGTATCGTCTTAAAACCTCATCATCTGGCATTCCAAAAAGGGTGACACGTGTTCGAAATATCTGGGGCCTTGCACGCCTACGATGCCTACGCCTGGGACGAGATTGAGGTTGGTCGGCTTCCGGGATCAGGGCCAGAACAATCCGACCCATATCAACCTGAAATGACAACATTGGAATGTCAGGCTTTTTACCCCACCCATTAAAAATACATGTAACTTTGCTTGAAAATGCCATCCATTGATGCTTACATGCCGGGGTATTGTCATGATATGTTGTAACTGCAAATAATCACATCAAAAATATACATCATTTTATGCTGGCCATGTCATTATCACAAATTTAAGCAAGACAAAACATAAAAGGGGACACACACACATTTGGGCAAAGAACAAAACGACGTTGCGCACACTACGTCAAATTGAGGCCAAATGTAAGCAACCAATGCTCCCGAAAAAAAAAAAAATTTTAAGGGATGAATAAACATTTCGCAAAGCGCTAATTAGTTCGCAAATACAAGGCACAATAGGAAGTAGTAAAAATGCGCTAATTAGTTTGCAAATACAAGGCACAATAGGAAGTAGTAAAAATGCGCTAATTAGTTTGCAAATACAAGGCACAATAGGAAGTAGTAAAAATGCGCTAATTAGTTCGCAAATACAAGGCACAATAGGAAGTAGTAAAAATGCGCTAATTAGTTCGCAAATACATGGCACAATAGCGCCGCATAAATAATGTAAAAAAAACCACAGAGTTCGAATTTGCTAAAAACAACGTTACATGTGGAAGGCCAACCAAAGTTGCGTACAGACAAACAAGAACATTTCCTAAACAGTTTAACAAATGAACTTACCAAGAGATAATATATAAGAAACCTGACCAAAATGTCTTTGGGACAGAGCCAAAATAAAACCTAAGAGAGATGAAATGACGGGAAAAATGTATTTGAAAAATCGATACCAGAATGAGAGACAAATTGACCCAAAGTTAGACTTCCCCAAACTTACCAAAACTGGAAACGACCAAAAAATTCAAAATGGAAAAAAAACGAACGGAAAACAAATAAAAACAAAAAACAAAAAAACCCCCACAAAAAACGCAATCTCCGACACCAGCCAACAATCAACTCCAACCAACGTAACCTCCAACATTCAATAAACGCCACCTCGAGTCGAGATGCCCCAAGCTACAAATTAAGGAAGGATCAGAGGAACGCACAATCAATGATGCGGCCGCAAAATAAGGACGCATGTATAAATACGTCACGAGACAAAAACACAATTCTGGTGTATTTCTAGTTTGAACATCACACATGGCTACAGACCAGGGAAACAATGGACAACAGTCAGGCGGTAAGTATTTCATGCATTTTGACTCAATGATTAATTTGAAACATAATATTGTGCAAGTTGTGAAGTTGACAATTCTCCAAAATAACACACATAGGTGAGGAGGATGACATAGAAGAGGCTGCTGGGCCCAGTATTCCGGCTAAAGCTTCCAAAAAGAAAAGGCAGCCACAATTCACAAGAAAGGAGATGGAGGTTTTGATTCAGAAATGTGTGGACATCCTGCCACAGGCAGACAGGAATATGAGTGCTAGCCAGAAGTGGAGAATGTGGGAAGAGGTAGCCGTGGATGTCAATAGGGTGAGTGATTATGTCCGTCTAGCCCGGGATGTCAAACGGCGGTAAGTAAACACTTGACCACCATAAAACCAAAAACCAAATCAAATAAAAAGTAATGTTTCCAATTTAACCCACAGATGGGGCGACTTCAAATATCGCCTGAAACAAAAAATGGCCGACAGGGCTAGGCATGCAAGGGGGACAGGTGGAGGTCCCACCCCTGTGTCGTTGGAGTTGACTGATTTAGAAGAGCTGGCACAGGGGTGTGTGCAGCCTGTGGAGGTGTTTGGCGTGTCCAACATGGATACGGACATGCCAGACTTTGCGGCTCCTCATGTTGTCCCAGGTAAATGTTGTGATGTCACCAACTGTGAAATGTTATTGTGCCAATATGTAGATTTTAATGTGAGTCTTTTCTCATGTTTCCAACAGAGACACAGGCGGATGAGTCTGCTCCAGAGGGGAGCCTTGGCCGCAGAATTTCTGCTGGGTCTGCAGGGAGGAACCAGTACATCCGGCTGAGGACCCTGCAGAAGCCTGTCCTGGGCAATCCCCCTCGCAGGCAGTGTCCCTCCTCACAGAACTCAATTTTAAATCGGATTTCCATATGGAGATTCTGCAGAGGATGGACGCCAGTCTGGTACGGGTGGCTGAGGCCCTGGAGCAAAATGCTGCGGCCAACGTGACCATTGGTCAGGCCCTGGCAGAAAATACCAGGGCCAACATCCGCATCACCACTGCCCTGGAGCAGCTCGTTCGCCAGCACATGGTGGTGCCGACCTCCCTTCCTCCCGGAACATCAGGATCCTCCACCTCTGGCACAACATCAGCCAATCCTCCAAATGTGCCTAGCCCTGTGCCTGGTCCAGAGGCCACAACATCTGCCTCTGGACAGGCCAGCCCGATGACATCCCGGACCCTCCCCCAGCCAAACGGGCGAAAAAACGGTGACACCATTGGCTACTTTTCCCACACTCCTTCTGTGCTTGCCTCATATTCCTTTCTGGCCAAAACTTCCCTCTCTTTTCTTGTGAATTGTTTTTAATTTTTGCATTTACGTTTACCCAAATATTATTGTTTGCACAATTAATAGATATTGTGGAACACTGCCAAAAATGTTGGCGTTCAATATGTGTATTTTTTTGGGGGTGGATACCAATAAATTTACCACAAATGTACGACTTTGTATTCTGACATTATTGAAAAAATGGGTTACATTTAATCCGGGCCCACAAGCCAACAACGTTCAAAATAAAAAATTACACATTGAAAAAAAAGTGCTCGTTAAGGAACGTTTAAAACATTACCTAAGGAGGAAAAATCACCTTGCAAACACAAAATGAGGGACCAAACCTAAACATGATGACATTATTGTTACAATAGTCCAAAAACGAACACATTGCGGCCAAAATACACCCCCACAAATGTACGCTAATTGATTGTGTAATCCAGACATTTGCAGCTATGATTTCCACCTGCGTTCGGTTTTGTGCTATCCAAAAAAACTGCTTCCCAAACACATACCAAGCCATTTTTCAATCCAACACTAATTGAGTTTTTGACAAGCCGTGATTAATCGATGCAACATCGCGGAGTGCCGGGACGGAGGAGAAGGCCATCGCCACTGTGGTCGAGTTATCCAGCCCCTAAGCTGTGCGAGCATTTTGAAGGGAAAGAGGATCATCCAGTGACGTATGAGTTGGTACGAACACATTTGACGTTCGCATTTGTTAATGTATGTACGCCCAAAAAACGCCTCGCCACGCCTGCGTTTTTCCATCTCCACCCCCGTCAACGCCCAAAAACGGCCTGTTCTGTCAATCACATTTGACATGTCACTTCCTGTACGCTATTTGACGAACGAGACCAAAAAAACTCGTAATCTGCCGTACGCACATGCGCAGTGTAACACCGACGCATGCGCGGTTACTCAACATCAGAACGCAACGAGCGTACTGCTGCTAACGAACGGCTCTGAATCAGGGCCTAAGTTCATTGTCAAGGCAAAGAGAGACTTTGCAATTCATTTCAATTCATCTGATCACTCTTCATGACATTCTGGAGTATATGCAAATTGCCATCATAAAAACTGAAGCAGCAGACTTTGTGAAAACCAATACTTGTGTCATTCTCAAAACTTTTGGCCATGGCTGTACACCCAATATCATTTGTCCTGCACTATAGAAAATGTCAAGGGAAATCGTAAAACAATGTCATTGGTTGTGCAGATCATACTGTGTGTACCCAGCTTAACATTACATTGCTCAATGTGTATGTTTTGAAAAAAACAGTATTTTTTTTATTGATAACTTTGTATGGTTTTGTGTGTCTGCTGACCTATGCGCTTTATCCTTTTGCGCTAACTCACCAGGTCCATCCTCATCCAGATCTGGTAGTGGCCTCTTGAGTGGTGTTGTGACCTTTTTTTTCTGCTGTGGAGCTGGAGAAAAAAATAATGTTGTTCGAATGTTCAATTTTTTGATAATGTACAGCCATCATTTGCAAGAAAGCAGATATTTGTGCTGAACTACCATCCAACATTAAGATGAGATGCACTTCCAACAATAAATTACACTGTCTAATGTTGGTTACATGTACCTAGTAAACATTTGTATTACTTTTAAAGTGCCCAGTGTTATTGCACAATCATCTTGTTGTGACTATTCCATGGTACTGTTTATTACATACAAGCTTAGTTTGTTTGCTTTGAGGACTAGTATGAGTAAAAAGCATGGCTTCTGCTGCTGTGGCACAACACATCCCAGCATGCCATGCCACTTTTACACATTTCTTCCAAAGTCACAGCATGTTGGGATGTGTTGTTCTCCAGCAGCAGATTACTGGGCTCCCCTGGGCTACCACAAACATCAAGCAGAATGACTATGTTACACACAGATGTATGTTACTCAACTTTAGGGGTACTCACCAGAATGTTCCTGAGTGGCAGGCCAATCTGTGTCATGGATGCTAATCCCCTGGAGGATCTCTGGTGGTATCATTTGTTTGAGGTCCTCCTCAAATGCAGTATAATGAGTTGGAATCCTGCGGCCACCCCCTGTCCTTCGGGCTTCCTTCATTTTATTCGGCCATCTTGACCTTGAGCACCATATTAATATCGGTGCAAATTTACACAGCAAAAATCACACCCTATTACATTCGGCCTATGGTCTGCTATGGCTATTGATATGCTACAGAGATGAACTATTGATGTTCCAGAGCCCAACAGCATATCTGTCAACTAGAACATTTTAGCTATGTTTCAGATAACTACAAATATGTGTTTATTTTAAAAATATATACAATTACAAATACGTTGGTATTGATGAACCTACTAAAAGCACTCTTAATCATTGTTGGCAATGGTTATCTATTAAATATGATAACAATGCAATGTTTTATAAAACATTTATTTCTCATAAATATCACCAAAAGAATCAGCCTGGGATGAAAAATATAGGGAAATAACAATTAATAAAAATTGGGTACATTAATGTTCTGTATAACTATTTATATAGGATAAAACTTTTTAAGGAACTTTTCTATTGGAGTCATAACAAAAGATTGTTAAACTGATTTACTTAAAAATCTAATTATTGGCACTATATACAATTGATAACATAAAGTGAATTGTGCTAAATTACAGGAGTTTATGTTCCACAATGCATCATTAAAAACCTAGGGCCTGATTCAGACCCACTCGCGAGCGGCTGTCCACTCGCAAGTGGGTCGATGTTATGCACTGAGCATGCGCACGACGGAGGGAGCTCCGTCGTGCGCATGCGCCAGACGCGACGAGCGAAGGAAAGTCCTTCGCTCGTTGTGTCCGATCAAAGGGGGCGTGCTGTCAATGTTGATTGACAGCACGCCCCCTTTGGTGGGCGTGCCGGGGGCGTGCCTCCCTGACGGGGGCGTTCCCACGGGAACGCCTCCCGTCAGAAGCCGGCCCACTGACATCACTAGTGATGTCAGTGGGAGTGATTTTGGCTCTGATAGAGCCAAAATCACTCCGGAGCTTGCGGTTGAAAACCTCAACCGCAGGCTCTGGCTCGCAATTTCGATGGTCTCGATGGTCTCGACCATCGCGGCCATCAAAAAGCACGCTCGTATAGCCTGTGGGTGGTGACCCACAGCTATACAAGCGTCCAGGAGGACGCTCCATGAAAATGGAGCCCGGCCCTCATTCAGAGCGTGCGCTCTGCTCAGAGCGTACGGCTCTGAATGAGGGCCCTAGTCCTCATCTTTACCAACAAGGGGCGCAAATGAGATATGATAATGCAATAATATTAAGGGTAAGTTGTTTTTAAATTGTGAACACCATGCACAGTTGTAAAATTTTTGTGTTCAGTCCAAAACATTTCTCACTTCAGTACAACAACACAGTATTACTTAGGGGCAATAAGCGACTTCATGATGAACTCACATAAAACAGAATATTAGAAACAGTAAGCAAAATTGCAATACAAATCAACATTTAGGGGCTGATACATATGCTTCATATTGCAATCGCTTTGGAACCACGTGCACAAGTATGGGTGATGCGGTGTTGTAAGCATTTCAGTCACATCTCCATTTGCAGTGAAGTGATGTGACTGGAGTGTAACAGAAATGCAGGCTATGCAGAATTGGACGTAAGCATAAATGCACCATTTTCAGACAAGTCCCATCACTTGAATTTGATTTAGATTGGGTAAAGTGAAAACATAGGGCCTCATTCAGACCCACTCGCAAGCGGCTGTCCGCTCGCAAGTGGGTCGATGGTGTGCACTGCGCATGCGCACGACGGCGGGAGCTCCATCGTGTGCATGCGCCAGACGCGATGAGAGAAGGACTTTCCTTCGCTCGTTGTGTCTGATCAAAGGGGGCGTGCTGTCGATGTTGATTGACAGCACGCCCCCTTTGGTGGGCTTGCCGGGGGCGTGCCTCCCAGACGGGGGCGTTCCCAAGGGAACGCCTACCGTCAGAAGCCGGCCCCACTGACATCACTAGTGATGTCAGTGGGAGTGATTTTGGCTCTGATAGAGCCAAAATCACTCCGGGCCTTGCGGTTGAGAAACTCAACCGCAGGCTCCCGCTCGCAGTGGCGATGGTCGCGATGGTCAAGACCATCGTGGCCATCAACCTGCACACTCGTATAGGCTGTGGGTGGTGACCCACAGCTATACGAGCGTCCAGGAGGATGCTCCATAATTATGGAGTACGGCCCTCATTCAGAGCATGCACTCTGAATGAGGGCCATAGTTAGCTGGGATGCAGTTTATAGACCGGTGGACTAAGTGCCGCCGGTCTATATCCCGACACGAGAAGCCCGACGGGGGACTTCAGATAGGCATCGAAATACTGACGCCCATCTGAATCCCGACGCCAGAATGCCAAAGGACAACAGCCCGAATGAGCTAAGTTCCGGGGCATCCTTAGCGTTAGGGTTAGGCACCCCTAGGGGGGAGGGTTTGGCACCCCTGGGGGTAAGTTAGGGTTAGGCACACCCCCAGGAGGGTTAGGTTAGAGTGTAGGAAGGGAGGGTTATGTTTAGGCATCCCCGGGGGGCACTAAGGGTTATGCACCACCCCAGGAGTTTTAGAGTTAGGCACCCCTAAGGGATGGTTAGGGTTAGGGGGAAAAGGGGAGGGTTAGGGTACTTACCAGCCTGGCATCGGGATCTGCTGCTGTCAGCCTTACATACTGATTCTAGCTAGCCTTGTATGCCACAATGTGAACATATATCTTACCAAACATACTACTAAATCTTCAATAAACACTGCCAAATTTGTCAAACAGATATGCACATGACTGTGTTTCAGATTACTCTGTTGATCAGTTCACAATCTTATTTAAAAGATCAGGAACATTATACTCCACTTTTATTTTTCTATCCTGTAGTAATGAAGAATGATACCCATTTTCCTATTACATTGCATACAAACTGTACTCACTATAATGTCCATCATTTTTTCTATAGAAATGATCACAGTACACTGCTTTATAGAAATAAGCATGAAGGACCTGAGTTACTCACAAAATGGACGCATCTCTGGCAACCTTGTGTACTTGAAATTAGCTACAAATTTCCACCTATATCCAGGATTCGGCCAGATCTTAATGGCTACACCAGCCCTATAGATTCATATGTAGCCATAATCAGCATGCATTTGCACCAGCCCTATCTTGATTTCAAGAGGTCCATCTGAAATCACTGGATCTTTGCATTGACTTACCCTGAAAATGCCACAATTCTGTCTGCCCATAATAGGCCTATGGAAAACTTGCATTTAACTATGAACGCACTGTTGTGCCAACCCTTTTACCTGCAAGTAGAGATCCAGCTGACTTCTGTGTTACTCTGAATCTGCCTGTAGATCCATACAGATATTTTTTTATTATTATTATTATTATTATTATTATTATTATTATTATTATTATTATTATTATTGGTACATTCATTATATCTGTTACGTTCACATGTGGTTTTATCATTGTACTGTCTCTAATTACTGTCGTATCTCTGTTCCTTTTCCTTTTCTTGTATTCTCCGGCCCACTGCATGTTACACTTCCATGAATTTCTCATTAAGCACATTGTAACTAGAGATGTGCTCCGATCCCCGTGTTTTGGTTTTGGTTTTGGATCTGGATCTACCCTGGTTTTGGATCTGGATTGGTTTTGCCAAACCTCACCTCTGTGTTTTGTTTTCGTGTTTTGGTTTTGGATCTGGATTTTTTCTTAAAGAATCATAAAAACAGCTGAAATCACATAAAATGGGCCAGTTTTTGTTCCTACAGTATTATTAACCTCAATAACATTTATTTCCAGTAATTTCCAATCAATTTTGACCACCTCACAATATTATTTGCTTCATCTAGTTAAGGCCAAAAGGTTGCATCCAGCTAGCTGGCTGACTAAGCTAAGTGACACAGTGGGCGACACTAACATGTGGCAGTTCAGTTTCTAATTTCCAACACGGATACAGTGGGTTATACAGTGTGGGTTGGATACACCAATAGTGCACTTACTGTGACAGCAGTGTCAGCAGAGCAGGGTTGCTGACGATGTCCTTGGTACATGGAATGGCAGTGCTGCGGTGCTGGCAGTGTCCTCAGTGAAGGGTACCGTTGATGTCAGCAGTGCGGGGGTGCCAGCGGTGTCTTTAATGCAGGTTTGCTAGCTGTGTCTGCAGTGCGGGGGTGCCAGGGGGTGTCTTAGTGCAGGTTTACTGGCTGTGTCAGCATTGCACGGGTGCCAGCGGTATCTTTAGTGCTGGTTTTCTGGCTGTGCTGGCAGTGCGGGGGTGCCAGCGGTGTCCTCATTGCAGGTTTGCTGACTGTTTCGGCAATGTGGGGGTTGCTGGCGGTGTCCTCAGTACATGGAATGGCAGTGCTGGCAGTGTTCTCAGTGAAGGGTACCAGCGGTGTCCTCATTGCAGGTTTGCTGACTGTGTCGGCAGTGCAGGGGTATTTTCAAAGCAGGGTGCCGGCGGTGTTGGCAAAGCGGTGTGGGAGTGTCGGCAGTGTGGGGGTCGCTAACGGTGTCCTCAGTATGTTGGACAGCAGTGCAGGAGTGTCGGCAGCAGTAGAGTCGGCAATGGGGGATGCTGCTAGTGGGGGTGCCGGTGGTGTCGGCAGCGGGGGGTGGGGAGGAGTCAGGCGGTGGGGGATGGCGGGCGCCATCTTCTTTTCCTCTTTTGTGCTGTCTTCAATTAGTTTAACGCTGACTGGCTGAGAGCCGTGACAGACGGCTCTCTCAGCAAATCAGCATTAAGCCTGCTCAAAACAGAACCTTGCGACTCGACAAAGGGGTCGCAAGGTTTTGCCTCTGGTCAGGGATCCGGGGCTGGCAGGGAGATCCGAGCTGCGCTCGGATTGCCCTGGATCCCTGAAATTCAGGTGGGTTTGGATCTCTGAGATCCGAACCCGCTCATCTCTATTTGTAACCTATGTATTGTGCCTTAGACGGCTGCCTCACCTGGTACTTTCAAGGGCAGGATGATCAACCCATTGAAGTAGTGATACCGAGGATATCCTTATAGCTTATTTGCACATTGAAACCAATGTAGTGCCTTGCCTGGTGCTCTGTGTGCAATGAATAATGAATGGGTCTGATGAACTTGCAAGGCTCTCGCCTAGTCATTTTCTCTCTCCCATATGTGTCATTGATTCCAGGCAGTGCTTATTCTGCTCAGTGTGACCCTATGTAGTGTGGCTAAAGATGACTTCCTCACCTGAATCCTATATGGGTAGAATGAATAATCCTGCAACCGATGACCCAAAATGTCCTTTATGTTATTCATTTCTATACTGTTTTGAAAATGTGAATCTCTGTATCATGTTATTTCTACATATTAAGCTCTTTTATTCATATTGGAGAAAGAGCATTATATAAATATAATAATAATAATAATAATAATAATAATAATAATAATAATAATAATAATAATAATAATAATAATAATAATAATAATAATAATAATTGTTATTAATACTACACTATTACTACACTTTGTTTGGCCTCCTAAACATGCTCAGTGCACAGAGGTGGCCACTTTGCGTGTGACTCTGAATCAGTCCCCAAGTGTACAAATACTCATACACCTTAGGGTGCACTGGATGGGAAAACTGATACAACAATGCTAAATGAGACAAACAGAATTAATTTGTGGTGATGCACTGAAGCTAAGCCCCCCATAGGATAATGTTGATGTACTAATATAATTGCAGGTGTTTGAGTGGATGTTTGAGATGGACAACAAAGGATTTTCACCACTATTGTTATTATCGTGTTTTGTGTGGGAAACTCATTGTTGCTGATTGCCCTGTTTGAAGATTTGGTAAATCTCTTAATTCTCTATTTCCTCACACCTAAAAGATAGTAAGATGGAAACTAAGAAACCACAATTAAAATTGAACACTGTGGCCAATGGAAAAGATCACAGAAACATCAAATAGTAGTCTTTTACATACTACTACTGCTACTACTACTACATTGATGTCCATACTGTGCATTGTGAATTTAAAAACAATGGAAACAAAAATATCATGGTTAATCAGCTGTAAAAAAAGTGATTCTAAAGCTGAGTACACATTAGACGACTTGCAAATGATTCAATGTTGTCAACGATTTCCTTGGAATTGTGCATCGTTAATGATTTCCAAATCGTTATATCATTAACAATATTTTGTTTGTTGTGTCAAACACCTGACGACCATCCTAAAGATATCTGCAAAATTGAAATAGGCAGCTGTACTATTGACACAGATGCATGCACAGATCAGTGAGATCCGTTAAAAGCAAAGTGTTAAAAAAAAATTATGTGGGGTCCCCCCCCAAAGGACCAACCAGCATTGTACTTTTCAGAGCCAGTCCTGGTTGTATATATATGGGAGGACAAAAGACATAGAGGACCCCTGTATTTAGCACAACCAGCACTGGGTTCAGTGAGCCGGTCCTGGTTTTGGAAATACAGGGGACAAATGAGTAGGGGTGCCCTTAATGCCCCACTTGCTGAAACTTGTGGTTCACCAAGAACCAGCATGTAGGAGATGCTTGCTGGGACCTGTAGTTCTCCAGCTAAAGACAATATTAGTACATCTATATTTTACAGTACACACACATTTACACAATCAACCCGACACCCACCAGCCAGGGGTGCCAGGATAGCCCTGGGCTATCAGTCAAGGCCTGGAGTGCCCTGGCGAGAAGGACCCCTTTATTGGGGGGGTCTCCACCTCCCCAGGGAGCCTGGGCTAACTAGCAGTCAGGTGTAATGGTTTGGCCGGGGGAACCGGTGAATGGGTTCCCATGCCTGTGGCCTTACACCCCTGCTAGAAAGAGTACGGTGCTGGTTATGGAAAATACAGGTGACCCCTATTCATTTTGTCCCCTGTATTTCGAAAACCAGGACCACCTCGCTGAGCCCAATGCTTGGTTGTGCAAAATACAGGGGTCCCCTACGTCTTTTGTCCCCCATATTTTCACAATCAAGACTGGCTCTGAAAAGTCCGGGGCTGGTTGTGCTTTTAGGGGGGGAACTCCATGTAATTTTATTTTATTTTACACTTTACAAGATTTTACACAGATGCTTGCATGGATATCACTGATCTGTGCATGCATCTGTGTCTGAAGCTGGTCTGGGAGGGGAGTATATATGGGAATACCTGTCAAGAGATGTCCACATTGTCCAGGTCTGAATGACATATCGTTCGTCATTTGGTAGTGCATAAACACTGCACAATAAAGGCTCATACACAGTTAATATGCTCCATGAGCAATATTGTTAAGTGTTTTCCCTTGAACTGCCAGGCTCAATGTCTGGAACGACATTGAGCATACACACTGAGCGATATCATTAACGATATCGTTCAGTGATATCACCCGACACATCCCCGAACTTGCTGTGCCTGACAATATCGTCAGGTTATCCTGCAAGTTTGGGCCGAAAAAGACATCGTTAACTATATTGTTCATAGACACTGGATGATCTTGAATGCTATGAACGATAATGATATCATTATCGTCCATATCGTTCAATTTATCGTCTAGTGTTCGAGATTTTAGTGGGGAATCATTAACGAAATTGACAGATCTTCCTGCATGTACAAAAAAAATCTGAAGATGCGACCAATGACCCACAGGAATGTGCATCAGGATCTTGATATGAATGATTTGTTGTTCCGATGCATCGGAATAGGCCAAATCGCTCATGATATCGTCTAGTGAGTAGGGGCCTTTAGTTACCATATTATCAGAAAAATTCATAGAGCATTTGAATAATTGAGGGAGACATTGATTACTAAAGCTGCATGCACACACAATGATTTTTTGAACAATTATCGTTAAACTATATCGTTTAACGATAATCGTTTGAAAAATCATTCACTTTCTGAGTCAAACGATGAATGATAATTGTTCATGTGCGTTCACGTTTGTAGTTTGTAGTTTGTAGTTCAGTCAGACTTGTCAACTCAACTCAACGATTAGGATTAGGGAATATGCAAAAATCGTTTGTAGTTCAAAAAAATCGTTCATTACACTTTAAAAAATCTGACAGATAATCTGACAGAAAATCGTTCATAAAATCGTTCATAAAATCGTTGGTAACAAAATCGTTGTGTGTGTATGCAGCTTTAGACATGGAAGCTCCTGTGTTTAAAAAAACAGAGAGAGACCCGCAGAACACATTACAGGTTGAGTCTCCCATATCCAAATATTCTGAAATACGGAACTTTTTTAGCATGACTGAGAAAATTAAACCTTTGATTTTTGATGGCTCAATGTACACAAACTTTGTCTAAGGCACAAATTATTAAAATATTGTATAAAATTACCTTCAGGTTGTGTGTATAGGGTGTATATGAATGATTCATAAATGTATTTCATGTATGTACACAAACTTTGTTTGAGCCACAAAATTATTGAAAATATTGTATAAACTTACCTGCAGGCTGTGTGTATAAGGTGTATATAACACATAAATGCATTCTGTGTATATATTTGGGTCCTATTCCCAAGATATTTCATTATGGTATGCAAATATTCCAAACTACGGAATATTCCATTATCCAAAATACCCCTGGTCCCAAGCATTATGGATATGGGAGACTCAACCTGTACTTTCAATTTAACTTTTTCAGTAAATGTTGAGAACAGTTTCCCCTCTATTAACAAAAAAACACATTTTAAATTAATTATAGCTATGTATTGACATGTAATACTTAATGAGAAAAAAAACAATTACCTGTACTTTTGTGGGTCAAAACACACACACACACACATATATATATATATATATACATATATATATATATATATATATATATAGATATATATATATATATATTTATATATATATATACAGCGTATATATTCAATTAATGACCATATTTCGAAAAAAAACTGTTTTGGTTTTAAGAGTGCTATTGAATTCAATGAGATCTCATGGGATCTTGTCACCAAGAAGTGTCACAAAAGCCTTAATCCTGGGATTATAATCATAGATATTATTGCTTCACATCAACTCCTACAATATGCACTGTATATGCAAAGTTGTTTTATGATCAGATCTTCTCAGTATTTGCCTTTTGTCTTATTAAATACTTTTACTTAAATTAAAATTCATATTTTATCTAATTTTGCTCCAATAACTGTATCTTCATGCAGAACTGAACATTGGATACATTCTCTGGTGGGCAACATGCATTGTGAGAAGGGTTAATCAGCTTAGGCTCAGGTGAACTTGCTTTGGTTTTGATTCACTTCATTGCCCCTCTATAATAGTTATTAGCAAGCTTAAGGACCTTTGGGAGCTTAGTGATAACAATGCTTCACCATGGAAGGTGGGAAATCATTATGCAAATATGGCTGCTCTAATGCATTTCAGTCACACATAGTTTCCATACTAATCCTTGGGGTTGGAAGAGGTCAGGAGGTCTGCAAGTCTTTCATCAACACCACAATTTTTTTCCTCATTCTTTTTAATTAACAGATCTACAGAATGACAAATATGAAAGATAGAGGGTGAATAATATAAATTTTTCATACACGCCTTCTTATTTTAAATAGCCCTATTATTTTTTTTCATTTAGAACCAGAGTCTAATTCTGTTCAGTCTCTACATTATCATGTAATCTCCACTTATTCCTCATCCTCCCATTACGTGTCTGCTGCACTCTCTTCTGCTCAGCTCTATGTCAGCTGCACTCACTTCATCTCAGCTTCATGCCAACTTCACTTGCTTCCTCTTAGCTCAATGTAAGCTGCACTCACTTCTTCTTCCTGTATATATATCTACAGTTTGTTTCAATAATATATACAATGGGTGTTTCTGGGTGCAAGTGGATGCATGCACAGACAAGAACCATCACTTGTGTGTTATGGCTGTGTTGCCAGAATTCTGGGTCATGTGTATGCCATATCTCTGGCACCAAAAATAGGGTAGGAGTAAATGTAGATGATAGAGCTGCTGGGCCAATGCATACACAAAGATGAATATTACATAATACAGAATACTGCTGTAGAATTGCATTTGCATAGTGTGTGCAGCATGTGTATCTAGATGCATATGGGGGAACTTATGCATTATGCACAACTCATGGGTTTAAGGGTAAATTTACTAAGAATTAAATTTGAGATTTGGACTTCGCTGTCATATTATTGTCTAAAAATAATGCATTTATTAACCATCGGATTTCAGCGGAAATAGAGTCAGATGCAATGTTCAACATATATTCCTCTCTATACTCCCCTCGGATATAACCTTCTCTGATGCAATCTGCCGTCAATCTGCAGATGATTTAATACACTGCACTATGCGTCCTGCACATGTGCAGAATGAGTCCTGTAAAATCGCATGCTCCTAGAAACATGGACGCAGACTTCCTGGCCTCACAGGGTGACAGGACCCGGCCAGGATAAAGCTTGACCCAACCAAGCTTTAACTACTGCAGCCTGACCAAAGGGGCAATCATCGTGACCTTGGTCGCAGCGCAGGGATCACAGATGCAGCAAGGAGGTGTCAGATACCTTCTGCTGCAATTGCATTTTGCAGGACGGAACTGCAAAGCAACTTGTGTGAGGCTTTGCAATTCTGTTCTCTGCTGAATCAGACCCTATGATCTGGGCAGGCTTTGTATTATAAATATGATTTAAAATGTGTACAATTGAAAACACAATGTGTGGGGTCAAGGTCCAGACCCACCATCCTCAGCTGGCATTGGATAATAGGTGAAACAATGAAATGGGGTTCCTGCTATTTTCCAAAAACAGGCACCAGGGTCAACCAGCTGGGGGTTAATGCTATACCAGGGAGACACACATTGTGGGGTTCCCCCACAATACCATTAACCAGCCCCAACCTAGTCAGCAGAGGGCTGGAATTCCTAGATAATTCAGGACCCCCCTCAAAAAATGTGGTACACCATCCCCAGGGACCACCAGCCATGGGCTTCCTAGCTGCCCTGGTTGTGGTGTGTGTGGGATAATGGTAAATAAAGTGTTAAATAATAATGCTTTTTACAGGCAGTCTACAATTTCCAACAAGCCTGCCCCAGCATGATGGCACTTGATTGCGTGGACATTAAGGGCACACTTGGCACCTGTAGTCCACCTATAAAGAAAAGGAAAATTAAAGACAAGACACACACCAACTGTTGTATAATTTTAATATATAACCACTCCGCCACACATCCCTCGTTCTCCAACTTAAAACTCACAAAATCCATGGATCAGGTCCTCTTTGGTCCATGTAGCATCCACCTCTCTCCCATAATCCCGAGCGGGAGGAGCAGTAGGATGGCGGTGGGCACAGGTGTGGGGATTCAGGTAAGTATAGTGTTGTGTGTGTGTCTGTGTCTTTTTTGTGTAAGGGGAACTACTACTGGGGGCACTGTATAAGGGGCAGTAATGGGGTCACTGCATAAGTGGCACAACTACTGGGGACATTGCATAGGGGACACTACTACTGGGGCTTTGCATAAGGGGCACTACTGTGGGCATTGTGTATAAGGGGCACCACTGTGTGTTGTAACATGAATAAGGGACACTACTGTGTGGTGTAATGTGAATAAGATTGTGCTACTGTGTGGCTTAATTTGAATTGGGGATACTATGTGTGATTTTGGCATTGCAGACCCCATGCCCCTAGATGCGAGGTAACGCCCCCTTTTTGTATGCCATGCCCCCATTTTTGGGCGTCGTAGATCATGAAAGGTTAAAAGTAGATCACGAGTCCAAATGTCTGGCCACCCCTGGGGTAAAGGTAATGAAGCTAAACTGGGTCTTTGCTGCTAATGCTTTCGCACCCTTCTGAAGTTTGGACATCCATGCTTGTCACATTCCACCATTAAAATCTCTGATTTCTTTAATGTTGTACCCACAAATTACAGTATACCTTGTGTTCTATTAGAGGACATTGTATTTTCTGAAAATTCCATTAGTCTTTTTGTTCATTCTGACACTTTACATAAATTTTACCAAAATTGTGTTTTTTATTAAGTATTACAAGTATGCGGCAAATGTGATTTAATCTCTGTGGTTCTTGCTTTGCTATTAATTCACTGTTACAAAAGCTAGCAGCATTGTACGTGAATGTATTCACAAAATGCTCTGCACTTAATAATTGTAATATATTTATATTTTCTCTTTTGCTAATTTTCACCACCCAAATTTAAATGCTAACCACTAAGAAGGCACATGATTTGAAAGTGAAGACTCCCTCTTGTAAAAAAGATAACCCCATGTGTGAGAGCACGATGTGTCTCCCCCCCCCCCCTCTATGGAAATTTTATTTTTTCCATAGTTTGGGGTGATATTGTCTGGTAATCACAGATGATCAGAAAATATCTGCTATATGGCAACAGGCAACATCTGTCAGGAATCTGGGTTTTGTATGTGTGCACAGGAACTGGGACCACTGGGCTGTATTGAAGACACAGATATGAGTGATGTTTGTGAATGTAGTGCTTGAACTGTAGTGGAGAACTGAAGAGGTAATTAGGAAATGTCTTTATTAGGATGACCAAGCTGGAACCGGAAGGTGACAAAACTGGGATCAGTATTGGAACCGGACTGAAAATGGGAGATAATGGGACTGAGACCAGTATTGGAGCCAGACTGTAAACAGGAGATAACCAGACTAGGACTGGTACTGGAGCCGGACTGGAACTGGGAGTTGACTAAACTGAGACCAGTTATACTGGATACTGGGTGGGGACCAGCTAGGCTCAAATGCCAGGCTGGGACCAGCATTTCTTGGATGCCGGGCTGGGACCAGCTTTGTTTGAATGCCGGTATGGGACCGGATAAGCTGGATGCTGGGCTGTGAATGGTAATGCCTCTGATGGGACTGGGAGTTGTAATTACTCTGATCGGGCTGATACTGGCAATTCCTTTGACTGGGCTGGAACAGGTAATGTCTTCAACCAGACTGGGACCGGTAAAGCCTCTGACCAGTCTGGGACTGGTAATGCCTCTGACCATGCTGGACTGGTAATGCCTCTGATTTGGCTGTGACTGGTAATGCCTCTGACTGGGCTGGGACTGGTAATGCATAACACTGGAGGTGGGCCAGGATCAGTAATGCTGGAAACAGTAGTGCTGCAGAACAGGTCAATGCTGGAGGCAGAATTAACCAGGCTGGGACTGGTATTGCTGGGAGCAGTAGTGCTGCAGTAGAGGTCAACACTGGAAGCAGGATCAACCAAGCTGGGACTGGTATTCTAGGAGAAGCAGTGCTGCAGATCAGGTTAGAGCTAGAAGCTGAATTAACCAGTCTGGAACTGGTAATGCTGGAAGCAGTAGTGCTGCAGAGCAGGTCAACACTGGAAGCAGGATCAACCAGGCTGGGACTGGTTTTGCTGGGAACAGTAGTGCTGCAGAACAGGTCAACACTAGAAGCAGGATTAACCATACTGAGATATGTATTACTGGGAACAGTAGTGCTGCAGAACAGGCCAACACTAGAAGCAAGATTAACCAGGCTGGGACTGGTATTGCTGGGAGCAGTAGTTCTGTATTAGAGCTAGAAGCTGAATTAACCAGGCTGAAACTGGTCAATTTGCAGCAATTCAAAGATGGTGTAAAGCTGGGTACACACTAAATGACCCACGATCCCAGCGCCAACGGGTCGACATATCGAACGGTTCCTACACACTGCATACACACCATGCGATATTGACAATTTTTTGATCCGATGAGTTGGAATCAGCCAAATCATTAGCAATATTGTGTAGTGTGTACGGGCCTTAAGAGAGGAGGTGAACCAGTTGGCTATATACAAGCCACTCAATGTGGAAGCAAAGTAGAGAAGAAAGGGTCAGTAATTTTAGAGAAGGGCTGGGCCACAGGAAAATTTCTTAAAGACCAAAGAAATAATGTGTAAAGCAGGCTTACAATGGTGGAGGGAAAGTGATGAAGTTAAGCATAATTGGGGATCATTTGGCAGGCTGAGGGGTGAGAGAAAGAAAAGGGTGGGTAAGACATTGTGGATAAGAATGGGGAGTGCTATGTGGCAGGAGATTGTGTTTTTTGTTACAGTAAGTAGCAACATGGTGGGCTGTAAAGCTAGGTACACACTGACAGATATATTGGCCGATCAACTGATCGGCCAATATATCTGGTGCTCGTCGGCCAGTGTGGACCAGCGATGTGTCTGTGAACGATGATACTGGAAGCAGGATCAACCAAGCTATGACTGGTATTCTAGGAGAAGTAGTGCTGCAGATCAGGTTAGAGCTAGAAGCTGAATAAACCAGGCTGGAACTGGTAATGCTGGAAGAGTAGTGCTGCAGAGCCGATCAGTTGATCTGTCCATCGGCAAGTGTGTACGGGAGGTCTGCCTACCGACCGTACTCATGCAGCGACAGCCACAGTAAGGGTGGTGGACCTACCCCCGGCCCCGTCCGGCCCCCCAGCCAGTGGGACCTGCGGCTGCCTGGAAGATGATTGTTAGTGTACATGAATGACCATCATCTACAGATATATCTGCAGATCACTCGATCTGCAGATATATCTACTAGGTGTGTACCCACCAAAAGAGATGAAAGGGTAGAAGGTGGGCTAATCAGAGAAGTGAGTTGTTTGTTGAGAAGAGACCTTGGGTACTCGATAAGATGATATTATAGTCTTAATATATGTATTTTTGTTGAGAATGAGGTCAATGTTTTAATGTGGAAGGAATAATTATAGTAGAATAAGACAAAGTTGGAGTGAGATTATTTTCAAGGTTAAATTATCTGTGTCAGAAGCAGTCCCCTCCCCTCAATTCCTTCTCCCACACACAACTTCCACCACTGGAAACATGATACAATTTTGATTGACAGGAAAATCTATTATGGAAACAGACTAATTAGAATAACATGTCCAACTAAAGCCATATATTAATTTTTATTATTAATAATAACATTTGTAAAGTGCCACAAAGCATACCCAGCACTGTACAGGGAAAACATATAAAATAATACATTTCACAATACCAATCACTGGAATAACAGCATACACTTGGTAGGACTAATAACATGGCCACAAGCTCAAAGGTGCCTACACACATACCGATTTTTTACACGATCTAGCCGATTCCGACGCAACGGAATGACAGGTGGTGTAAAAATGCCCAAAATCGTGAGTCCCCACTCACGATCACGATGCGAATCGCGTCCCCACCTGTCGCACATCGCATCGTCAGATCTGCCGTGCTGTAGGGCAGATCTGACTATCGTGGATGCGATGCACTGTAAAAAGTCTGGATGCAGGAAAGATCGTATGAAGATTGGACACCAAATTGTGTGCAAATCATGTGCAGATTGTGCGCAGAGCTGCCGGAGACAGTCTCTAGGGAAATCGTACATATCGGCTGATTGTGAGCACATCGCTATGTGTGTAGGCACCCTAGCAAGATCACACATTGTTGAGTCATATTTTGTAGTTTTCAAAATCACATAATTTGTTAAACAACTTGTTTCAACTGGAAGTTCTGTTGATAGTCACTGGGAAGTTTTGGTAGGTTCTATGCTAACAACAAAAATCAAGTGATTGATCTTTGCCTTAGACAATACATAGGAGCTTGCATTATGTGAATGCCATCAATGCATTTATTTAAGAACATGTCAAGTTTCCATTGTAAATGATAATCATCAGTATGATGTGCTGTGTTGTGGCCTTGAGCGACTAATGCTGTCAGGCACTCATGTGAATGTTATGCTATGAAATGAACAGTGTAAAAAGTCTTTGTGACAAATCACATATTTACAGTAGAATTGCTAAATTCCTCCTGAAAAATTACAATAGTACTAGAGTACGTTGCATCATTGAATCACAGTATTGATAATCCTGTGCAGTGCAGTATTAAGGAAGACAAGTAAGTGTTAAAAATGTCAATACTAGTACTGGGTGATATTTTAAACAATTGCAGATGGCAAAATGCTACTTGCAATTGACAGCGGCATCAGCTTTAAAAAGTGTTTTGACAGGCTTCATTGTACAATGATTAATTACCACTAGGCTTCCCTGGGTATTCCAATTTCCTTTCTCTTTCAGCTCATGGCTAAGGGTGGTATCTGAAACTGTAGCTCCAATTACACTGTACTACAGGAAATGTCACTTTTTCAGTCTATCAATGTACCAATCAGAAAAGGACCATATTCACTAGACTTTATATTTTAATATTTTTATTGCCCGATGGAAAGTAACACAGTTTCTTTGTATTAACTACTATACTTTTATAGAAGTTTTCCTATTGTTTGTTATTGGCATACTAAATATGGTACATGTAAAACTGGCAATTTGCATACATTGAAAATACAGTCCATGATAAATATATACATAGAGCCTGATTCAGCTGCAGACGCAAAGCTGATGTTTACGCAGGTCGAGCGATTATTTTCCATTATGCATGCATGTAAGTAGCACTGTGCATGCATTGCGATTTCATTGCTATTAAGTACTCACAGAGGATCCATTCGCAAAGTGAGTGTTATGTGGTCAGTGTTTTGGGGTGATTAAATAAATGCACGCGTGTCTGACCGTTTCAACGCTGTTCCATGGACGTGCATAAATTAGCCAGAGCGATTGCATTTGCAGCATGAGACCTCTCTGTGCTCGTGGAGGTGCTAAATAGTACACACTGTAAACAGATGTTTATATTGTGCTCAGGGAGATTGTTGGAGATAATGGGTCCAAGTTTTGCTGTTTACATCAGAGGAAAGCAGCCTGTGGCTTTCCGGATGAACTACAACTCCCAGAATCAGTGGCCTGAGGGAGTATGTATGTAGTGAAAGGCAGGGAAAGGAAGGATTGATTCGTTGGGAAATATAATTTAATTTTTTGATTTTAAGAAGACAATTTATGAGGGAGGAGGGGAATCCGATTGAATCTGAGCCCCGGTTGGGGTTTTTCGGCCAGGCTCGGATTCAAAATCTAGGCAAAATGTCATCACCCCGCTTTGGATTTCACAGGTTTTTGATTTGGTATAAGCTCCTCCCACAGTGATTCAGATGCCAGTTCACACAGCACCACCGGAAAGAGAGCTTACACTAATCTACCAGGGCAGAAATTAAATAATAATTACAACTGGGTGAACATGTCCCATTTTGCTCACCCAATAAACTTGGCAGTTCATATTTTTTTTAAAAATGAATGGGGGCATGCAGGAGATGCTGTCTGTGGCCATAAAACTTTCTGGACATTTTTGGCATCATCAACTGCCCCCTGCCTGCCGGGACACACCCTCGACATGCCCTTTGGCCGCCGGGACCTGCGGGCAGACACAGATGATAGTTGTTCAGTGTATCTGTATAGTGTGTACACACCATAAGAAAAAGGCAACCAGATTGGTATCTATTGGTATCTACAAATCAAGGTTGCAAAAGGCATAAGAGTATTTTGCAAGTATATCTTTTTGTGATTTTATTTTAAATAAATACAGTATGAAACTAAAAAAAAAAAAAGCATCAGAGCAGTGGCACAAATACAAGGCTGTTTAAAAAATATAGGACATGTATGAAACATTGGCAGTGACAGACAAATTGATAGTTTAATTAATTACAGAGAAAAAAATTCAGTCATCAATGCCCTAAACAAAGCATAATGCAAAGAAAAGAGGTGCAATATGGAATTGTCCTTGGCCCTTTCACCCACCCTTATGTTGTATATGTTAAACAGGACATGCACATTTTAACAAACCAATCACTTCAGTGACAGGGACTGCCACTTGTGGCTGCTGTGATTGGTTTATTTGGGCCCCCGCAAAACAAGCTACCAATCAGCATAAGGCAGCTAACAGTATTGTTAATCCTCTCTAAAGTTTGAACTGGAAGAGGTAATTCTACTCATCTGATTCCTCACCCTCATCAGTGTGTACATCATCCTCACACAATATTAATTAATCCCTGCTGGAATCCACCATTACAGGTATCTCTGTATTTTTTTTTAAGTAATTGGCAGTAAAGGTCTTCCTTTTGGAATTTCCAGTTCAGGAAACAGCCTTTTTTCCACATTTTGAGGAAGTAGCCTCCTACACTGATTGCTGATATGGTTCCTGGCTGTGCTGAAAGGTCTTTCTGAGTACACACTGGAGAGTGGGCCGCTTAGGTAATGCAAAGCCAGTCTGTCCAAGGGCCTCCAAATTTCCTTTTTGTCTTTCCAGTAGTCAAAGGAACTCTGTGACTTGCCTATGTGTACCATGTCATGAATATAATCCTCAACCATTCTTAGGTTCACCATCCAATCAGATGGAGTTGTGATATTGGTGTGACTAATTTTCAGCAATTCATTGAGAACCAATAGGATGTCACAAATTAACTTCTCTGCATCACCACTGGTTCTATTTGGAAAGCTGAGTTTTTTCCTGGCAGCTGCTGGAGAAACTGAAGAAGGAGATGTCATCATGTCATGTACCACTTGAGCTGCCAACTTGCTCACCAGGAGCCCTTTGCATCTCTTAAGATCTTGGTCATTTGGAATGAAAGACACAATATATGATTTAAAGCTAGTATCCAGTACAGTCGCCAAAACGTAGTGATCCAGTTTGAAGATATTGGCAAACCTTGGATCCTGGCACAGCGAACAAAGGACTTGATCTACAAGTCCAACATTCTTAGCAGAATCACTTTGTTTTAATCTCCTCCTTTAATTTCTTAATCTGCTTTTCCAAAAGCCTAGTTAAGGGAATCACCTGACTCAAGCTACCAGTGTCTGAACTCACTAAGTAGGAGGCTACGTCAAAAAGTTTGAGCACCTTTCATAAGACAGAAAGCATTGTCCACTGCGCTGGACTAAGGAACACACCCCCTCCTCTCCCAATGTCATGGTTTGTTGTACTGTATAGTTGTGAATGACTTTTTGCTTTTCATCAATCCACTGAAGCATAGTAAGGGTGGAATTCCACCTAGTTACCACTTATTTCTTCAGTTGGTGGCAGGACAAATTCTACTGTTCCTGTAGCTGCTGCAATCTCCTGCATGCTGTAGCTGAATGGTCGAAAATGTCCCCAAATTTTTTGGGCAACAGACAGCATATTCTGCATGCCCTTGTCATTTTTAAAAAAAACCCTGTACCACAAAGTTGTTTGTGTGAGCAAAACATGGGACATGTTGGAATTCACCCAGCTGTAAAGTTCTTACAATATTAGCGGCATTGCCAGAAGTCACAAATCATGAGGAGAGTCCAAGTGGGGTAAGCCATTTTGCTATGACATACCTTAGTTTTTCTAAAAGGTTGTCAGTGTTATGCCTCTTAGTGAAGCCGGTGATACACAGAGTAGCGTGACTTTGAATGAGCTGGCGTTGTTTGTAAGATACTGCTGCTGCTAAAGACAAATCACTCACCCAGTGGACTGTCACAGTCATGTAATCTTTAGTTTGGCATTACTGCTTGTCCACATATCTGTGGTTAGGTGGACAGTGGGTAAATTGGCATTTTGTAGGCCAATAATAAGTTTTTTTTAATATCCTGGTACAGCCGAGAATGGAACCGAGATGGAATTTGGTACCGGGGACAGAGGACCTCAAGTAGCTGTGTGAAATACACTGCATTAATGGTGGATATTGGATGCAGATCTAATACTAGCATAGCCATGAGAGCATCAGTGATCTGCTGTGTTACTGAGTGAGTGCTTGCAAAAGATTATTTCACAGTCAGTTGAAGATCCATCCCCAGCAGCAACAGCAGTAGACCTAGCACTGAAGGATTCTTCTTAGGAATTCTGAATACGGGAGGAGTCTTCTAGCCTTAACAAACTGGATAAAGGACTACCTCCGATCATTACTGTGGATATTGAGTATGAAGGTGTTGGTGGTAGAGATTGCAGGTGCTGGAATCTAGTTGAAAGAAGGGAGCTAGATAATGATGGACTGCTTGTTGTTTTTTAGCACCAGTTTCTGATGTTGTTAAAAAAAATTGAATGAGTTCACTGCAAATGATATAACAGGGAGGAGGTTCCTAGATGGTTAACATCCCTACCTCTGCTTACCATGGTTTTACAAACACTACAGATGGCTTGACAATTATTGTCAGGATTTGAGTAAAAATAATTCCACACATATGAGGTGCATTTGTTGGTCCTATGTCCAGGCATGACAATGGCCTTCCTCTTATCATGGCCAAGAGCTGCTTCCACTGGTGCTTGTTTTACACAAGCAACAATATCCTCAATATCCTCAATTAGCACCAGCATCAGCTCCACAAATATACCCCTCATCCTCTAGCACTTCCTCGAAGACATCTTCAAATTTCTATGTCATCAGCTATATTTGTGCTGCTCATCCCCACATTTGCAGAGGAAGCAGAAATGGTGGAAGGTTGCTTCTCTGCAAGTACAAAGTTAACAGAAAGGTCAGACTCACATCACACTCGTGGACACACTTAGGGCCTCATTCAGAGGCGGTCGGAGGATGCAAGCTGTCGCTCAGAAACTGGGCGGCCGCTTGCATCCTGACCGCTCGCCTCTGTTAAGGTCATTAGGCTGTGGGTAAACACCCACAGCTCTAATGACCGCTCCGGTAATGGTCGCAATGGTCATAGACCATCGCGACCATCGGGGCTTACGACGAGACCCTAGGGTAGGGTCTCCCTTGTCATAAGCCCCGGAGAGCTTCTGGCTCTGTCTGAGCTGGAAGCTCTCCACTGACATCACTAGTGATGTCAGTGGGGCATCCCCCAAACGGTAGGCATTCCCATGGGAACGCCTCCGTTTGGGCTGCCACCCCCCCAGCCCACCTTCCAAATGGGGCGAGCTGTCAATCAACATCGACAGCTCGCCCCCTTTGGATCAAGACCCGCTACGACCTGCGCTGTCGGTCGAAGCGGGTCTCACGCATGCGCACGACGGTGCCGTTGTGCACATGCTCTGTGGGGGGCCATCGACCCGGTCCGAGCGCATCAGCGCTAACGACTGGGTCTGAATGACCCCCTTAGACTCTACTCAGAGATTTGAGACATTTCTGTTTTTGAACACAAAGTTTGTTCTACTGCCTGGTTTTCTTTTTTTTACACCTCTTCTACACTCTGACTGATAAGGTCTTGCATTGTCATGAGAGGCAGAGGAAGATACTCATAAAAAAAGTTAAAGACCTCAGTCTTTCCTTGCCACTGTGTGTGATAAATGGCATGTTGGCAATTTTATGTTTTTCTGCACCACACTTTACCCTTTATTAGATGTGTTTTTTTCTTTAGCACTGTATATTTTTTTATTTTTTTATTTTAGATGCTCTGACTTAGGCCCTCTAAGCTCTTGAGCATCGGCTTTGGTAGATGACTTTGAAGGACTAGCATCATCATCGTTACTGGTGGCAGCAGCTGCAGTAACAGTATTTGGCTACTCGTTTTCTCTAAATGGAATGTTATTTTTTGCATGGCTTATATGTGCATGTAAGCAAAACAAAGCGCACAAAACAGTACAAACAATATATAATGCAATTATTGTATTTTTTTTATGTTGCAGCTCTATTCCTGTGCGGACTGGAGCCACAGAGGTTATATATGCACATGAGCAAAACAAAGTGCACAAAACAGTACAAACAATACAATTATTTTATTTTTTGATGGTGAAGCTGTATTCCTGTGTGGACTGAAGCCACAGGGCTTACTGTATATCTCCATATGAGTAAAGTGCACAAAACAGTACAAACAATTCAATTATTTATTTTTTTGATGGCACATCTGTATTCCTTTCCTGCATGGACTGGAGCCAAAGGGATTATATATATGTACGTGAGCAAAGCGCACAAAACAGTACAAACAATTTCATTAATTTACTTTGATGGGGCAGCTGTATTCCTGCATGGACTAGAGCCACAGGGCTTATATATGCACGTGTGCAAAACAAAGTGCACAAAACAGTGCAAACAATACAATTTTTTTATGGCACAGCTGTACTACGTGGACTGGAGCCATAGGGTCTATATATGAATGTGAGCAATGCAAAGTGCACAAAATAGTACAATCAATACAATTTTTTTCTTTTTAATGTACAGCTGTAATCCTGCTTGGACTGGAGCCACAGTACTTATATATGCACATAATCAAAACAAAGCGCACCAAATAGTACAAACAATACAATTATTTTATATATTTTTTCATGTTGCAGGCACAGATGTATTCAAATTATATGTACCTAAACGTCTAACTGATAGAGTCTGGATACAGAACAGCCAATACAGCATAGTACAGCACAAAATAAAGCAGTGTGCACCCCTACACACATTGACGCAGCACAGCCACTTGAGAGTGTGGACACATCCTATACAGCAGAGCACAGCACACCATACAGCAGTGTGAGCCCCTATACACGACACATTGACTAAGCAGCACAGCTACTTGTGACTTGTCAGGCTGGAGTCTGGACACAGCCTATACAGCAGAATACAGCACAGCAGCATGCAACTACCTATATAATATATATATATATATATATATATATATATATATAGGGAAAGTGGGGTGGAAAGGGCATGCGCCAAATAGTGTTTTTTAAATTTAAACAAGATAGTGTAGTTGTGCTCAAATAGATATGTGCGTACCAGAAATAAATTCTTTAAAGCTTATCTGAGTGGTCTTGTCTGGTGCCACACAATGGACCTTTAATAAAAGAGGCTCATAGTAAAGCCAAATAGAAGAGAGCAGATACAGTGTAGTAAGTCTAGTACACAATGCGTTGCTAGTAATTATTGTGCGTACCGGTTAAAGTCTTGCATAGAGATAGAAAGATTAATTCTTTACTCGTCTGTCCTCCTGTGTTTCTCTCACCCCAAGGTTTTCCACATTTTTGGATGGTAGTCTTTTAAATCAAAAAAGGATCCATCATCAGTGGTATACTTAAAACAGGGGGCTTTATTAGAGGGGAATATACAAGGGATACATATAGACAAAGTTAATATGAGATAAAAAAAAGTTTTGCTTATCTGCAAGGGTAGTAGCCAAGGTTCATATAGGTAAGGCTGGCAGTGTCCAACGCGTATTGTCCTTTGGACTTCCTCAGGGGTAGAGGTATGGGTCAGGGGATGCCCATTTTATACCCTACAAGCAGCTGACATACCAGAAAACTGAAAACGGCACTAATCACCGGTTTGCGCATGCGCAGTGCGCCGCGGCCATCTTGATGACGTCACTACTGAAGTCGGGGATATCCCTGGATGACGCGTACTGCACAGTGCGCATGCGTGGGTTGCGGCAATACCGATATAGTATGTGCCCTTTGTAGATTTACCACTCACATAGTGGACCATGTCTCCAGCCTATGTTAGCATCCGCAATCTACTATGAAGTGCATAGGCACCTAGCAGGTACAATACAATAGTTTCCTCCATTTACTGGGGCGCGGCGGCCATCTTGTGATTGGCCGCATGTAATGTGGATGTCGGTGGCCATTGTTCTAGAAGGTCACCAGTCTATATGGGAGACACATTAGAACGGAAGCCATTTTGTTGGTTTGATAAGCACATTAGAGCTTGAACAGATGGAAAAAATAACAAAACATTCCCTGATGTGATACTCATCATAGATAATGGCCTACAGATTGCCTATACACCAGATCTTTAAATAATGGACCGATAATAATACAATAAAAACATTAAAAAACACAAATATATACATATATAGATAGTGGACCCTAAAATATTAATATATGCATTTCTTATAAGACCATGATAAAAAGGATAGAAACATAGATATAAATATAGAGTGCAAATGGATGAGCAGAAGCCCTAGTGGCATCTAAGAGGAGCCAGATTAAGCAGTAAACTTGCTGAAATACTTCACATAGAGATTACCACAATTGACCGTAACAAACCATAATTCAGTGATGCTTACATGGTAGTGAGTATCTCAAAAAAGCAATATGACATAAAAAATATACATATATATATAAAATTATAAATATGAATGGATACTTAAAATGTAGATGCATAGAAGCTCATAAAAATGGGGCGATTTCATAATTATCATTAAGCCCATTAGGTATTAATGTTTTCAACTCAAAAATCCAGTACAGCTCTCTCTGGGAGAGTTTTTGGTTGCAAGGTCACCTCCTCTTTCACCTAGTTTCACATGTTCAATACCCCTATATGTTAGATGTTCAGGGTTAGCATTATGATGTGTTTTGAAGTGTCTTGATACAGAATGGCTTTCAATTTTATTATTTATATTCCTCACATGTTCTTGTATTCTGAGTTTGAGGTACCTCTTGGTTTTGCCTATATACTTCAGACCACAGGGGCATTCCAAAATATATATGTAACTGAACACGTATTGCAATTAATGAACTGCTTGATATTGAATTTTTTGGAGTTGTTGAAATTATGAAAAACTCTTCTGTTGGGATGCAAATATTTGCACATGTTACAGTGACCACATTTGTAGGCCCCCAGGCATGGGTTAATAGTTCTCCCATTGGTTTGAATTCGTGTGAGCATACTTGGAGCTAGTATGTCCTTGAGGTTTTTAGCTTTTTTAAAAATTACATTGGGTTTGTTAGGAAGGATGTCTGATAATATGGGGTCCATTTTTAGTATCCCCCAGTGTTTATTAAGCACATGTCTGATTCTTTTTTCTTCTTTACTGTACTGTGTGATGAAAGAGACTTGATGTTTCTTTTCTGGTTTTGTTTTGTAATCAAGTAAATCTTTCCTATTTAAGTTTTCTGTTTTACGAATGGCTTCTGAGATGAGTGGGTCTGGGTATCCTCTTTCCTTGAACCTGTCTGCGTAAGTGTTGATTTGTGTGGAGCACTCATTTTTATCACTACACTTCCGTTTAATACGGTAAAACTGGGAGTAGGGGATGTTGCCTTTCCAACCTCTAGTGTGCCCACTTTTGTAGTGTAAATAGCTATTTGTATTGACATGCTTAATAAATGTTTTAGTCGAGATGCCTGTATTGGTTCCTCTTAGAACAATATCTAAAAATTAAATTTCTTATTTTTGTAGGTTAGAGGTAAATCTAAGATTAAAACTGTTAATATTGATAAGATCCGTAAATTCCTTAAAATCTTGTACACTCCCTTTCCAAATTATAATAATGTCATCAATATACATCTTATAAAAATGGATAAAATGGCTAAAAGGATTATTGTTAAAAATGCACTCTGATTCCAAGTTACCCATCAATAGGTTGCATAACTTGGTGCAAAAACCGTACCCATCGCAGTTCTACACATTTGTAAATAAAACTGATTTAAAAACTTAAAATAGTTATGTGTTAAGATAAATAAAATCAGATCACAGATGAAATGTTTGTTGTTTGCATCAATAGATGAATCTTCCTCCAAGAAATTCTTACATGCTGCAATACCCTTATGGTGTTCAATGCCTTTGCTTAAAAGAGAGGTTTCAGCCTGGGACAAGGGATAGTCTGAAATGTTAAATATCCCTTGTGTAGTGGGGTCTGTTAGGGTCTGTAGGGGTTTCTTCTTTTTGGGTCCCTTTCTACATCCTGCTCTTCTTCCCTATGTGTCTTCTTTTGAGTGGTGAGGCTAATCTGAACTGCTCCTTGAACATGGTTCTTTTTTGAGTTCGCCGATGATAGGGCATAGGGGTAGGGGATAAAAAACCATTGTCACTAGTGGACTCCAGTCTATCTAAAGTATTATACCTATTTCTCAATGGTATCTCCTGTATAGCCATAGGACTAGGTCTCGACTTTTGTGCATAGTTTTTATATGGGGCTTTATTCCATTTGGTCCTAGGTGGACGGGCCTGGTTAGCCCTAGGGCGATTCCAGTTTCTGATTCTATTTGTTTCATAGTCTAATTTCTCTCTTAGAAATTTATTTTCTTTGATTTTAATTACCTCTTCTTCAGCCTTTTCTGTTTTCTACTGCAATACTACCTCATTAATTTTGTACTCCTCTTTTTCTCATTGTGGGATTATAGACAGTTCCTTAGCTTTGATTAGTTGTTCCACTGTCTCTAAATGGATTCTCTTTTCAGCTGTAATTAACTTCATTAGATTCAATGAACATTCATGGAGAATTTTATACAATTTTTCCATAAAGATATGGTTATCCTGACCAAAGCTAGGAACGTTATTTATTCGGAGGCCCATGGAATTCTATTCACTTTTATAGAGTATTCCAGGCCTTTGATGTCCCACCAGATTTTAGTTTCCTTAATTAGTAGTCTCTCTAGATCCCAAAAAAACATGTCTAAATTATCATCAGCTATAGGTACAGCCTGAGTATAATCTTCACTAAAGATTTTTTCGCATATATCAGATCTTTTAGTACATAAGCCATGTGTAGGAAACATTTTAACAGTGTGTAGGATATCAACAGTACAGTGCAAATCTCAAAATACAGATAGATAACGACAATTATGAAATCGCCCCATTTTTATGAGCTTCTATGCATCTACATTTTAAGTATCCATTCAAATTTATAATTTTATATATATATATGTATATTTTTTATGTCATGTTGCTTTTTTGAGATACTCACTACCATGTAAGCATCACTGAATTATGGTTTGTTATGGTCACTTGTGGTAATCTATATGTGAAGTATTTCAGCAAGTTTACTGCTTAATCTGGCTCCTCTTAGATGCCACGAGGGCTTCTGGTCATCCATTTGCACTCTATATTTATATCTATGTTTCTATCCTTTTTATCATGGTCTTTTAAGAAGAAATGCATATATTAATATTTTTGGGTCCACTATCTATTTATATATGTACATATTTGTGTTTTTTAATGTTTTTATTGTATTATTATCAGTCCATTATTTAAAGATCTGGTGTATAGGCAATCTGTAGGCCATTATCTATGATGAGTATCACATCAGGGAATGTTTTGTTATTTTTCCCATCTGTTCAAGCTCTAATGTGCTTATCTAACCAACAAAATGGCTTCCGTTCTAATGTGTCTCCCATATAGACTGGTGACCTTCTAGAACAATGGCCGCCGACATCCACATTACATGCGGCCAATCACAAGATGGCCGCCACTCCCCAGTAAATGGAGGAAACTATTGTATTATACCTACTAGATGCCTATGCACTTCATAGTAGATTGCGGATGCTAACATAGGCTGGAGACATGGTCCACTATGTGAGTGGGCAATCTACGAAGGGCACATACTATATCGGTATTGCCGCAACCCGTGCATGCGCAGTACAGGTCATCCAGGGATATCCCCGACATTAGTAGTGACATCATCAAGATGGCCACGGCGCACTGCGCATGCGCGAACCGGCGATTAGCACCGTTTTCAGTTTTCTGGTATGTCAGCTGCTTGTAGGGTATAAAAGGGGCATCCCCTGACCCATACCTCTACCCTTGAGGAAGTCCAAAGGATGAAACGTGTTGGGCACTGCCAGCCTTACCTATATGAACCTTGGCTACTACCCTTGCAGATAAGCAAAACTTTTTTATCTCCTATTAACTTTGTCTATATGTATCCCTTGTATATTCCCCTCTGATAAAGCCCCCTGTTTTAAATATACCACTGATGATGGGTCCTTTTTTGATTTAAAAGACTACCATCCAAAAATGTGGAAAACCTTGGGGTGAGAGGAACACAGGAGGACAGACGAGTAAAGAATTCATCTTTCTATCTCTATGCCTTTAACTGGTATGCACAATAATTACTAGCCACGCATTGTGTACTTGACTTACTGCACTATATCTACTCTCTTCTATCTGGCTCTACTATGAGCCTCTGTTATTAAAGGTCCATTGTGTGGCACCAGATATCCGGATAAAGCTATAACCACATCCGGCTGACAAGACCTCTCAGATAAGCATATCTATTTGAGCACAACTACACTATCTTGTTTAAATTTAATACACTATTTGGCGCATGCCCTTTCCACCCCACTTTCCGGATCACATTCCGTCTGACGGCCATTCAGATACACGGAAAGGACAGCTGCCTCCTTCTACTAAAAGGATTTTAGTGTTGGAACTTTTTATAAAAAAAACTTTTTAAGCACTTACACTGCAAGAAATAATTCAGGGTAATATACAGAGCGCCTTCCAGGAACCATCACCTCCATATATATATATATATATATATATATATTTACACCTTAACTAACAGTACAGATTACACATCAGAGTTAAGCGCAGCATACAGCTGCATGCTTGACAACGAAATGGCACTGAGTCCCATCTGCAGAAGCTTATATAGAGTCCAAAACCCACGAGAATCAGACACGGCAAGGATGACATTTTATCCTCGAAGTGGAATCCGAGTCAGGGGTGAAGATCCGAGCCAACGCTCGGATCTACTCTGATTCCCAATATTTAAATGGGTTCGAACTGCTCATCTAAAAAAAAAATATATATATATATATATATATATAAATATATATACGCATGGCCCAACATCGCTCAGCTATCCGGGCAGCTCTAGCTATGGACACCAGTGAACAGCCTGTAGCAAGGGACTTTGCTATGGCCAAGCATAGTCTTTCGTCTCTCAGGTATAGAATCATAGATCATATACCCCCTCAAACATGGAGTGTGGATAGATCACGTAAACTGTTACAATGTGAGACAAATTGGATTGTTAGGTTGGATACATTGTCCCCTCATGGTATTAATGATACACCTCTTGACTATATTATAAATGTTGGTCATAGTTTGATGGGTTACATTCTTCCATCAGTTGTATTTACTTTTTTCCATTTAGTAAACAAACAGTTATGTATATTGATTCTTTATTATTTATTAGGTGTAGCAGATGTAAACATTGCATTTTTGTATTCATTAGCTTCCTATGTACCTACTGCTAGGACAAAATATTTTCTATATCTAGCTATTGTTACTATGGAATACTGGAGTCAGTCCAATAATCTGGGTCATATTGGCTTAGGTTTCGTTTATTACTGGCATATATTAATTTTTTCCACATTATGCACAGATTCTATGTTTTATATTTACTCTAAGGCAGTGTTAAATTGGAATCATGAAGATTACAGTTCTGCTGTAGTTTGTATTTGTTGTTTGTGTATGTACTGTGTTTTTGTATCACTATGTTAATGAGAGGGGGTGACGTCACTTCCTGTGCAACAGTCTTCGGGCGCCAGACATGGGGAATGGCGTTCATCATGCACGAGGGTTGATTGCTATGTAAGTCTGGTAAGTTTTGTATTTATGTATATTTGCCTTGACAAAAGAGTTAATAAAGGCGCTGAAATGTTGCATTTTAAAGCTATGTGATTCTTCATTCATCTATCTTCCGCAGTGCCGCCTGTGGGTTTCTATGGGGGAGATTTAATATAGTTTGGAGTAAGATAAAATAGGAGATAAATAGCATAAACCAATCAGCTCCTAACTGTCATTTTTCAAACACTCCCTGTAAAGTGACAGGAGCAGCTTGGTTGGTGCTATTTATCTCCAATTTTACATCTCTCCAAGCTTTATTAAATCTCCCCCTATATTTCAGCATGTCTCAGAGTGAGTTACCAATTGAGTGCCGGATCATGGAGCTGTATGTATATATATATATATATATATATATATATATATATAGATCCAGGTTACCTGCACTCAGAAAAGGTGAGCTATTTGTAGCCTGCCTAGGTGCTCACCCTGGGGTGCTAACCCCCTCCACACAATCCAAAACAAAAACAGGCAGCACTCCAGTACAGAAAAATCTGTGAAACAGCTGGTGCTATGTTTCGGGATCATATTCCCGTCCTGATGATGGGGATGTGACCCCGAAACATTGGCAGTAAAGCACCAGCTCTTTCACTGATTTTTCTGTCCTGGAGTGATGCCTGTTTTTGTTTTGTATTATATATATATATATATATATATATATTACGGGTGAGCGGGTTCGGATTTCTGTAATCCAAACCCCCCCGAGCCCCCCCCGATCCGAGGCCGATCCGAGCCAGGCTCGACTTTTCCCGCCTGACTCGGATCTGAAATCGAGGCAAAACGTCATCATCCCGCCTTCCGGTTCTCGTGGGTTTAGGATCCTATATAAGGTACCCGCGTCGGTGCCATTTTCTCACTCAGCTGTGGACAGTGAAGAGGGAGGGTGGGAGTTAGGGCTGGCTGGGCTGTGTAGTGTAGTGTAGTGTAGTGCAGAGTAGTGTTGTGTTGTGCTGTGCTGCGCTGTGCTGCTGTTGTCCATAGGGGCTGTGTCCACTACATCAAAGTCCATAGGGGCTGGCTGTGTTGTGCTTTGCTGCTGTTGTTAATAGGGGCTGTGTCCACTACTTCAAAGTCCATAGGGGCTGGCTGGACTGTGTTGTGCAGTCAGTTGTCCATAGGGGGTGTGTCCACTCCAAAGTCCTGCGCAGTGTCCCAGTCCTAAAGGGGTGCTGTAGTGTTGCCCAGGGGGTACACTGTTCGTCAGGGGTGCTCCCTCCAAGTGCTAAAAAAAAAAATATTTTTTGTGTGTTTGTGAATTGTGTGCGCAGTAGCCGCACGTGCATCAACAAAGTAGTGCCAAGCGTGCGCCTGTATCATAAGTAAAGGGCCGGCTGGCTTGACCGTTAAAGGGTGCTGTAACCCCCAAAGTACACTCCAAACCAAATAAAAAAATATTTTCTGTTTTGTGAATTGTGTGCGCAGCAGCCGCACGTGCATCAACAAAGTAGTGCCAAGCGTGCGCCTGTGTCATAAGTAAAGGGCCGGCTGGCTTGACCGTTAAAGAGTGCTGTAACACTCAAAGTACACTCCAAACCAAATAAAAAAATATTTTCTGTGTTTGTGAATTGTGTGCGCAGCAGCCGCACGTGCATCAACAAAGTAGTGCCAAGCGTGCGCCTGTGTCATAAGTAAAGAGACAGCTGGCTTGACCGTTAAAGGGTGCTGTAACCCCCAAAGTACACTCCAAACCAAATAAAAAAATATTTTCTGTGTTTGTGAATTGTGTGCGCAGCAGCCGCACGTGCATCAACAAAGTAGTTCCAAGTGTGCGCCTGTGTCATAAGTAATGGGCCGGCTGGCTTGACCGTTAAAGGGTGCTGTAACCCCCAAAGTACACTCCAAACCAAATAAAAAAATATTTTCTGTGTTTGTGATTTGTGTTTGCAGCAGCTGCACGTGCATCAACAAAGTAGTGCCAAGCGTGCGCCTGTGCCATAAGTAAAGGGACGGCTGGCTTGACCGTTAAAGGGTGCTGTAACCCCCAAAGTACACTCCAAACCAAATAAAAAAATATTTTCTGTGTTTGTGAATTGTGTGCACTGTGGCTGCACGTGCATCAACAAAGGAGCAGCGCCAAGCGTGCGCCTGTGTCCCATAAGTAAAGAGCCGGCTGGCTCATTTCTTAAAGGGTGGTGTAACCCACAAAGTGCACTACTCTCCAGCAAAAATAAAATATTTTCTGTGTTTGTGTGCGCCTTAGCCGCACGTATATATCAATATAACATAAATGGAGGACCAAACTTTCTCCGATACAAATAAAATAGGGAAAGATCAAGAACCACTTCCTCCTAGTTCTGTTGCTGCTGCTGGGAGTTGTTCATCATCCCAGAGAGGAAGTAGGAACACCACTACTTTTACTAAACAATTGACCCTCCAACAGTCCCTAGCGATGAGGATGAAGTACGACAGCAGTCATCCTGAAGCAAAACGTATAACTGAGGCCTTGACTGCTATGTTGGTGTTAGACGTGCGTCCGGTATCCGCCATTAGTGCAATGGGATTTAGACAATTGATGGAGGTAGTATGTCCCCGGTTCCAAATCCCGTCTAGATTCCACCTGCATCCTCAAAGCAGCAGCGACAAGCGTGCATCTGTCTGTTAAAGGGTGGTGTAACCCTCAAAGTGCGCTCCACAAACAATAAAAAAATTCTTCTTTTTTTTTCACTTTGTGAAATGTGTGGGCAGTAGCCGCTCCTGCATCCTTAAAGCAGCAGCAACAAGTGTGCGTCTGTCTGTTAAAGGGTGGTATAACCCTCAAAGTGCGCTCCACAAACAATAAAAATATTCTTCTTTTTTTTTCTGTCTTTGTGAAATGTGTGGGCTGTAGCCGCACCTGCATCCTTAAAGCAGCAGCGACAAGCGTGCATCTGTCTGTTAAAGGGTGGTGACACCCTCAAAGTGTGCTCCACAAACAATAAAAATATTCTTCTTTTTTTTCTGTCTTTGTGAATTGTGTGGGCTGTAGCCGCACTTGCATCCTCAAAGCAGCAGTGACAAGCTTGCGTCTGTCTGTTAAAGGGTGGTGTAACCCTCAAAGTGCTCCAAAAAATAAAAAACTAATTTTTTTATGTGTTTGTGACTTGTGTGCGATGTAGCCGCATGTGCATCAACACAGTAGCAGCGCCAAGCGTGCGCCTGTGTCATAAGTCAAGGGCCGGTTTGGACATCTGGTCCGGACTGAAGGACGTGCCAACAATTTCAGACAAGTCTACTGTCACTGTATATGATACTGTCCTCAAAGCAGCAGCGACAAGCGTGCGTCTGTCTGTTAAAGGGTGGTGTAACCCTCAAAGTGCGCTCCACAAACAATAAAAATATTCTTCTTTTTTTTCTGTCTTTGTGAAATGTGTGGGCTGTAGCCGCACCTGCATCCTTAAAGCAGCAGCGACAAGTGTGCATCTGTCTGTTAAAGGGTGGTGTAACCCTCTAAGTGCACTCAACAAACAATAAAAATTTTTATTTTTTTTCTGTCTTTGTGAATTGTGTGGGCTGTAGCTGCACTTGCATCCTCAAAGCAGCAGAGACAAGCGTGCGTCTGTCTGTTAAAGGGTGGTGTAACCCTCAAAGTGCACTCCACAAACAATAAAAATATTCTTCTTTTTTTTTCTGTCTTTGTGAATTGTGTGGGCTGTAGCCACACCTGCATCCTTAAAGCAGCAGCGACAAGCGTGCGTCTGTCTGTTAAAGGGTGGTGACACCCTCAAAGTGTGCTCCACAAACAATAAAAATATTCTTCTTTTTTTTCTGTCTTTGTGAAATGTGTGGGCTGTAGCCGCACCTGCATCCTTAAAGCAGCAGCGACAAGTGTGCATCTGTCTGTTAAAGGGTGGTGTAACCCTCTAAGTGCACTCCACAAACAATAAAATTTTTTATTTTTTTTCTGTCTTTGTGAATTGTGTGGGCTGTAGCCGCACTTGCATCCTCAAAGCAGCAGCGACAAGCGTGCGTCTGTCTGTTAAAGGGTGGTGTAACCCTCAAAGTGCACTCCACAAACAATAAAAATATTCTTCTTTTTTTTCTGTCTTTGTGAAATGTGTGGGTTGTAGCCGCACCTGCATCCTTAAAGCAGCAGCGACAAGCGTGCATCTGTCTGTTAAAGGGTGGTGACACCCTCAAAGTGTGCTCCACAAACAATAAAAATATTCTTCTTTTTTTTCTGTCTTTGTGAAATGTGTGGGCTGTAGCCGCACCTGCATCCTTAAAGCAGCAGCGACAAGTGTGCATCTGTCTGTTAAAGGGTGGTGTAACCCTCTAAGTGCGCTCCACAAACAATAAAATTTTTTATTTTTTTTCTGTCTTTGTGAATTGTGTGGGCTGTAGCCGCACTTGCATCCTCAAAGCAGCAGCGACAAGCGTGCATCTGTCTGTTAAAGGGTGGTGTAACCCTCAAAGTGCACTCCACAAACAATAAAAATATTCTTCTTTTTTTCTGTCTTTGCGAAATGTGTGGCCTGTAGCCGTACCTGCATCCTTAAACCAGCAGCGACAAGCGTGCGTCTTTCTGTTAAAGGGTGGTGTAACCCTCAAAGTGCGCTCCACAAACAATAAAAATATTCTTTTTTTTCTGTCTTTGTGAATTGTGTGGGCTGTAGCCGCACTTGCTTCCTCAAAGCAGCAGCAACAAGCGTGCGTCTGTCTGTTAAAGGGTGGTGTAACCCTCAAAGTGCGCTCCACAAACAATAAAAATCTTCTTCTTTCTTTTTCTGTCTTTGTGAAATGTGTTGGCTGTAGCAGCACCTGCATCCTTAAAGCAGCAGCGACAAGCGTGCGTCTGTCTGATAAAGGATTACATCGGTGACAGCATCCAAGTAGGCATGTCAAACAGTCCGTACCTGTACTGGCAGGAAAAAGAAGCAATTTGGAGGTCCCTGTACAAACTGACTCTATTTTACCTGAGTTGCCCCCCCTCCATTGTGTACTCCGAAAGAGTGTTTAGTGCAGCCGGGAACCTTGTCAGCGAAAGGCATAGGAGGTTGCTTCCACAAAATGTGGAGAAGATGTTCATAAAATGAATTATCAACTCTTCCAGGGAGACCAGCCTCCAGAACGTACAGAGGGACCTGTGGTGGTGGATTCCAGCGGGGACAAATTAATACTCTGTGAGGATGAGGATGTACACAACACTGAAGAGGGTGAGGAATCAGTGGATGAGGAGGATGAGGACGACATCTTGCCTCCGTAGAGCCAGTTTGTGCAGGGACAGATTAATTGCCAGCTTGTTTTGTGGGGGCCCAAATGAACCAATCATTTCAGCCACAGTCGTGTGGCAGACCCTGGCGCTGAAATGATTGGTTTGTTAAAGTGTGCATGTCCTGCTTATACAACATAAGGGTGGGTCGGAGGGCCCAAGGACAATTCCATCTTGCACCTCTTTTTTTTCTTTGCATTATGTACTCTTTTGGGCCTAGTTTTTCAAACTGCCATCCTGTCTGCCACTGCAGTGTCACTCCTAGATGGGCCACGTGTTTGTGCCGCCCACTCGTATCTCTTAGCATAGTCATCCAGCTACCTCGGTGCAACCTTTTGGCCTAAAAACAATATTGTGAGGTTTGAGGTGTTCAGAATAGACTGGAAATGCATGGAATTGAATGTTATTGAGGTTAATAATAGCATAGGAGCAGAAAAAAACACAAATTCTGTGATTTTAGCTGTTTTTATGCTTTTTAAAAAAAAAATACAGATCCAAAACACAAAACCCAGAACCCAAAACACGGAAGGGTGGTTTTGGCAAAACCAATCCAGATCCAAAACACGAAGAAAGATCCAGATCCAAAACCAAAACACAAAACACGAAAAGTGGCCGCTGCACACCCCTAATATATATATATATATATATATATATATATAAATATATATATATTTATATATATATATATATATATATATATAGTATATTAGTGAAATAACCCAGCATATGTCACCTCAGTCTGTTCGTTGCTCCACCCTGCCCCTCCTCTGCTTTGTCTTCTCTCTGCCCACCTCTCTGTCTGCTCCTCTGTCCCACTCTGACCCCTGCTCTGTCCTACTTCACCCCCCCCCACCCACTCCATCCCAACCCTCCCTTCCGTGGCTGCTTTCCCATTCCCAGCGGGTCGTCCTCCTCAACTGGCTAGCCTAGCGTCTGAGCATGCATTTTGGAGGTGGGACAGACTTTGGGAGATTATTATATAGACTTGCCTAGAGAACTCTATGCTGAGCAGCACCAGAACAAATCGGTGTTTTTGTATTAGGAACTTAGGGCCTGACTCAGACCCGGCTGCTAAGAAGCGTTTGCACGTAGCTGCCGATGGTTCGCATTGTGCACATGTGTATGCATCACAGTGTGCGTGCATGAGCCAGTCACTGCGATTGGGAATCGTGCACTCGTAGCACAAAGACTGAGCGCTACCTTGAGTGACAGATAGTGCCAGTTGTGGGTGGTAACAGGGGAAAGTACTTGTGAATGTAAGAGTGGTGATGTGAACGCAGGCGTGTCTGGCCACCAAAACTGCGTGACGCGGCCCGGAAGCTTAGCCATATCTTTGCAAATATATGCAACTGAGATCTCTGAATTATCTACCACCATGTAGTTTTTCAAATCTTATTGCTGATTTCATTCTGAGTGCTGGGGGAATACTTTTTGTTGTTTCTTGTATAGACTAACCCCTCCCTTACATGCACCTGAGTGATATTACTGAAGTGATTGAGCAGCTTCCAACTTGTATTTCTGTATTGAGAGGCATAGATGGGACCAGCGTTAGGAGGGCGTGCTGGTTCTTGTAGTGCCATTAGGAGGACTTAGGGGTGACTCCAAGGTAAGCTAGCTCTCAATTCAGGTATATTTGTATGTGCCATTATCATGTGGCCTTATATTGGGCAATTATTACCCAAATTGGATACAGTTATCAGTTTTGGGGATGAGTTTGGGGTGCAGTGCCCTTTGGGGTTGGTGTGGCTGGGCTGCTCTGGTGAGGCACACATTAACACTTTATTTAGCACTTTTACGCTTTCCAATATATTTTGTGTATATATATATATATATATTTTTTTTTTTTTTCTTAGCTTTTTAATTACACCTTCACTTATTAACACATAGTTTTTCCTTTAATATTATACTAACACTTTAGGCCTTCACTGGTATGCTTTGCTGGGGTGGCTGGCTATCGCCGGCTTTTTTGGGGTTCTGCACCCCAGATTCTGACCAAGTGATAGGGACCTCCGGTATCAGAGACGCCGTGACGCGGCCCGGAGGCTTAGCCATATCTTTGCAAATATATGCAACTGAGATCTCTGAATTATCTACCACCATGTAGTTTTTCAAATCTTATTGCTGATTTCATTCTGAGTGCTGGGGGAATACTTTTTGTTGTTTCTTATATATATATATATATATATATTTTAGTATATTAGAGAAATTACCCAGCATATGTCACCTCAGTCTGTTCGTTGCTCCACCCTGCCCCTCCTCTGCTTTGTCTTCTCTCTGCCCACCTCTCTGTCTGTTCCTCTGTCCCACTCTGACCCCTGCTCTGTCCTACTTCACCCCCCCCCACCCACTCCATCCCAACCCTCCCTTCCGTGGCTGCTTTCCCATTCCCAGCGGGTCGTCCTCCTCAACTGGCTAGCCTAGCGTCTGAGCATGCATTTTGGAGGTGGGACAGACTTTGGGAGATTATTATATAGATTTGCCTAGAGAACTCTATGCTGAGCAGCACCAGAACAAATCGGTGTTTTTGTATTAGGAACTTAGGGCCTGACTCAGACCCGGCTGCTAAGAAGCGTTTGCACGTAGCTGCCAATGGTTCGCATTGTGCACATGTGTATGCATCACAGTGTGCGTGCGTGAGCCAGTCACTGCGATTGGGAATCGTGCACTCGTAGCACAAAGACTGAGCGCTCCCTTGAGTGACAGATAGTGCCAGTTGTAGGTGGTAACAGGGGAAAGTGCTTGTGAATGTAAGAGTGGTGATGTGAACGCAGGCGTGTCTGGCCACCAAAACTGCGTTTAAAGGGCGTGCATCATTAGCTTGGAGGTGTCATTGTACATGTCACCTGGTTGTATTTCAGTTAGCACTGATCGCTGTGCTTGTGGCGGGGTAGGGGCTACCTCAAGCGCTGCATGCAGCTCCGATGGCTCTCGATGTTAGAGATTAATAATACACTTTATGGAGATGACGTGTGTTAAGAAAGGAAAGTGGGCGTCTTTATGCACCTGCGTTTGCTCACTGCCGTCGCTCTCTAAAACATAGAGGGCGTCTTTACGCCACACAGTGTGATCGCGGAATTTGCATACCCGGCCCCTTTTGGCAGCGAGCAATTGTGGCTTAGCGTCCAGGTCTGAATCATGCCCTTAAGGCCATTGTCTGCTATTTTCAGTAAAATAGTATTTAAGCACAAAGGGCTACGTATACACATGCAGTCTGACTGTGAAGGTAATGCAATCACTATGCTGTTGCAACACTACACAGGGACGCCCACTTGGCCTTGCACACATCCTTAATGTTTAGCAAGACTGTAAAACCATCGGTAACATTGAGTACAATCGCAGCCTCACGCACGCTTGCACAAGGTGACATGTTACTCAGAAATTGCTAACCTTATCGCACGCTATGAGTACTCAAGCTGCGTATGGCATCGCAGTGGATAATTTATGCATGCCCATGCAACGGCGTTTGAACGCACTGGCACACCTGCGTTTTGCCAACCAACCCCCATCACCCCCCACAAATAGCACTTCCTGTCAATAACTCTGCGGTGGGTCTGCATAGTAACTGCGATCACAGTCCCGATCGCAGTGGCTAGTTTGCACATGTGTACTGCAGTGCATACGCATGCGTAGAATGCAACAATAAGCTAATTGCATGCATAATCGCAGTAGCGATCGGTAGTGAATCAGGCCCAAAGTTCCTTAGGCTAAAAATGTGGTTGTGCATATGCCGTCAGCTCCAGATCCAGTCAAGATGCCAGCAGATGGGATGCCGGACAACAGGATACCGATGCTGGCATCCCGAAGGGATCAAGATACCATTGTTGGCATCCTGACCAATGGCATCCTGAAGGTAAGTATGATGGTTTGACTGCGGGAATGTGGGGTTAAGGTTAGGAACCATCCGGCGGAGGTTAGGGCTACACACCGCTCGGGGAGGGTTAGGGTTAGGGGGAGAGGGTAGAGTTAGGCTACTTACTGGCCCCTGTCAGGATGCTCACCATCAGGATGCCGCTGTCTGTCTTCTGACCGCCAGCATCCCATCTGCCGGTAAATCAACTCACTCCCTGTTGTCCAAACTTGTTCACAGCCCTCTTTAACTCACAGAGCAGTGGTGTTGGGAAGTGAAATAGCATGTGGCCCTTTCAAAACTTTGCTGTTCCTACTTTCTTCTTTCTTCTGTTATTTTCCCTAATGGTATTTATGGAAAGTTCAACAAAAAATATAAACTCCACACACAAAATGACTCATTATGTCCTATGGTACTGTTGGTATGTATAAAGGGCCTGATTCAGCAGTGAGTGCATGTGGAATCTGCATGTGTGCAGGACCCATTCTGCCAGTGAGCAGAATGGGTCCTGTGTTGTCATGCGCAGACCCTTCTGTGCCTCTGTCTGTTTGACAAGCAGAGACATTTAAGGGGCAGTGCGAGGGCAGCTTTGCAGTTGCGATCCTTGCTGAATCACCCCCTAAGAGAGAGTAAAAATTTATAGGAATTGTCATAGAAATAAATAGGGCAGGGGTAATGCCATGCGGGACACTGAAGGCTAAATTCTGCTGTACATAATTCTATGCCCAAATGTAGAATGAGCAGGTGTGTAATGTGGACCGGGCACAGGCACTGATGGTGGTAGAGGGTGCCATTCATGCAGAACTACAATTGACTTCACTTAGGCCACAGGTAGGCAGTGTTATGAGTGTCACTTGCAGTGATCCTGGCAGCTGAGACTTTGTGATGTGTCACTGTGCAGTGCAGGCAGGGGCAGATAATTCCAGTCAGTGGGGGAGATGTACTAAGCCTTGGAGAGAGATAAAGTGGTGAGTAGAGAGGTCAATCCTGAATCAGGATTAGTGAGATCCTGGGATTTTGCCCTAAAATTGGCAGGATTTGAATCCCGGGATTGGAGCTTCCAATCCCGGGATTTCAGGACTAGTGATCGCATGTGCTGCTTAGTTTTTTTTTTTTATTCGCTGAGCACTAGCAGCACTAGCTCAAATGCAGCCCTGGCCTCGGCTGTGCACATCATGACATGTTGTCAGAGGTCATACTGCACAGACCCATGCTGGCCCGTCCCTTTAGCCGGCCCGCCCACCCCTTTGTCAGACTCAATCCCGGGAATCCCGGGATTGAGTGTTTTTTCAATCCTGAATACCGGGATTGAAAAAACGACCCAGGATTGGCTTCCCTAGTGATAAAGGTACATATCCACTAGCAGACTGTGAAACAATTGAATGATTACGACATTGTATTTGTGCAGTCGTTTCACAGTCTGTGCTGTGCCTACACTGAATGATCAGTCGTTCAGTGTAGACAGTCACCCTCCCACATCCCCGAACATGCCCAATCTGTCGTTATCGGCAGATTGACCAGCATGTTCGGGCAATGATCGATGTCAAAAACAACCAGCTGGAGCACGCATCGCTGGTCTTTTTCGACATTAAACTGCTCAATTTGTGCCCGATTAACAAACGATTGAACGATAACAATGTCATTATCATTCAATCGCTTTGTTTATTCGGGTAGTGGATACCCGCCTTTAGAGATATTGTACCAACCAATCAGCTCCTGTCACTTTTAAAGGCAGTGTTTGAAAAATGACAGGAGCTGATTGGTTGGTACTTTATCTCTACTTAATCTCTCTTCAAGGCTTAGTACATCAGATTCTGTGTGTCCTGACTGTACGGATATTATAGAGGGGTGCGGCAACAGGATAGAGTGGGGTGGGGTAGGAGCAGCAGAGAGTGGAGAGGGCAGGGTAAGGTTGGCCCCTAATCCAGATCTTTCTCTTCCTGGCGGTAAACACATACTGTAGTTGCATTCTCAGTGCTTCAGCCTAACCAAAAGGCCGATAACAGAGGAAACAGAGGAGCCAGGCTGTGACTCTGAGGTGGTAAATTTAATTTTACTGCCTATCAATCTCCACTGCAGAATCTCCATAACCAAATTCAGTATATTATGTATGGTGCCATGTTTGAGGTAATTAAAATATTTTAAAATAGAGTACATATATATGATATATGCACATAATGTATATTAAATTAAATGTAATTTAATTGATATGACTGCTATATAATATATGTAATCCTGGTTTCAATCAATAGAGAATAACTAGAAAAAAATTCAGTGTACTAAATATTTGACAAAATAAATAAATTAAATATTTAAAACCGTCATGGCTTCTTTTTTTGTTGTTGTTTTTAAATATATGTCAAAAGTTAGCTATCAGTAAGTTATAAAATTCCAGATGTCTTAAATCAGAGCTCTGAGTCATAAAATTGGTGATATATATATATATATATATATATATATATATACATTTTTAAATCATTAATTTGTGCATTTATTATCCAGAAAAATATTATCTCTGTAGACCATTTATGATTTTTTTTCAATTTCAAATTAACCTTACATGCTGACAATGCCCATTTAGCAAAATTATGGGGGGGGGACTAATGTAGGAATGATCTGGCACCATGACACCATGCTCTGGGTATGAGTTGTGCAGTCTTGAAAATGTTACTCATCTCTGATGCTTATTAATGTGTCTAATGTTTTGAATGTGCAAAAGCACCATTTGCATACTGATTAATTTAGAGTCAAACTGACTCACTGGGGAACCGCTGTCTGTCCGTGTATGCTGGGGCAATGTGTAGAGACACCTGACACTGCACTAGCACCTACCACTGGCATCACTGACTGATTGTGACATCAGAAAGTAATTTAGTGGAATACTAGAGGGATTACATGGAGGAACTCAATTTGGTTGGATGTACTGCCACAATGGGGTCAATCCATTTAGTATCAAAGGGGGTGAATGGCCATTGGAATGGCATTAAAATGCCAGCAATGGCACTGCGATTCGCCCCCCTCACGTCCTGATCTCACCCTGGACTCGCACACTTTTGCTTGCAGCCCTATGGGGCTGCAAACAGAAATGTGCCGGTCCGGAGGTACCGTAAGTTGCCCCTAATTGGATTGACCCCAATTTTTGCTGCACACGATATTGTTTAAAATGGTAACAAAATATCAGTAATTTTCCTGCACTAATCTTAGTAAAAACATTTTCAATAAAAATGATCACACAGCAGGAAGGGTCAGTTTTCTATATATTTTTCTTTCCATTTTCACAAATGATAGCCAATCGTTGATGTTTCTTTTTTTCTTGACTAAACTATGCAAAATGGCATAGCTTTTCTGAAATACAACAGAATAAAATATATACCGTTATCCAAACTTTACATAGCTTTTGTGATTGTTTAGCACTGTTGATTTTATTGTGTTACATTCTATTAAATTCTAACATATGAAATTGATTCTTTTCTTTCTGTGTTTTTCTTTCATTTGCAGGCATAGAGTCCAGGCAAAACTTGGAAAACTGTTGAGTGACTGCTGTTAAACTTATTTATCAAGTAGGAAACTGCTGCTTAATGACTTGCTGTCTGGAGGATTACAGCTTCCTATGTCTTTACAAGCAAAGACTAGTAGTCATTTGTCTACAGAAAAATCAAGGGAATTATAATTCTTGGCCCTTTGCCTGGGCCATTAATGTATGTCAACTAACAATACAATGCACAATTGCTGGTTCTGCATTCCCTACTCCAGTATAATGCTTAAGACGCATTTATTTAAATAACTATTGTAATAAGGAATTAGACATTCCTATTATTTTATTTTAATGAACTTAAGTAAAATACATTAAGAGGACTAGGAAAACTGGAACAGAACTTTCATAAATCCCTTTTTAATGGGATATGTCACATTAAAGTATTAAAACTAGTTTAATTATCTTTATTTTGTGTAGCCTTCTTGTTAGCTAAATGATCGCATTAGGCAACACATGTATAATATAATTCAATTTTGTTATATCATTCATAAGCACTTTATCATTCAGGAAAGCTCAAAAACACATGTTGAGTTTTAGCTAAAATTAAGATATTTTAATATTTTTCTCCATTTAATACAATTGTGTGTTTGTGTGTGTGTGTGTGTGTGTGTGTGTGTGTGTGTGTGTGTGTGTGTGTGTGTGTGTGTGTGTGTTTGTTTTACATCTTGTGGGCAAACTTTTTTTTTTTAAGTTTTAGAGTAGGCTAATTTCCTCATTTGTCTCCAATGCATTGCTTTTTCATTAATGTTCCAGTTATTTAAATAATGAGACATTTAGTCAGTTTCTGTTCTCTGCTACCAAAGGGGCCTATTAGTTATACTACTGTGCAATTCACTAATGCACTTACAGCCATGGGCAAAAGTTTTGAGAATGACACAAGTATTGGTTTTCACAAAGTTTGCTGCTTCAGTGTTTTTAGACCTTTTTGTCAGATGTTACTAATGTATACTGAAGTGTCAAAGGCTTTTATTGACAATTACATTAAGTTTATGCAAAGAGTCAATATTTGCAGTATTGACCCTTCTTTTTCAAGACCTCTGCAAGTCACCCTGGCATGCTCTCAATCAAATTCTGGGTCACATACAGACTGATGGCTACCCATTCTTGCCTAATCAATGCTTGGAGTTTGTAAAAATGTGTGGGTTTTCTTTGTCCAGCCGCCTCTTGAGGATTGACTACAAGTTATAAATGGGATTAAGGTCTGGTGAGTTTCCTGGCCATAGACTCAAAATTTCAATGTTTTGTTCCCCAAGCCACTTAGTTATCACTTTTGCCTTATGGCAAGGTGCTCCATCATGCTGGAAAAGGCACTGTTCATTACCAACTCTTTTTGGATGGTTGGGAGATGTTGCTCTTGGAGGATGTTGAACTTGGGATCAATTCTCAAGAGGCGGGTTGAAAAATCAAAACCCCACAAATTCGGACAAACTCCAAGCACTGATTAGGCAGGAATTGACAGCATGCCAGGGCGAATTGCAGAGGTCTTGAAAAAGAAGGGCTCTTTGCATAAACTTAATGTAATTGTCAATAAAAACCTTTGATATTTATGAAATGCTTGTAATTTTACTTCAATATACCATAGTAACATCTGACAAAAATGTCTAAAAACACTGAAGCAGTAAACTTTGTGAAAACCAATACTTGTGTCATTCTCAAAACTTTTGGCCATGGCTGTACATTACATGGTAAAGAGATCCCAATTTTATATACAAAATCATTAATTTTGAATGGTAGCTAATATACAAGAGAAGATGGTTAGTCAGGGGCATCTTAAGAGAGGAGGGCCCCCTCCTCTCTCCTCGGTGGCCAGTAGCTGACTGACGTGGCTGGCCAGCCACCAGAGCATTAGTAGACTCCGGGCACTAGTGTGTGCCTGGAGTCTACAATGTATGCGCAGAACGCTAGAAACATGGCCGCTGCTGCCATTTTCGGGTATTCTGTGCATGCACAGTAGAAGCTGGGCACACTCTAGTGCTCGGAGTCTACTGCGCATAAGCAAAACATAAGGAAAAATGGCAGCGGCTGCAATTTTCTGGTGTTCTGAGCAGCGCTGACACCCAACGCGAGACCACGGACAGGCAAGTTTAAACTAATATGCATGCAGGGTCTGCAGTGTGGGGCCTCCCTGGACCCAGGGACCTGCGTGCCCCACACACACTGCACCCATTATAGATATGCCACTGGTTACAGTGAGAACTAAACTTGTTGTTATTACTGCACAACAATTTGTTGAGTTTTTGTTCCACAAACATAGTGACATGTTTCAGTCAGTATTATATTTAATGATACAATTAGACGCACTTGCACTTCCAAGTATGTTTTACTTACTGTATAGAAAATGGGGATTTATGTCATTAATATTTTTTACACAGTAATTAAACAAAAAATAGACTTCATTCTCATTGACCTTTATATGTGGCCGCACTTGGAATGTGAATAGTTTGATAATGAAATGCTAAATGACTATACACATGGCTTCATAGTTATGTATCGTGCTGCCCCATTATTTCCTGTTGCAGACGTAGCCATGATCACTAGCATCTGGACCTGCAACCATCCAACTAGTTTCTAGATGGAATTAAAATCTGGTAATGTGTCGTAGAGCAAATAACAATATACCATTTCAATCACATCCACTGGAAAGCCAATGAAAACAGTTAAGACAAATTGGTTAAATCAAACGGATTTAACCAATTTGTCTGTCCTACCATTTTCGTCGTTTTCCAGTGTTTGAGAGAAAATACCTGATTGTCATTTGTTCCCATACATTACCAGTTTTTGGTCCATCCAAACAACTAATTGGTTGGACAGAACTTTTATGTGTATGGCTGCTTAACACCTATAGGGTGCAATCTGAAATAGGCATCCACTCGGCATACACACAACTCGGAAAAGGAACAAAATCTGCCTACACGTCCACAATGCTACCATGATACAACAATGAGATGGTTCTTTTGCAGGTGATCACATTCTTGCCACCCAGAAATTTCCATTTAGTAACTGCAAAGTAATGAATTAAAAATTAAATCAAGTCAGAATTGCCTGGAGATGGGCCTGGAGCTGAAAATGTGACCAGTACTGTGTGGGTGTGACCAGTTGCATGAGTGTGTACACCCCCTACACTGCATTGTCTTCCTAAATACATAAAAATGGAAACATTGCACAATTTTGTGAGAGAACGTATCAAACAATATTAATGCTTATTATTTATGGTTGACTGTGTAGCCAGTTAGGCAGCTGATCATTACCATGCTGCCTGGATGATGGGCCTATTTTTATTTGGAGGTCTGGAGCTGTAAACTCACTCTGCCAGGATCTTATCACTTTTATATAACTAGTTTTTATATAATCAGCACAACTAGTACTGATAATTATTACAAGACAAAGTAAGATTCCACCACTGTTTTATTGGTACCTGTCTACGTAGTTGTTTCTGATTAATTTTGAATGATTAAGTTATTTGGCAAATAATAAAGCACGCTCAAAAAGAACTACAGAGCTGGCAATTTGTCAATCGGGTGAGAAAGCTCAAAGTACATTGGAGCTGATGCTGAGTTGAAGGTACAGTATGCCTATTTTCTTGTGTGTTTTCTGTGCATGCTATGGTAGGGATGTAGTCGGCATCCCGGCATGTGGGATGCCAATGGTCTGAATACCGATGTAAAAATCTTGTCTGGACAGGATTCTGGCACCAGTATCCCGACCGCCGACATCCCGAAGGTAAGTATCAGGGTGTTATGGGGAGGTTAGGGTTAGGTAGCGGGGTTAGGGTTAGTCATTAGGGGGAGGGTTAGGCACTGGGTAGGGAGTGTTAGGATTAAGGAGCAGGGAGGGGGAGGTTAGATTTAGGCACTAAGGGGGAGGTTAAGTTTATGCACTGGGGAGGGGTGTTAGGTTTAGGGAGCAGGGAGGGGTATTTTAGGCTTAGGCACTAGGGGGGAGGTTAGGGTTAGGCCCCGGATAGGGTGGGTTAGGGTTAAGGTTAGATGTTAGGGTAGAGGTTAGAAATATACTTATGTTACTTCCTATGGGTGTCAGGATTCTGGCTGTCGGGATGCCGCTGTTGGTATTCTGACCAGCGGCATCCCGACAGCCGGGATTTCATACCCAACCTGCTCTGGAAATGCTGAGTTTAGCTCAAGTGTAAATAAGCCTCTTTCTTTTGCACTTAGTTTACGCTGGAGCATGTGGTCCCTGATAAAAATGGCTAACCAAGTATACACATACGGGGTGGGCACACCACAAGTTATATACAACTCTGCATACAAGTGAAGATACGCATATTTTACCATGCATGCAGTGAGGAGCACATACTCCCAATTTATTTTGACTCTGCATCAGGCTCAAACTGTGTTGTTTAAACAATTTTAATAATACTATTAGTACAATAAAATAAGCAGTGCAGGTGTGGGGTAATGTACTTGTGTTGATGCAAGCACATAACTTAAGTTACCGATACTTGTCACCAATGGAGGTTCCAGAGGTTAGGATGAAGGGGCTGTCAAAGCAAAACAGAGCAAGACAGCTGGGCGTAGCAGTACAAGAGTGAAGGCAGGGCACAGTGGGGCCATGGGCTGAGAGGGGGTGGGTGGTATAGAGTGGTTGGCAGGATTGGAAGAGCAGTGATCAGACTGAGGTGAAAAGTCATATGCCGGATCCCTTTACTAGTTTTGAAATATTATTTAATTTTGATATCTTAGTTTTTCATATATAGATGTGTCCTCAAACATCTTTGCTCTATGTGTTCCAAATATCCCATGGTCCTCTCAACTTAGCCATGGCAAGCATCCATTTTTCTCAAAATTTGCTTTTTATTAGCACTGCTAAATTGACAAGAAGCGACAAAACTACATTGCTAGTGTACAGTACACTGACTACTGGAGCTTGCGGTACTTGTACATCTATGTGCAACTAATTCACTATTCTGTTTATAAGAAGTTGTGGCTATTCCTCCCACCATGTTCTGTTGTGCTGAAGCTGTGACTTTGTACATAGGTTATAACAATTCCTTTGCACACTATAAGAGGCTTTGCATGTGGCTATGATATGACTAAGATGCAATATTCATGGAGAGCGTATGCTGCACTAACCATGTTATCTCATATCCGTCATGCTAAGCAGCTCAGAATAATAAGAATAAACAGAAGAAATAATTGTGTAGCATAGTCTAGTTGACATGGATGGGATCAGTAGTTGAGGGTATCTTGGGGTGCCTCAAGGTAAGTTAGCTCTCAGTTTAGAAATACATAAATATATGTCCAAAATTAGATGCTATTATAATATAGAACCACCTGAACAGAGACACCTTGCCGGGGCCTAGTATCATACAAATGTATGCAACTGAAACCGCTGCATTGCTAGGTAGAATGTATCGGGTAAATTTACTAAAGTGATAGCTTTTAGAAGTGGAGATGTTGCCCATTAGCATCCAATCAGATTCTACTTAACATTTAACTAGCAGCTTCTAAAAGATAATAGCTAAAATCTGATTTGTTGCTATAGGCAACACCTCCACTTTTAAAAACCTCTCACTTTACTAAATAGACCCCTAAGTCTCTTCTTGCTGACTTATATGCAGAGTGCTGGAGTAAATTGTTTTTTTTTCTAGTTTAGTTTAACCCCTTCCTTACATGTAACTGTGATGGGCTTATCAATTGAATTAAGCAACTCTCATTCTGTTTATTAGGGCACATCTGTATCTTTGATTTCAGAAAAAAAATTGAGACTGAATATAAACAATAAAAAACAAATATAAATTAAATTAAATACCAGCAGTGTTGTTGGTACCACTTGGTATTCACTTTCCCATTAATGCAAATAAATAAAGGCAACAAAGACTCATGTATTCTAGAAAAGGATGCATTGCCTCCTCATATTTATCAGGAACCTACATTTTAATTGTAGTTACAAATAGTGTATATTTTATCAGTATAAACTAAAATAAGGAAGTAATTGATCTTAGTCACTTGTCTAAGTACTTTATCCCTCTGTCTTACTCTGTTCACACTCATCTGTCGGGAAAACAATAGCGATGTGAATGGTGTGACAAGGCATTTCTCTGAACTGGTGTTGTACTTTGCAGTTGACTTGATGGTGACAGTATTAAGTAGTGTTTGTTTAACCTGTTTAGTACAATTCAGAAGATTACAGAAAAGGTGACCTTCATACAAGTATTGATTGTGAAGCATGACACCAAAGAATATTATAGTAACACATACAGTATACACACATACAAATTGGGATGGAAGGTATTTTACTTTCAATTAACTTAACGATTCAAAAACACATGTATTTTTCAGGGATGCTTATTACAATAACACTTTAGTGTATTCAAGATGTTATTGACTAAAAATATGATTATCATTAATTATACTCAGCCACATGTAGCAAGTTTTGAGTACTTTAGAACATATTGTCCATCCATATTATAATCATAAATTATGTAACATTTGCTGTTTGTCCATCTGTACTTATGGTTTGACAAGCAGGGATAGTACCAGGAGTTCTGGAGCCTGTTTCTTCAAACACTCTGACCTTTCCATATGTCTCTGTACTATTTACAGATCTCAAAGAATGCCATGAACCCCTTTAGAACATTAGCAAATGAAATCAATTATATGAGTAACAGATCCACATATTTTGATGATCCATGGAAATTATTAAGAGGTCAGAATGATGTGCTGCACTAAAAACTGCATGATTGCAAAGGTTTTGAAAGTGTAGCATAAGCAAGTCATAAATATATATATATATATATATATATATATATATATATATATATATATATATATATATATATATATATATATACAGGTTGAGTCTCCCATATCCAAAATGCTTGGGACCAGGGGTATTTTGGATAACGGACTATTCCGTATTTGCAATATTTGCATATCTTAATGAAATATCTTGGGAATGGGACCCCAATATACACACAGAATGAATTTGTGTGTTATATACACCTTATACACAAAGTCTGCAGGTAATTGTGTACAATATTTTCAATACATTTGTGGCTCAAGCAAAGTTTGTGTACAGAAATGAAATTAATTTATGTTTCATATACACCTTATACACACAGCCTGAAGGTAATTTTATACAATATTTTTAATAATTTGTGCCTTAGACAAAGTTTGTGTACATTGAACCATCAAAAATCAGAGGTTTCATTATCTCAGTCATGCCAAAATTATTCCGTATTTCGGAATATTCCGTATTTCGGAATATTTGGATATGGGAGACTCAACCTGTATATACATATATATAAACAAAATGTACACATTTTTTAAAAAATATAAAATTTATATGCATATTATATATAATGTACAATTTTAAAAATGTTCCTCCCCCATAATATTAGAACCACATGGGTCTCATGAATATTATTTTGCCTGCATTGCCCTCTATTTTTCTTGTATGCAGTGTAAGGCTGGTGATGCAGTACATTAAACATAAGGTAGATTTTCCTGTAACCCACATTAATCTCACATACTATAACACACAGTTAATACATTTAAGCTTATGTATTAAGTGGTGTCACTGGTGGGAGATAATATCTTTTTAACCTCTGTTGGTTTTAGGAATTGTACATCCTCCATCCCACCAAAAAAGGGAATGGAAACAATATTTTTAATTGAAGTTTTTATTTAACTAATATGCTCAGATTTATATTAGTGACAAAGCATAAATTGTATTTTACTTATGTATAATTCACTTCTATATGCTGACAATGTTTTTCAGCTTTACCCTTGATCATTGTTTGTATTTTATGCTTTTATGACTAGACCACATTTCTGATTTACTACTGTATGGGTTTTATTTATCAATCAACCTTTATGTTGGTGATTTTGCCATAGGAGTTAAAACGGCTAACCGTGTATTGGCTTAAAAAAAATTGTCATTTTAAATCCCACTGCAAAATCGCCAATTCATAAATAAACCCTTATAAGTTTGTTGAACTGAGAATATGGTTTAACTACAGTACACAATACTCTAACACATTTTACATATATTTATTTTTTTCCCCTCTTTGGAAAGGTAAGGTAATTTTTTAGCATTTTATAAAAATAAAATTTTATTTAAAAAATATGTCATAATAATAAACAAATAGCATATTAATGTATATTCATCTAATGTGTTTGATTATAGAGGTATCCAATATGTGAATGTTCGGTATAGGTATGATGGAGTTATAGGGCCTAGAAACTCAGGGCCTGATTCAGAGCCGAACGCTCTGACCAGAGCGCTCGCTCTGAATCAGGGCCCTCCTCCATGAAAGTGGAGTGGCCTCTTGGATGCTCGCATAGCTGTGGGTGACCACCCACAGCTATAGTGAGCGTCCATGATGATGGTCGCGATGGTCAAGACCATCGCGATCATCGGGCTTGCGACGGAGACCCAGCGGTAGGGTCTCGCTGCCGCAAGCCCTGGAGTGATTTTGGCTCTATCAGAGCCAAAATCACTCCCACTGACATCACTAGTGATGTCAGTGGGGCCGGCTTCAGATGGTATGCGTTCCCATGGAAACGCCTCCGTCTGGCAGCCATGCCCCCGGCACACCCCCCAAAGGGGGCGTGCTGTCACTCAACATCGACAGCACGCCCCATTTGGTGCAAGACCCGGAGCGATGGAGAGCCCGTCGCTATCCGGGTCTCGCGCATGCGCACGACGGAGCTCCCTCCAGTTCCTAAATGGCAAAATTGCGGTAGTACATAATCAATAATGGACAAAACAAGATGAGACACATTACTTAACACTGATATAGAAAGCAAAGTGAAATATAAATCAGTGGAGTGACATCAGGAGAAAAAATTACTGGTATGGTCATACAGCAAAATCACTAAATATACCCCCTAGATGTCAGTCCAAGCAACTAAATGTTCATAATAATGTGATCATTCACAAGAAAAATAAGTTCCATGACATGTCACAGCACCAACACACTTTTAGTATAATAAATCTCAAAATTGAAAAAAATGTATATCAACAGATATCTGTAGAGAACTCTCAATATTCATCACTTCAAAGTAGGCAGACTGAAAATAATAGGTCTGTCAGATATGTATAGATAGAAACCGACAAAATCGACAATAATAAACTTGTATAACAGCCTGTGGATCCACCAAATGCCGTATATATATATGATTGTTTCAGGTACCACAGAAAATAGATACCATTGGAAATGTAGAAATGATATAAGTAAGATTATCCCCTTTATATGGTGTCAGGGCAACAGCTGCTGCTTGTCATTATGTATCACAGTGAATGACATGTGAGCGTGTTGTCAGGCTCACCCAAGGGTTTGAATAAGTGTATTGAGCATCTGCTGTTAAGCCTGATGTGAAAAAGGAACCTGGTGTCTAAATAGTGCAGGAATCTATTCAAATCTGACCTTAATGAGAGTGCCCATACTGAGAAGAATTTTAATAAAGTAGATATCAAGCATAAATTAGGGTAAAAGCCACAGTATGGTATCGTCCCCGATGCTGCTGCTACTCACATGCCATACGAGCAGTGGTGAGTAGTGAGAAGCACAGAATCGCATACTATGGTAAGAAGAAAGTAAAATAGTGGCTGCACTGTAATCCATACAAGGTAAGTTATGCTCTGGTTGCCTCTGGGAGTAGTCCAGGGCCAGTCACTTACACATGACAAATGGTCAACACGTGCGCCTGGAGATAGGAATAGTGTGCTACCTGATTGCTCAAATGAGAGTCGGCATGTGGTGAGCAAAGTCAGCCATCACCGGAGTCCTCAGCGTGTAGTGCTGTGAAATCCCGTCTGTACACAGCGGGAGTGCACTGATCCGAGACACGCGTTTCACAAGCTGCTTCCTCAGTCAGATCAAGTATTAATTACTAAACAACCAGAGAGTTATTTTTTCCCTTTCTCTTCTCCTAGCAATATTTTGGGTGACAGGTAGTTTTGAGGCAAATTGGAAAGACATATCGTCCATATTGCTCAGTGAGTATCTTCAATCACATGTTCACATACATCTTCAGTGGAGTCATCCCATCAAATGTGCTGCACGTCAGAAGCAGAGCCGGCCCTAGCCATAGGCATAATAAGCTAATACTTAGGGGCGACTGGAATGCCTTGGGGCATTCAAGGCTCTGCTGCTGCCTCCCACACGCTGCTGCCGGGATCGTAGCTCCGCTCCAACCTGGCAGCGCACCTGTCAGCCGGGCAGGTGACTGTGACTGGTCAGAATAAGCTTCTGCACAGAAGCTCATTCTGGCTACAGGAGGAGGAAAGATGGCCACAGGAGGGCATGTCACTCCTCCCATGGACCTTTGCAGAGCAGAGCCATACTCTGCCTCCGCCTCTGCATGATTAGCCAGCCGCCGCTTCTCGAACGCAGCAATCAGACCGGGCATCCGCAGTGCAGCAGCAGCATTTGCTGCATCAAGAAAGAAGGAGCCAGCCAGGCAGGGGCGTAACTAGGGCAGGGCAAGCAGGGTGCGTGCCCTGGGCGCCGTGGGACAGGTTGTGTGGGGGGGGCGCCACGGGCCACGGTACCGGCCCTCCTAGTTAGCCAGTGTAGCGCCAACCGCAGTGAGTGCGGTCAGCGCTACACATTTACACAGGACCAGCACTAGGCTTCCAGCGCAGTTCCTGTGCTGCACAGCTGAGCCCGTTCCCTCCCCCTGAGCACTTGCCTAATAGCACCAGGAGACGGGCTCAGGCTGTGCATAACACACGTATTGCCGCCAGCGCTGGCAGCGATGCGTGTGTGAAACAGCAGCCAATGAGAGTCAGATAGATTCTCAATGACTGCTGCAGCACCCACTGCAAGAGCTGGGCTTCTGTCCAGCTCCTGCAGTGGGTAATGGGACAGACGTCATGACATCCTGATGTCTCTCCCATAATGCTGAGCGCACCAGCGCAGGAGGACTGGCGGGCGGTGGCGGCGGGAGTGGTGTCATGGTCTGGAGCAGCAGCATGGATTCAGGTAAGTATATTTGTATATATATTTTTTTTAAACCTGTCTGCACTACTGAGGGCACAACGGGGGAGACCTCTACTGGGGGTGGCTACTACTGGGGGCACCATTTCTTGGAGGACCTCTACTGGGGGGCACTTAATTGGGAGTGGGAACCTCTACTGGGGACTACTACTTGGGGAGGACTACTACTGGGGGCATTATAAAAGGGGTCTACTACTAGGGGCACTGCACTGGGGGGACCACTACTGGGGGCAATAATATGAAGGACAACTACAGGGGGCACTGGATAGGGGGGATCACTACTGGGGGCCTGAATCAGGGGGACCACTACTGGGGGCACAGCATGGGGGGAGACTACTGCTGGGGGCACTATGTAAGGGGCTTACTGCTAGCGGCACTGCACTGGGGGGACCACTACAGGGGGCACCAGATAGGGGGGGATCACTACTGGGTGCCTGCATAAGGGGGACCACTACTGGGAAAACTGCATGGGCATGGGGGGACTACTACTGGGGGCACTATATAAAAGGGCACTGCATAAGGGGTTACCACTACTGGGCACACTGCATTGTGGGGACTGCTACTGGGGGCACTGCATAAGGGGGAACACTACATGGGGCACTGCATTTGTGGGGACCAATACTGGGGGCACTGAATAAGGGGAACTAATTGGGGGCTGTATAAGGGGGACCATTACTGGGGATACTATATAAGGGGCACCACTATGGGCCTGCATAAGAGGGACCACAACTGCATACTGGGGGTACTGTATAAGGGGCAATACAGGGGTTAAGGTGCATATGGATAGGAATGTTCAGCGTGAAAATAAAGGGGTATGTCATGTTGAGACGCCCCTTTTTTAAGTGACCACGCCCATTTTTTTCCTGCGCGTGCCTTCGGCGTGCGCACATATTGGGGGTTGGGACTCCCTTTTCAAATTTGCCCTGGGCTCCAAATACCCTAATTACGCCACTGCAGCCAGGGCTTCTTACTCTCTGTAAGTTTAGCTAGCTCAGGCTAGCTTAGAGAGAGTATGAGAGGGGCTGCAGGGTTGGCATTCACTGGGCACTGAGGGGGCAGAGACTGTTGCTGGCCCCTGCTGCTGCCTATTCTGACAGTGTCTGGAGTGTTTCATGTATATATATGTATATATATATATATATATGTGTGTGTATATAATGTGTGTGGGTTTATATATATATATATATATTTATATTTATATACAGTATATATATATGTGTATATATGTGTGTATTTGCATATGTATATATATTATATACAGTCTGTAAATATACATATATGTATATATATATATTTAATACATGCTAGGGGGCATTAGCCGAAATTTTGCCTAGGGCACCGAATTGGCTAGGGCCAGCTCTGGTCAGAAGGGCCAACCATGCTGATGACAGCATGCAGGTGAATAGAAGATTTTATTGAGCATTCATTCACCGGCTTGTGCAGTGTGTTTGGATTCCCGATATATCCTTCCATTGGGCATTGGGTAAGATACACGTCATTCTGATGTGTACCTAGACTTAAACACCTCAGTCAACATACACATTCCCATTAAACACTGGCAGCACATTCATATATGGACATGTTCTTGGTATACAAATAATTTTGGAACAAATAACAGTCGAGCACAGGCATTCATCCCCCTACCTATGTTTGGCCACAATGTATAGCCTATCGTATGTATGCTCCATGCCATTTGGTCTAATATCTGGTATTGTGCATGTTCTGCCCTCACAATATGCTTCCCTTTGGTCTATATATGATTGGTCAAGCAGCACAACCACTCCTACTTTTCAATAATCCAATCTATGTGTGAAGATCTGAAGAATGGTGTTTATTGTAATAATAGGAGCATAGGAATGTAGTGGTAAAATTGTAATGTAAACAATAAAAGAATGCACTTATAATATGAACAGATGTGATGCAATGCAAACATAATAACAAAAAGCTGCCCTCACGTGACAGCAAAAAGTATCAAGAATACAGGAGTCCCAAAGTTTTTATGTCCCAAGCAAACTGCTAAGAGCCACCTGTGTATGCTTGCCACTTCACTGGGTTTTCCACTGCCAGCATCATGGAACAGCGAGCCTATTGAGGAAAGATATGCTTACAAGCTGCTATATCAGTCAGGTACAAACGATGCATTGGATCATGCCCACAGCAAGGGTAATTACCATTTGATTATAGTCCAGCATCAGATTACATCTGTTTCACCACTGTAATATCACTATTTGGAGGCATATTCACAGCTGTTATTGGATCTATTTATGAATGGAGTGTTACAGATTCTATGGGGCATATTCAATTGGGAACAAGGTTTAGCGAGGTAAAATACCTTGAGTCCCTCGTGCCCAATTTTGGTTTACCACGGGTATGCGTGCTCCCAATACTCATGGTAACCAATAATAAAAAAGTGGTCAGAGCTGAAAACCCAGTGACATGTGACACAAAAAGATACCTACGTGTCCGGGGGTCTACGGTGGTTTCTGCAGATCCTAGTTGCCTCCCCTCCATATTGTCATCTTGAGCCCACAGTGCGCTACTATTTGTTCTTTGTTCATTACCATTTTAAAGAGGATTAGAAACTCCCTTCTTTGCAAGTGGCTGCAGGTGTTGTCAGGTTTCATTTTGTTCCATTGTTAGTGTATAGGGGCGCTTGGTATGTTCTTTGTTTGTACTAAAAACACAACTTAACTGCATTACCTTCCAGTACCTGTCAGAGGATTTTTCCATCAATGCTGTGCTGAGAGGAAGAATATATGCATTCGTTTGCCGATTCCATGTGAGATCTAAGATGGTTGCTTCCACTTATTCTACACCGGGTGCATTAGAACTAACTATGGGGGACCAACTTGTTTAGTTAAGCTGATATTAGACTGGCCTCTAGATGGCGCTTACACAGAAATAAATGCATATAACAAACAATGCTGAAGGCATAAAAGTACAAGTGGATTTCAGCACATTTTTTCCACACGAAATTCACTGAACTAATGCCTGGTTCATGTTGGGGTAAAGCACTGTCTCAGTGGTCTTTAGATTTTGGTAGTCTGTTGCCTGTATTATTTGAACCACTGAACTCCAAAATGTGCATTGCCAGGAGTGATGAGTGGTTTATGCACTACAACCTGAATTTTGCAGACATTTAAGCTGCACTTGCTCATATGTTTTATTTTGCACTTTGAATTAATGCTCACATATCATGATTCTCGAGTATGTGCTTTTGCCCAGTATTGCCCTTTACTGATGATATTTTTCCTTTGCTTTCCATGCTGACAACGTCTAAGATACTATGATCATAGAACATTAGCAGGTTGACTTGTCTTGGTCACTACATTTCCTGCCAAACACACCCCATCAGCCACTTCCTCGCTAAGTGGTCTCTTTTGCTGTCATGCTAGTCTTAGATATACCAATCAGGGCTATCTAACATTTTTAGACATGACTAGCCCTGGGATGTTATTTGCTTAAGCACATGAATTGCACATCTGTAGAAAGTCTTGCTTTCAATATGCTTAGTGTTCCTCATTTACTTAGGTGTTTATATGTTTTTGTCCAATACCTGTATAACAAATTCTAATCTATAACATATTTTTTCTAAGTAAGATACAAATTTTTAACCTTGTAGCATGGATAGTATAGTAAACAACTATTTAAAACAATGTGCTCTCCGGTCTGCTGTAGGTCTATATGCAATTTACATTTTTTTAATAAGTTTTGGCTTTATTATCTTTGACAAAGAGAAAGACTACCTTTCAACATGTTTAATTTGATTTAAATTGATGGCAAAATAAAAGTTTACTTAACATAACTATAAACAATATATTGTTGTATACCTTTCTTTTATGCGTGAATGAAATAAAAACCCAAGAAAACTGTGTTCTTTATTCTTCTTTATTTCTCTGTAATTAAGTCTTATTCTATGTACAGTGGAGAGCCATGAGGAAAACACACTATATGAATTAAATCTTCTATAATTCTATGTGCTAACTGGGGAAGAAAATTGTATGACTGACATTCTCTTTTATTTAGTGCTGTTTAGTAACTAGCATAATGATAAGTGATGGTAATTTCCCTTAAAAACCTTAATGAGTGGATCATTACTACAGTGAAATAGCTGGAAAACTTTAATCCCGTAGAGGCGCTGCGCCATGCTTGGCTGTGCAATAACCAGACAGAACTCTCAATGAGATTCCCAAGCTTCTGTTCCCTAGATAAAATTTTCTCTCACTCCACTTTTGCAAAGGTAATGAGGAGGTAATGAGGCTTGACTTGAATTTTTTCTGCACTTGATTCTCTTCATTCCCCAGCAGGTTCCCATAGGATAGAATAAGATGTAGGATTTATATAAAAGCAGTGATGATAGATAGATGGAGGAGCTGAGCCATGCTATTTGGTTTTGGATTTTGCTTGTATGAGAAAGGGGTTCAGATAAATTCAAAGTTCTTTCAGCACTGTCAATTCAGTCTGATAGTTTCTACAGAATTAGACAATTTGACAATATGCAGCTCTTGTCAGACTTGCTGAATGTTTATTTTGTCACTATGCTGATTATAAACACTGACCTTTCTATGCCACCTTCCCTTCCTATTTTCTCTTCTATAATGGCACGGTGATGCATTCTTTAAGTAAATATTAAAACGAGAAAAAAGGTACACAGGAGTGCTGCATTGGATCATTAGCTTAATTTAAACTGATAGGTCTTTGTTGTAAATTGGGACGGGAAGAGACCTGGGGACCTTTGCAAAGTATTTTGCTGGCAAGCTTGTTGAGATTCGATTGCCTTTGTTGTGATAATCTGAAATTAATTTGCACTTGAACCCATCTTTCTTCTGGGCTCAATTTAAACACGGTTATAATTATGCACCCTGCATGAAATTGAGAACAGACATTGATATGACAAGACAGAATATTTTAATTCCCCAGGTAGTGAAGGCTTTTTTCCCCACTTATCTCACCAGGTAATAAAACAAAATGTTCCAGAGCATAGGCTTAAGAGAGAGGTATTTGCCTGAGGGTAAACCATAATAATCAGTGTATAACTAACATCTACTCATGTACTTTCTCAGTAGGTCAATCTATTCCTTTTAAAGTGATGTCAAACTTCTGCTAATATTGGTTGATTTTAACTTGCTTTTGGGAAATAGATAGATAGATAGATAGATAGATAGATAGATAGATAGATAGATAGATACATAGAATTAGCAGTTGGCACCCACCTATAAAGCATTGTATCAAAATCCCATTTCCATGCATTTTAAAATGATTACTAAAGACTACCTCCTAATGTCTGCTATAGATCTTTCTAGTAGCCTCTTCTTGTTCTCTGTATGAGCTGTAATATCCTTATCAGGTTTCTTTTAGTTTTAGTACAGATTAGTGTTGTTGGTGGGAATCTCATTAACTACAGTAAGTCTTTCTCCTTTTGTGTTCTACTTTGGAATTATAATGTACAAAAAGGCCACCAAGGTCAATGCCCTGGGCATAAATTCTTTGAAATCATCATTCTGCTTAAAGAAATCACCCTCTTTTCAGAAAGAAGTGTTTTAAAGAAGTAGAAGAATCGCTAGAACATCCTTACAGTTAGGGAATAGTGTTTGAAGACGGCAGGTACTTGTTTTCACACAAAGAGAAAGATTTCAGCAGTGGCCATTAATCTGATTAGTGCTCTCTTCAGATGCAGCTTCATAATAACTTCTGTCTTAATTAGCAAGCTAAAGGCGAGTATGAATAGGAGCTGTGCTTTTTATATGCTGAGTAAATTGTACAGCAGGGGCAATCACCTAATAAAGGCCAAACTCTTCCACAATTCATTTCAATTATTTGTTCACTTGTTACAACTAATTGTACTAATCCAAGAGTAATAATAGCAAGACATAGGAAAATAATTGACAAAGTTGGGTATTGGCGTTACTGACCACCCATTATCCATTCATATACATTCTGTACATTTAGAGTATCCAGCCCTGTATAAACCCACAAGTTCTCATTATAAAAACATCATGTCATAATATCTTTGAATGCTCTGACTAATGCTGGGGCTACATAAAATGTGATACAAGGACGTGATGTACACTCATGTCATACACCTGCACTCTTGTACCAAATGACACTGACTTGCTAGCCATTAATCAAAGCAACCTGCACTAAACAAAGCAAGCAGTTTTACTCCACTTAAGATACTATTAACTGTTCACATTATTGATCAAATGTTTCTTGGGTTTCGTTTCCTGAAAGTTTTATACAGAACAACATACAAATGCTGCTGCAAGGCCGTGGAAATTAAATTGCCAACTATCAGTTCACTGTCAGCTAAGGTGAAGCTAAAGTGTATGGAAAGATCTGTGGATGTTGTCTTGACTTTATCTCTTTCTTGTGTATCTGGAATCTGTTTTGAATCCTCCCAGGCAATTTACTGTTCATTCCTGTCATTGATCTTTATCATCCAAATGGGTCTGAATGAGCATCTATGAAAAATGACTTTCAATGTGATAAATTCCACTCTGTTTTGTCTCCATTCTCCTTAATTGGATAGACCTAAGTCATTAAATGGTGCTTTTAACTTCATGTCTCTCCTGAATAACTATAGATTTTATCTTCACCCCTTTCAAAAACTTATAACAGGCATGTTTCTTTTTTTAAAAAGAACAATAGATTCCAAAAAATATTTAAATGATTCCAAAATGCCAAACATATTATACAGCTTCTTTATCTGTCCCATTTAGATATAGTTTAATGAGGCTAATATAGCTAAACAAACATGCCATAATTTCATGGAGAGTGTCTTTCAATGAGCTTATCACTTTGATATTTAGGGATTTTGAGCGTAGACATAGATATGCAAACCAAAACAATAATGCATTGTATTCTTTGTATGGGATGTAAAGATGTTAGGACTTAAACGCTTTGAACTCCAGACTACTTACTGAGTCACAGAATAGATCATTTCGCTGCCAGGTATGTAATTAATACTGTAACGTACTTATTATATTAATACTCCCTAAGAACCTTGCAAAAAACAATCATGTACTACATTTGTAACAATAATATACATTATGTACCATTACACATTGATTGTGTTATCATTCATAAATAATGTTAATATGTGTACAGTTATGAAGAAAATATACATGTAAAAAATACACTACTGGTCAAGTTTTAGAAAAAAACAATTTTCAAGTTTTTATTAAAATGTAAGCAATTCAAGATTAGTGAATAACATAGAAAGGTAAAAATTTAATTGGTAAACTGATTAAGATTAAATAAAAAAAAGTTTAAGGTAGCAAAAACTGAAAAATAATGTTCATCTCACAGGGCTTTTGTACACTGACAAGTAGTCAAAAAGATTGTTCTTTATTATGTGGGATTCATTTACTAAGCGACAGCTTGTAAAAGCTGGCAGTTCTCAGGGTGTTGAAGGCCAATATGTAAAAAGGTAATGCTTTTAATAGCAAAACACGCCATGCTTTGCTATTAAAAGCATTGCCCTTTTACATTTTGGGCTTAAACACACCAGGAAAAAGTAGCTTTTACAAGCCACTACTTAATAAATGAACCCCTATGACCCCAACTCTGAAAGACGGTAAAAAAAAGTGATGGTCTAGAGCTCTTCTGCTGGACCTTGAGCGGCATATGTTACACAGAGGGACTGGCTCTCTGAACCAACATGGTTACCACCTCATTGAGTTGTTTTGGACTGAACTGGACAGAAGGGTGAAAGCAAAGCAACCTACAAGTGCAACACATTAGTGATAACTTCTGCAGTATTGAAAAGAACTTCCCAAACAATGTTTGATTTCCACTATAGAAAGAATGCCATGAGTGTATTCCACAGTAATATCTGAAAATGAGGTTAGTTTGATCAGATTGAAGTTTACCAACATTATTCAATTATTTTATTTTTATTTACAATTGTTCATTTGTGTTATGCTTTACTTTTTCACTACTATGAGACCATAAACTACATAAACTTCAATAATAACTAGAAAAAGGGGAGTGTTCTAAAATTTTAGTATGTTAGCGTAGTTCTGATGTCATCACTTTAATAATGATCAAAAACTCTTCTGATGCCTGTATATAATTAGAATTTGACAAAAAATTTTTACAGCAAGCAGTGAAATGTCATTGTATTATAAAGTTGATTTGTAGTTTAACTTTTTCATCGGTGGCTTTATCTTACTAAAAACATAATCACCACATAGTGAGTTCACATGTCCCAAGTTTTTTCAACTTAAAATATATAAAATTACAATAACGATTTTTCCATAATTGAAACTCCTGATGAATCTTAAGTAAAAGGACATGTTCCAATAACTGATTCCCTTAGGCTTTAAAGGCAATATAGGGTGGAAAACTTCAGGTTACATGAGTGTCCTAATTTTTGATGTACATATTATTGGATGCATACAAATATAAAGTCATGGAGGCCTGCAATTGAGATTGAATACATAATATGATCACAGAAAGAACCAACTGATACACTTATCATAAACATGAAGTTTATTAAATGGGCATCATGCTGAAAAATATTTTGTTGACCTTTCCTTGGAGTCAAAAAAACTATGTCTGATAGGTGGATTTTACAGATACAAGCTATCATTGTGCATTATCATTCTGGCCAGTGCAACCATTTAATGGAAATGATGTTGCTTAATTTATTTTGCCCTAACAAGCAGCACATCATGTTGCCTTATATGAAAACATGCAGACTACTGTAGTAAGACAATATCATTCTCTATATAAAATGTGTTATGTTTCAATGTGTCATTGATCATTCAAAGAAAATAAAAAAAAAATGACAAAGGAAATATTACAAAGAGTTTGGAAGTCTGGATTCTGAATAATCACACTTACCACAGCTGAGCAATATATTACGCATATGTGGTATAACTGTATCTTGTTATGTAGCCTAAGGTAGTTTCAACCTGCAGGTGAGTGAACGCAATCTCTAAGGGAAGCAGTCACATGTCAGACATAACACTGGCTTGAATGTCTGACATTTGAAGGACACAAATCATATTATGGAAGTGCTATTTTATCTCGCTATTATTTTTTTTGTTTAGATGCTAATTGCAATTTGTTAAAAGATGCATGTGTCTTTAGGCCTAATTTAGAGCTGGGAATAGAGTAAGATATAGCTAGTAACTGTGTATCTAGACAAACCATGCGGCAATGCAAGGGGTGCAAAGACATACTTTTTTTGCATGTGGGGTAAATACTTTTGCATGTAGCTCACAAATGCTGGAGAGCTTTATCTTTACACTGCAATTTAGATATTAGTTTGGACACACCCCTCCTAAATCTAAATCTCTCTGCACAGTTTACATCTGCCCCACCTGCAGTGCACCAGGGTTTTACCAAGGTGCACAGTTTCTTACTCTGGGCCTAATTCAGTACGGATCGCAACTGCGATCATGCTGCGATTACGCACGCAGTCTGACTGCGATTATATGCTAATCCACTGCGAAGATATGCTAATCCATTGTGATCACTATGCCATCGCAGCACACTATAAGGATGCCCACCTTACCTTGGCTTACACACATCCGAAAAATACTTAGCAAGACTGCAAAACCATCGGTAACATCGATTACCATTGCAGCCTTACCCACACTTGCACAAGCTGTGACCTTATTCAGGAATTGCTAACCACATCACAAGCAGTGAGTAGACAAGCTGCATATTGCATCACAGAGGCTAACTTATGCACGTCCTTGCCATGGAGTTCAAACGCACTGACATACCGGCATTTCGCCGATCACCCCCATCACCACCCCCAAACGCTACTTCCTGTCAATCACTCTGTGATGGGTCTGCTTAGTCACTGCGATCGCAGTCCCGATCACTGTGGGATGTTCACGCACGCGAAATGCGATGCATACACATGCTCAGAATGCAACAATCAGCCGATTGCATGCGGAATCACAGTTGCGGTCCTTGCTGAATCAGGCTCTCTATTCTCAAATCTGAATCAGGCCCTTTATTCATATTATAAGGCAATGGTAATACTAGTATACTGTAGATATAAGCATTGGCTATATAACTATTGTTTGAGTTCTGTGAAGACAAGAAGAAACATAATTATATTGTTCCTTTAAGAAGGGTATGCTTAAAGGTGCTTGTGTTGTATTCCAATAATGACCACAATTCTTGACTTATCCTAACAAAAATGCAGGTAGATCTAGTGTATTATAAATATGACCATGACTGAATAAATTCTCAAACACTTAAACCTCATAGCGGCTGATGTCAGCCCACACGTATCAGACTGTTGACAATACACATAACTGAAATAAAATAACAACACTAAAGACAAATATTGATGGAAAAAAGGGTCAGATTTTATTTAATTTTAAATTCATTTTAATTAAGACAATGTATGGTGTTGAAGACAGAACAACCCTACTCAGAGCAATACCATCTGCAAAAACAACACTGCAGGCCTCGATGGGGATCTTTTGCCATCTCATCATACACCATGTGTCCAAACCCCCTCTCACATAGATAGATAAGGCCCACCTTAAATAATAGATAAGGCCCACCTGCAGAGATTGTGCTGCTGACCCCAATAGGGTAGAGTAAGCCTCACCCATGTATTGGCTAAGAAAGTACCTCAAGAATTAATGTAAGACGGTCACCACAGTCATTATTTACCACAAAATAAACAACAATAACTAGGGAGAGATGGTTGAATGACTCACAGGCAAGGTGAAACTTCCTAAGAGCATAGCCATAAGATTAAATAGGACCAAACTCCACCCCATTAAAATACTTTCCAATAATGGGGCATGAATATTAATAGACAGCACTAGCACTAAACTCTATAAACTTTTACCCTAAACTTGTCTTAAAAAGTGTCAACTGACCTAGCCTAATGGGTTTAAACATCATGCAGTCATATTAAATGCTTTCTGTCACTCTTCTGTTACCTTTATAATTTAGTCTTATGGGAGAACTGTGGCTAGACTGGCTTGACTACTACAGTGCTACTGTGTTTCTGGCAGAAATATAAAAGGGAAGGGCTGTTATGGGGACTAGCAGCAAGTGATTGGACAGGGTTGTGGCTAAGAAATTACATAATATTGACCCTTTCAGATTTTTTCTGCAACTGAAAAAAGCATTGTGTTCATTACCTGTATCAGACAAAGCACTCTTTAAAATATTAGATACAAATCCAATTTTAGTACAAGCATCTCCTTGTTGCCTGTTTGCTTAAGGAATAGTTATTGCAACAATGCCCCATTCTACAAAACTGCTCAAAAAAGATTTATAGAAAGTCAGGATTTATAGGTAACTATTTATGAAGATCCATGGTTCCACTTCATATTAGATTTTTTATTCAAGCATGTCATATGTGCTACATATCTCAGTAGTTTATAGCAATAAATTCCAGTACTAGGAGATGATGCCAAATTTATTCTATGCCCCCAATTTCCAAGAACACTGATAAAGGAAAAACATTTTCAAAAAAGTTGCACAGAATAAAAAGTTTTAATGTAATATTGGGCTATATAATTAATGCATATATTACAGGTTCTTTGTAAAGGGACATCACCATTACTTTTTTATGCTACTGTACTGTATATTCTTTCACATTTAGGTACTATAATATATGTTTCAACAATAACATCTTATCTTAACTTTTTTAATAAAAAAAAATAGAATCTATGTGTTTTTAAAAGAGCAGCTTGGTTATATATTTTGTCTCTATTTAGTATAAAATTCTGGCTGTCCATATTTGCAGAATCCTCTTCATCTTAACTACTGCATAGTTTGTAACTTTCTATGAGACCAATAGGTGCTTCCCATGATATATCCATTACAAAGCCTCTGACAGCAATTAAGAATCATTGTTCTATCATCTCAAAAGACTTTGCAACAATACTACTTGAATTACAATAGCATTTATCAAAACATACAGTGTTTGGGAGAATGGATCTCATGCTTTGATCAATGGCATGTAATGTTCCATATTATTGCTCAATTTGCATTTGCATTCATTGACTTTTATTGATTAGTAGCAAGTCTCTGAGTTTTGGGGATCTGACAAGCTGATTGATTATGAATCAATTCACCTCTAATTGAGTGCAGACTGGCAAGGGAAAGTGAAGTTATCTATCCTTTTATCTAAGCAGTCTATTAAATACAAGCTAGTTCAGTAAACCAAGAAAAAGTAATCATTTTGTTTTATTTATTTTTTATTCATGAAAGTACTATCACATTTTATTAGCCTTCGGAACTGGTATTACAGAATAAACAGTAAAGGTCTTGTATTGGTAATAACAAACTTTAATAATGTTACAGGTCTGTATGTAACAGTTGTATTGATGCTTTATTACATAGGTCATCCTTCTCACCTTTCAGATATGACAGGTTGTCTGAAGCACAGCAGGAACATGACGCTTGAGGGGTTAAGTGTTACTTGCCTCCTGGCTTCCTACATGGCCTCTGTGCAGACAAACAAAGATGAGGTGTGGGGTACATCCGTCACTATGGTTGATGACATGATGAATTACCGTTGTCACTGACACCAGAGGGAAAATCACTGCTCTGCTGATAAGATGCAATTACTCTAAAAAAGGTTTTTCTTCTTCGTTTCAATTTTCTTGTTTCCATGTGAAGTTTTCCAGACAACAGGAAAAAGAGATTTGCGTTGCTGAAGATTGACACCTTTTTATTCTAACACATTCACGCCCGTTCTCACCTATACTAAAAGACAGTATAAAAGAATATTAACCATTATTTTATTTTAAATAAATGTAAGTGCATTTATTATGAAAGGGAATTATTTTGAAAATATTGTGTATTTTTAATGGATATTCTCTTTAATTTAATTAATGACAAATATTCTATAATATTTAATATTGCTTTAATGGGTATTTTATATTATGATTTTTTTTCAATATTGGGCTAACACATTTTATTTATATAGAATGGGGGCAATGCAGAAGGAGGGTGTTTGACATTTGTAATGGCAGTTTTCTCTAAACCACATGTTCTCAAACTCGGTCCTCAGGATCCCAAACAGTGCACGTTTTCCAGGTCTCCTCACAGAATCACAGGTGAAATAATTAGCTCCACCTGTGGATCTTTTAAAATGTGTCAGTGAGTAATGACTACACCTGTGCACCAGGTTACCTGCAAAACATAACCTGTGTGGGGTCCTGTGGACCGAGTTTGAGAACCTCTGCTCTAGACCACATGCAGTTTGGGTGTGGTTGAATTAATTTCATGAAGGTAATTAAGGGATTATCATTTTGCATGGACAATTAGATTTGAGGGGTACATATGTACATCTTTGCTCCATACGCCATGTATCCCGCCCTGCTCTATTCGCCCTGCCGTACTGCTGCTTGGTGTTCTAAATTGCATCATGCTGCAGTACGTCACAACATAATGTACTGAAGTGCTGGAAAAACCGGAATGTATAATACAACTTTCTGTCCACTAGATATTGCTTTTCCTAAACTTCACTACACATGTGTCAAATAGCCAATTAAGCTTCTGTAGTGCCGCCTGCTGATTGGCTGATGGAAACTGTCATTTGTAAGACTATACAGTTGTACTGAACTGTGTTTTGTCATGAATCCAGAGCTGCAGTTGACTGTATAATAAAGGATTACATTATTTGGTGACATTATATACATTGTATAAAATGTATATTACACACATTGTATTGTATTTATTACAGGCCACCCGCACGGTATACTGTGGGTACATGGTGTAAATACACCTGGCTTAAAGATGCATTGGCAGTTTTTCTTAATGAGAGGTCATTACAGGTTCAATACTTAAGAATATTGAACTTGAAGTTATCTGTCTTTATGAAATGCTGCGCATGCATCTTCACACCAATGCAGATATGTATTCTTATAAAACATAGGACTCACACACCAAATGATTTAATCCTTTATTTAAACCTGTATAGTAGATTAAAAATAAATAAATACAAAATACTTATTTACAAAATATTTACAAAATAATATTGTCCCTTTCTGGGCCTCAAACCCGAGGAGCCAGATTGGAAAGTGCTCACCTTACACACTCACCCACACAACCAACCCATAAAAGTTGTTACACCTGTTGTGTATGTCATGTAAGTGTTAAGCATGTCAGATGTGTGGCATAACATAGAGATGAAGTGAGGAGGAAAGTGTGGAATAATACATAAAGTTGAGCAGAGTACTTTAAGAGTATTTAACTTGAAATTATTTCTATTTATGAAAAACTTCCTGTGAGTCTTTAGACCAGTCATCTTTACACCATGTAGCGACAGTATACAGTATGGATAGCTGGTAATGGGTACAATATAATGTCTATAGCAGTAAAATACAGCTCGGTGGCATACAATAGAAATGAAAGGTCATGGCAAGTTCAGTGCAGTGTATTAAGTTCAGCTGAGAACCTTAATACTATTGTACTTGAATTGCTCTGTGTTTGAGAAATGATGCACATGTGTCTTCACACCAATGCAGATATGTATTCTTATAAAACACAGGACTCATATGCCAAATTATTTAATCCTTTTTTAAAATCTTTATAGTAGATAAATAAAAAAAATGTTTTACAAAATGATATTGTTCCTTTCTTGGCCTCAAGCCTGAGGCACAGGCTATGGAAAGCACTCACCTTACCCACTCACCCACGCTAACCAGCCATAGCAGCTGTTACACTTGTTCTGTATGTCCTGTTAAGCGTATATCTTTACACCAAGTAACGTGTACAATACAATGTATATAGCAGCTTAGGGGTAAATTATCTAAAGTGCCGATTTCTTGGATGACATCGTCTGTATTAATGTGTTTCATTTTTCAAACAAGTTACTGAATTTATAAAGCTGCCGAGTTGCAGTCATTCATGTTGTTCAATGGTGTAATCATTCAATATCATTCGCATTATTCATTTGTATTTTGTGTTACATTTTCGCTAACTTGAATGAACAGATTCCTGCATGGAACTGGGAGAACTGTGATACATGAATCTGTGTGTAAAAAAATAAACTTAGGTACATGGACAGATCAATGAGATCCATTTGTGCTTCTGTGTTTCAAAAACTGGAAACTAAAGAAATCCTGGTGCTGAGCATTCATTGGCTGAGACAGGCGACCCTTCTGCCTCTCAGCCAATTACCACTTACTACCATTGAAATTAATGGTGGGAACCGTGACAGTAACCTTAAATTACCTTTGCTGTTCTCACCATTGAAGTCAATGGTGGTAACCGCTCATTGGCTGAGAGGTGGAAATGTCATCTCTCTCAGCCAATGAGATCTCAGCACTTTGATTTCTTTAGTGAAATCCCACAGCGGAGCACTCATTTGGGTAGTACTGTCCTTAGAGGACAGTACTGTGTTTGTGGTCCAGGATGAATTAGTTTTTTGTTGTTGCCAAGACCCTGGATGCCTACATGGAATGGAGAGGACACCAAAAATAACAAACCAAGTGCAAATTCTTTAGGGTACCAGTAGTTCTTATCAGCTTCAATGGATCTGAAATCTTCGTGGATCAATAAAGACATACGTTCATAAGTCCACGCAAACAGTGTCCTCTGTATATTGTGGTTCTTCCTTAGAATTTTCCTCAAACAAATAGAGACAAATAGACCATGTGATGGATGTAGGTTGATATAATAACAATGTGATATCTCCACTTACATCTACATTTCTGCTATCCGTCCTTGCTTAGTCTCCACTTGGGATAAGAATGAAGTTTCAGATAGGGGCTCTCCAATAAACAACGATTCCTCAGAAGTAATATTAAAAGAAATATACCGTAGTGTAATTCTTAAAGATTTATTTTACACATAACAAAACAGACAAATGGCCATGTACCAAATGGGGCCTTCAGACCAAGGCAGAGGGCGCGTCCTCCTGTGATGATGTGCATGTGCCCAGCACTCTTAGGTCTCCATGGTAACGGGACACAGCCGGGCTGCATGATACATCTAAGGCTGACTTGCTGAAGGCCCTGGTGCCAGGTAGGTGTCTTCCTGGTTCTACATTAGCTGGAAAGCAGTTGGCTGGTGATGTTCATCCCAGGCAGGAATGTTACACAATACCAGCAATGATAGTGCTGCTGGATCTAAGACTGCTCTCTCAGGCACACATCTGTGCTGCCTACAAGCCAGGACCCCAATTACCTCAGAGGAAGAAGGAGGCATTTCTCGAATATCAGAAACAAGAAGATCCTCTACCATCATTTCTGGCATAGTGTAACAGTCCTGACTGGGATGTGCATCACCAGCCAACTGCTGTCCAGCTAATGTAGGACCAGGAAGACACCTACCTGGCACCAGGGCCTTCAGCAAGTCAGCCTTAGATGTATTGTGCGGCCAGGCTGTGTCCCGTTACCATGGAGACCTGAGAGTGCCAAGCACACGCACGTCATCACAGGAGGACGCGCCCTCTGCCTTGGTCTGAAGGCCCCATTTGGTATGTGGCCATTTGTCTGTTTTGTTATGTGTAAAATAAATCTTTAAGAATTACACTATGGTATATTTCTTTTAATATTACTTCTGAGGAATCATTGTTTATTGGAGAGCCCCTATCTGAAACTTCATTCTTATCCCAAGTGGAGACTAAGGAAGGATGGATAGCAGAAATTTAGATATAAGTGGAGATATCACATTGTTATTATATCAACCTACATCCATCACATGTTCTATTTGTCTCTTATTGTTTGAGGGAAATTTTAAGGAAGAACCACAATATGCAGAGGACATTGTTTGCATGGACTGTGAACATATGTCTTTATTGATCCACAAAGATTTCAGATCCATTGAAGCTGATAAGAACTACTGGTACCCTAAAGAATTTTCACTTGGTTTGTTATTTTTGGTGTTCTGATTATTTCTGTGTGGTGGGGACCACATTTATACCTAGCTGCATTTTCGACATTGTGTAGCGCAGAATTTATACTATTTTTTCCATGGAATGAAGAGGACCTGATCCATGCATAGGAGGAGGTAAGCATGTTTTTTTTAATTACATGTACCCTATGGATTATCTAATTGGAGAAGAGGATGTGATTGGCTTCAGGGATATATAGGTGAGTATGTGAGATAGGGAGTGTGAGTGTACATATGTGTGTGCATGCATGTTTTAATAAACTTGTTCTGTCACAGTGTGTGTTATCTTTGTTTTTTAAATATTTGTTTTGCTGTGGAACTACAGGTGCAAGCGGGCCCGTAATGCCCTGCATGCCGGTACATGTGGTTCTCCTAGTACCAGCAGGTGAGGGAGGCTTGCTGCGACCTGTAGTTCCACATCAAAAGACAATATTTTTACTACTATCAAATGCACCACACTATACACTATCAATATGGCACCCACAGCTCCAGGGGTGCTGGGGATAGCCTCGGGGTATCAACCTAGGCCTGGGGTGCCCTGGAGAGGGGACAACTTTTATTGGGGGGTCCTCAAAACCCCAGCAATCCCCGGCCTGGGCTGACTAGTGGGTCAGGGGTAATTCATTGGCCGGGAGACTCGATGAAATGGTTCCCCTGGCTGTGGCATTACCCCCCCTCCATTGAAACAGTTTGTGGCTGGTTTTTGAAATTACAGGGAACCCTATGCATTTTTTCCCCTGTATTTCCCCTGTATTTTGACAACCAAGGCTGGTTCTGAATAGCCCTACACTGGTTGTGCTTAATACAGGGGACCCCTATGTCATTTGTCCCCTGTATTTAACACAACCAGAAATGGGTCTCCAAAGCCTAGTGCTGGTTGTTCTTTTGGGGAGGGGGCGACGCCATTTTTTTTATTTTATTAAACAGTGTTACATATTTTAAAACACAGAAGCGCAGGTAGATCTCACGGATCTTGTCCGTGCATCTGTGTCAGGCAGAATTTAGCTGTCAGTTATGGTTTATGTATTTTGAACTTGCGAATCTCGAATGGAAAAATGGAGGTCTATTTGCAGTTCATATTGGCATCTTTTGCTGCTGATTTGCACTTTTTTGCTGCTGTTCTAACAATATGAATCTTTAGTAAATGTCCAGGTCCTATTGATTTTTATTGTAAAAGGCTGCTGAGTTGAATTGATGGTCTATTTTTGCAAAAACCTGTTATCAGATGATTTTCAGGTGTTCTCAACAGATTTTTAGACATCAAATGGAGCAAAGTCGGCAGAGTTTAGCAGAGTAAATTCCGATTATGCATTTAGATGCTGATTTTGCCCCATTCAATGTCATTAGAGCTTAGTAAATTTATCCCTTAGGGTCTAATGCAACTGGCTAGCATAACAGTGAAAAGTGCAAAATAATGCATAAAGTTTAGCAGAGTACAGGTCGAGTCACCAATATCCAAAATGCTTGGGACCAGGGTTTTTTTGGATAACGGAATATTCCATATTTTGGAATATTTGCATATCATAATGAAATATCTTGGGAATGGGACCAAAATATATACATAGAATTCATTTATGTGTTATATACACCTTATACACACAGCCTGCAGGTAATTTTATACAATATTTTTAATAATTTTGTGGCTCAAGCAAAGTTTGTGTACATACATGAAATTAAATTATGTTTCATATACACCTTATGCACACAGCCTGAAGGTAATTTTATACAATATTTTTAACAATTTGAGCCTTAGACAAAGTTTGTGTACATTGAACCATCAAAAATCAAAGGTTTCATTATCTCAGTCATGCCAAAATTATTCCGTATTTCGAAATATTTGGATATGGGAGACTCAACCTGTACTTTAAGAATATTGAACCTGAAATGATCTCTTTATGAAAAACTGCCTGTGCATCTTTAGGCCAGGCATGTATTGACAGTATACAGTACAGACAGCCCGTAATGAGTAAAATATAATGTCTATAGCGGTTTAGTTTTGACACAAAGTAATAATTTCAAGCACCTTGTGGAGTGTCTGTTTACACTGCCTGATTGGACAGCCTCTCAAGGATAACCATCCACTGATACAGTATTATATTCAGTACTGTAGTTTTCATCCGTGGAGCATTCGCCACCCAGCGGTTAAACTATGTACTTCATGGCGTGTAGTCTATCACAGCATACAGTACGCCACTCCATAATGCATATTGACATGCCATGGCAGGGAAGCCAGAATGCTGCGCTATGAGAAGCAGTAGGACACATTTGTATGTCTGTTTATATTAGGTTATTTAAACTAGTGGTAGGAGGAATCTGACATTTTCCTACAAGCAGTTTTTCAAGCACAGCCTATTACTTTTATGTTTTGTTGTGGTTGGTATATGTTCTGTGTGGTATTTTTCTATTGTTTGTCTTCATATTTGTTTGGGGTGGTGAACAGAAAACAATGGCGCTATTGTGCATATTTGGTTGAGTACAGTTGGAGTTCAATTTTGGCAATATCACCCGCATGGGGATCATGGATAACACAAGAGCCCTTTTCTCATGAATTAATGTTTTAAAAGGAAGCACTCAGTTACCAACCAGGTTGTGCAGTTGTAAATTGAATAACCATGATTTTTTGGATGTTGGAGTCACAAACTGTGGAATTTAATGGATGTTGACTACTAACTAAGTTTGGCACTACCTACAACAGAGGCATGGAGTCTAATGTGCCAGTGTTTGTACCAGGGACCCTCACAAGGAGATTTGCAGTGCCCAACATGCAGGTCACAGCCACCTGAGTGAGTACCTAGTGTGACAGGTTGGTAACTGGAAGCAGGAGAGTATTCAGAATAGCCATGGGTCAGAAGCAGATAAGTCAGAGAAAGTACCAGCTAAAACTTCAAAATAAGCCAAGAGTTGAATAGGGGTACCCACAACAGAGGTATCCAAGGAGCAAACTGGAAGCAAACTTAGAACAAGAAATCTGGAATAGTAATGCTGAAGCACAGGAAAGTAAGCCTAACACATTGACACTGCTCTTGTCTCAAAGTGGCATTTATATAGGAGACTAGATTTGAATTTGGCACCAAGAGCTGCCTCAGTGCACATCTAACACTGGAAGAGATCGAGTCACTGGCAGAACAGGTTTGAACAGCTGCCCAGCTCAGACCAGTATGCCAGCAAAAAACAAAACTGAGCACCAATATAACTACAGCAGGGCACCAGCAAGGACTCCAGGAAGTGAGAACCACTGCTGCTGGACCCTGTAAATAAACCCAGGACTCTGGTGGCATGTGACAGTTGGTTATTGAATCACATCATAAGCCTAGGGTTGGACTGGCTCACGGGGGTACAGGGGAAATCCCCGGTGGGCCCCACTGCCTCAGGGCCCCAACACTTGCTCTAATGTCAGGTTCCAGACTGTGCACTCAAATTATACATTGTTACTCTATTGTAGGGTCAGTTTCATGGCCAATGTCAGTCCAAGCCTCTGTGGGGGCTGACCTCATCCCCTGTATTAACTGACCACACCCCAAAGCATGGGCCCCTACCATTGCATTCCCCTGGTGGACCCTTGATGCTCCAGTCCAACACTGCATAAGCCTACTCATTTTTGTACATGCTTTAGTCTGCCACCAGTCAATTATTATATTTGATTACAAATTGATTGCACTTTAATAATCATAAGTTTATAATAAAAAAAGTTTAATTCACCTTAGTTAACATCTTCTGGTTTTTATTTTAATTTGTAGTGGTTAAGAGTTAAGTTGTTATGCATTATTGAGTGGAAGGTATCAGCCATTAGTGGGTATATTTGTTTTGAAATTAAATAAATAAAATCCTTGTAGATAGAATAACAAATAATTTTTTGATAAAAAATATTCCTAGCTAAACTGGTATAGTGCAAAAGATCAATAAAATGTTGGGAATTACTGAGGTAGAATTTTTGAAAAATCCCACATGGTCATGATGTAAATATTGGCAGTACAGTAGGTAAAATAAATCAAGTAGCAAAATGAAAAATGCAACAGTACTTTTGTATATGTAAACACACAGTAGTTTAGTTTGTTACTAGGATACAGTGGTAGGAGTGCAGTAGCATCAAGTTGGGGAGGATGGGGCAGTGTCCAGTACATCATGGTTGATGACATCTCCCAGGATGCCATGCATGGGGAGGAAGAAAGGATCCCTTAGGAGGAGTAGCATTGGAAAACTGCCTGCGTGCAGCTTTGTAATTGTGATCCTTGCTGATTCAGGTCCTAAGTTTGAAACACTGGGCCTGAAGCAGCAAGGAACACACGCAGTCGGTTGATTAATTTTCACTGTGCATGCGCATGCATCGCAGTGCGCTTGCGTGAGCCAGACGCTGCAATCAGAACTGCGTACACAGAGGCAGTGCAGACAAACGACAGAGTGATTGCCGTTTGTGGTTGGTTATGGGGGGGTCTTGCGAACGCAGGCATACCAGTGCATTTCAATGCCGTTGCATGGGTGTGCATACATTATCCACTGCGATACCAGACACCTCCTGTGTACTCATAGCGTGCGCAGAAGTTTGCAATTCCTATGTTGGGCAAGTGTAGGGATGTGAGTAAGGGGAAGTGGGCGTCCTTATGTCAGGCTGCGTCCACAATACAAATGCAAACATTTAAATAGCACCACTGACATTAGCAACATAGTTGAGTGCGCATAAACAGAATAACGTTCCTTGCTGAATCAGGCCCACTGTGTTTATTATACATGAATTACATATGAAAACTACTCATTTGAAACTCCTATCATGGCGCTTAACAATGAAATACAATATACCATTATGTGTGAATCACTATGCCATATATGAAAACTACTCATTGAAACTCCTAAGTTAGAACATTCCTACTTCTAACATGACACTGAGCAATGAAATACTTTAACAGGTTTTCATGAGTAAAACCTCTTCTGTCTTCCATTTAAATTTCCTTGTGCTAAAACTGCGCTCCACATCACATGATGTAAGGGGCACTATTTCCACAGGATTCCAAGGCAGTGTTTCTTGCACACTCTCTCCAAAGAGAACCACTTTTTTAATTTTATTGAAATCGAGATTGCGTGCCAGCACAGCCTCCAAGTTCTTGGCTATGGATGCCCTTACCAGTCCAGGAGCCACTGTATTCCTCACTTCCTGAGCTGAAGCGCTTCTGTCATTGGGAGAGTTGCTTCTTCCAGCTTCTTGATTGCACATTCTAGGTGGAAAAAGTTAGCCTTTATGTAGCTCAACTCCTGTACAGCTGAGCATAATGCTCTCTTTGCACTTACAATAGCAATGGATACACGTTCATCTCACTGCATCAATGACCTCCATGATACTCTCATAGTTTTCTGCAAACTACATTGTGGCTGAGTGCCAGGTCCCCCACCATGTCACTACAGGTTGTGGAGGGAGAAGTATCGATGGAATCTTCTCCATGAATATAACTACTCAACTCGGTACTCTCTGAAAGATCTCCTTCACTGAAGAAATTATCTTGTTGAGAACAGAATGCTGCTCCCAATTTGCTTCAGCTACCTGGTGGAGCCCATGAGTTAGACAGGAGACATGGAGCTTTCAAGGGTGGAATGACTTTACACACCCACTTTCAGAATGTAAGCTGCACTATCTTTCATGAACAAGCGTAACTTATGCTCTTTTTCTGCATCTGGCCACAGTACCTGTAAGGCATCCCTCACTGCAATGGACACACTGGAGTGGATGGTTAGCAGAAGCTCCCTTCATAGGATAACATGCGGTATAGTCGGTTCTCACAAGTCAGTTTACCCATGTTTATCCAGGTAGCTGGTCTCCCTCCCTAATCACCGCTATGGAGGCCAATCCCGAATCCCTTGATTGGAAGCTTCCAATCCCGGGATTCAATCCCAGCCATTTTTAGGCTAAAATCCTGGGATCCCGCTAATCTCGTTCCCGGGATTTGCCTCCCTAGCTGGGACTGCCTGCCTTCTTTTTTCACACCTCTCCGCAGTAAATTTACAGTACTGTATATAGTTTATATAGTTATATAGACAGAATCAGATCTTTTTAGGTTCTAACAGTCAAGATCGGTCATTTTAGGTACTAACACCCAGATTTGGTAATTTTAGGTCCTGCAGAAATTATGTATATTATTCCCTGGTACATAAAGGGCATTGAAATTTTGAGTATAATGGGAAAGGATTAGAATAGGTTAGAACCTAAGAATCCTGGGCTTAGTTATGACTGAGTTTTGGATAATAGGAGACCATGGGGATGATTAAGAGTTACACGCTAACTGCAACACTGCTGCATCTTTGGAAGCAGCAGCAATGCAAAAATATAGTAATGCTGCAGGAGGTATTGAAGAAAAAAAAGACACCTCTTGCCGGCATCACAGATCCAAGTGTTGCAACCGAAGGTGCAGCATTGGATCTCTATCTCCCATGCTTACTCAAAATGGCCACCATATCTCCTCTGCCAGGTCCAGACATTCTGCATTGGAAGATGCAGACTCTTTACCCATCATACCTACAAAACGGGGCTGATGTGCCCCCCTATTGGTAAAACGTACCCCATGGCTGCCCCCTCCTCGTTCCCAAATGGCCACAGACTGCAGCATAGGGGGCACTGCATGTGATGACACATGACCCATTTGTGCACATGAGCAGAACAAGTCATGTGCATGCGCAGTCCCCCCACCATCAGAGATGTATGCAAACCATCAGAGTTGTGCAAATCTCTGAATTAGGCTCTTTAAAAAAAACCAAATTTAATTTACCACAATCAACATCTTCTGGTCTTTATTTTAATTTGTAGTGGTTAAGAGTTGTTATGTATTATTGAGGGGAACATATCATAAATCCTTGCAGGTATAATAACATAGGAATATTTGATGAAACATTTTCCCAGCTAAACTACTATAGTGCCAAAATCCATTAAGTCGCACTATGCACGTGTCCCCAATTTTGTTCATACTGAGTCACAGTTGCAAAATCAAATTGTCGAAGCTGAATAATTGGCTGAGACAAGTTCAGTTTAAAATTTAATCGCGGCGACGCCATCTTGCAACTGGCCGCAAGACACCATCTTGAAAATGAGATCGCATGATGCCATTTTGCGAATGGGCGCCTAAGCGCCATTTTAGCTAAACCCACATTTTAGTACATGTGGCGATAATACTATTAGCACCATGCGATTGCATCTTTCACCATTTCTCATACACACATTAATACGCACAATTGCGTTGTTAACTAGTCGCATATTAGCGAATGCATAGGACTTTGTATGAAACCGCTGTTTTTATGCGCACGCATCTGCCCCAAGTTAACTAGCATCCTTATATCAAACCCTGAATACTCACACATTACATATTCACACATAAGGTTTAATAAGCTTTAAAGTATATGATTTAAGTTGGTTCAGTTAGTTTAAATGCTGAGAAATAAAGATATATGATAACTAAGGTTTTATATATACTAGGAAAGTTGTGTTTGGTTTTGTACTGATGCGTACTCTTTCAACAGAATTCCGGTACTATCGGTGTGAAGATCGCATCATGCATTCTCAACTTATGGACCGCAGAGACTACAAGCAACAAAATGTATATTTCATGAACAACTGTTAGGATGTTACAGGGGTCAGGAATGTGAAAGACCCCCAGCTGTTAGAGGCAGGGAGATTCTATTTGAACCTGCCTGTTAAATGCTCTGTAACAGATGCTTCTCCCCTGGGAACCAATGACATCAGCAACAAACTTCTCTATTGTCCTGGCTATTCTGGGGTGGTATAAATATGTGTGCTCAAATGCTGGGTTCTTAGACTTCGTGCTGAATGCTGAATGACGAGGGGTCTCTTGCTGATGCCTATCTTTGGGTCCGGAAGCGTGCGTATGTATACTGTACTTGGGTCTGTATAATTCCTTTTGTGCCTAAATTGTGTCTGGATCAATTGCGTGTAACTGTCTGAACTTTTACTTGAAAAATACCTGTGCTTTGGAAACACAGATTCCAGGTCTAAGTCTTTATTTACTGTATGACTGCGTACGCAAATTAGCGTTATCCTTAGAAGGTATAGGCAGGATATTAGAAGGTATAGGAAGGTGTATATAGAGGTTCTGATCCAGTATCATTAAAATGCATAGAGAAGTACATTGAAAATGTATTGGGCATTACTGGGTGGAGACTGGGAGGTGGCTATTCAAAAGCATGGAAATGGTCCATTTTATGGGTATGGGAGTGTTGTGGGTGTACCTCTGAAGTGCTTCCCTGCACAAACATTTAATCACTCACATAGGAGGCCATACTTAGATGAAAAAGATGTACTTGCCATAGGACTGGTGCAAGTTTTCAAAGTGGGCGCCTTAGTCCTTGCACATTCAGACACTTGGATGTACACCAGAGAAGGGCTTTGCAGCGACATTTGAAAAAAGTCACAGGCAAAAAATGTAGACATGGATGCATCTGCGAATCAGGCACTATAGGCACTTATCATGCCACTATCACTCTTGCTATTCTTGCTTCACCACTTATCTAGGCAAAGCAGGAAGCAATAATGTTGAGATGTATTAACATCTTGGCCTCCGGTATGGGAGAGAGAAAACTCCCCCCTCCAACGATCATTGCAAGACCCATAGCACAGCATCCTAGTGCTGATGCACTGCCTTGCCTCCTCGCCGCCCCCCTGGGCATGCATGAGATCTTGGAAACACTGCACAGATCTCACGTGCAGCCACAGGTAAGCACATATACTGCCAGGTAATCCTGTCAATATGTGAAAAAAACAATAAGCCACAAAAGTGCACTTATTGTTTTTTTAGTAATATCTGAATGATTTTCCATCACCATACAATAGTATAGCAACAGCTAGTTGTTAGTTTTTGCAGATAATGTAGAGATAAGTGATTTTTCATCTGCTTTCATACATATGTAGGTTCAATGTAAGTGTCTAATAGCACTGGTTATAGCGCATTTTGCACTTACCACCCCTTTTTACATCTCACCCTATATGTGATAGATGTAGCTGTATTGTCTAGGACCAAAGTGAGTGTTTTGTGGGAGAAAATATGCTGCCTGATCAGGACTGTACATGATAGTCATGAGAAGACAATAATTGTGGATCAGGTCTAGATTATTTAGGTGTCAATATGTTCATCTAGGTATGGGTGGAGGGGTACGAGGTAAGTTTAGGCTAAATAGTGGGAAAGCTAAGTTTTACATATTTGTTTCTTAGCTGTCATTGCACAGTGACTTGTGAGAAGTGTCTCTGATTCTTACTTGACTTGTACGTATTTTGTTGTTAAATAATAAAAAATATAGAGATTTAAAAATCCTAAAGATGAAGCAGAAGCAAATAGAAGACAAGGTCAAGGGAGTGTCCATCATAGTTGGTGGGGGATTAAGTACTGTAAGTGATACAAGATTAGTGGCAATGATACAAGACAGTGGGGTTGTGAGGATGAAAATCACCTAGTTTCTGGGAAAATGGCACACTGTTAAATAAAATTACGTTGAGGTCTGCACAACCATTCCGGTTGAGGTATAATTTAGTCTAAGTGACTCAGAGACAGAAGCCTCCTTTAGTCTCCCTTACTTTGATTCAGTCTTGCTGATTTCTCTTACTACCATGGTACAGCTGCACTGCTTCCTCTTATCTTTCTGTCCATCACACTTTTGCTTTCTCTCCATAGACTTGATTAGTAGAGAGGATATAGATTCTGTAACATATTTGGGTATTGCAGATTCAAGAAGTTTTTGTTGGCTGCATCCAGAAAGGCATGGACATTATATAGAATACAATCTTTTGGCTCATATGGGTAAGCCCATAAAAGAGCCTCCTCTTGGAAGGCCAGCATCATAAAGCTCACCATCAGAGTTGGCAGAGTTTTCCAGTGCACAATGGAAGTATTTCATGAATTAAATTAGCAGATATTAAACTGTCTGAGGTCCCTATGAAAATAGACTTGATGGAGAGTTTAGGTACCTGGAAAGGATATTTGACAATGATCTGGCCAAGGAACACTGGGAAAAGCAGGTATATAACCAGGAATGGCAGGTGCAGTTCATCGGGGTGTCTCACATGCATAAAACAGCTGCTGCATATAGGCTACAGGCTATAGTACAAAATTGAAAAGCAGGACCCGTGGTGAAGTTCAGAGCTACATGGAAGGCAAAAAGTAGGAGAGAGCAGCACCCCTGGTGACCGGTAGAACTGCAGTCATTATATAGCAAGGTTATCAAGTGAACACAAGGGTTAATACCACTGAACCATTATGACTGCAAGTGCTATTCCCACAAAAAGAAATTGCACTTTATATTTAAAATCACTGGCATTTTCTAACCAGCTTGAGAGTTAACTATTTTGTAGAGTGTAGCAACAATTTTGCAACAAATATTACTTTTTATTGCAATGACCATGTAAGGGAAATGTGAGAGCAGACTTAATACATCTGCAGAAATCTTCAGTTTACAAGTTGATAGTAGGTTAAAAACAAAGTAAAAGCAACAAGATTGATCTTCCTCCCTCTTCTCTCCGGAATGGGATTGAAATACCTGCGGCTGTTCAGTGAGTGCAGGCAAAATAACTGCTTTGTGGTTGTTTCATGGAAGTGTCATGGACTTGTGATCAGAGTTGTGTCCTGTTCTGAGTTATGTATGATTGTGGATCAAAAAATAAGATAACAAGACCTCTCATTAAGTAAATGTATTCAACTCATACATACACATATAATCAAGTATGGCCTTGGTATAGACTATTTTTCCATGTAGTCCCCATACTTGTCTAAGCATTTGTTCCAAAGGTACACCAAGACATCTATCCCAGCATAGAAGAAATCAATGTCAAGAGCCTGAAGCCAGGACATGACAGCTTGCTGAACCCTTAGATGCATAAATCTAATGACACTATGCACCTCAATGTTTGACCGTGTTTTTGCTAGCCCCGCCACCTTTACAACTGATATTGGGACAGTATGACTTATATAAGGCACAGCCTAATGGCTGTGAGGAGGAGCAGTGGTCTACCTGTTCTGGCCTGGCAGGAAATAAAAATTAAATAGAGAACATTACACACGTGAGACGCCTTGTTACCTTACTTATTGAACCACCCTTGTATATGCCTATTTCAGCATAGGGTAGGTATAACTCCTGATTCTAGTGATGATGGCTGCATCTGCGAATGGAAATTGTGGGTCAGCGTGATGCATATGCATGAAGCAATGCATATAGGTGCATTAGAATTATGTTAGTAAAATATTTACATAGCAAATACATACACATATACAGCTGTATGCAACTCAGAGTCATGTCTAGTAAGTAACCTGTGGGTTTTTTTGTGTGTAATATTGCTAATAGTGTTCTGCAGTGATAAAGTTAGTGATCTGACCTTTTATAAAACCTAATTATATGATCTGCTATAGCATATATAGTTTCCCATATAACACATACAGTAAATATGTATCATTTAATATAAATTATTTTTTTCTCTGTTAACTAAAATGCAAATTAACAGTTTATTTGACTAGTATGTATTGATGGATAATTTGACTAAACAATGCTGTTTTCCATTTTTGCTATTTTAAAAAAAATATTTAGGCAATAATTTTTAATGTTTACTAAAGCCAATACTAATACCTATTCTTGATCCTGTACCCCAATTAAAGAGGACCTGTCATCTCTTTCACAGGTTCTCTCTTGTCACTTGCAGGCTATGCACAGTCTATAGCAATTATAATTATTCCCTAGAACCCTGGGGTTCACCTGGGAGAGGTACAAGTATGCTAACTGCATACCAAGCAGAGCTTTGTCCTTCCTCCACCAGCCATCAGCTTCATGCATGCCCTTCTTACTGAACTAGCATGATGGCATTGAGCAGAGGGTGGCAGTGGCTATGATTAGCATGTTGTTTACAAGGGATGTTTAGCATTCTAAACAGCCTGATTAGCATGCACTCAAACAACAGAGCCTGTCCCATGCCAAGTGAAGGAAAGGGATTTTTTTTGTATATAGGTTTTGAAAACACTGTAATTAACAGGATCCAGATAGTTTAATTGATCATATAATTAAGCATAATTATGTTAAGTAAAATGGAGAATGATCATTATAGCCTTGTATTAAATTATGTAGAAATGTAATGTGTCATCCTTTGATAATTAAAGAAGAACTCCAATTAAATAAAATGTAATAACCAAAAGCACTTAGGCCCACATCTTTTTCCCTACAACCACTGTTACTTCAATATGGGTGCTAATCCTTTCTACAGTGTGTAACCACTATAGGGTCAGAAAAATCAATGGGAAATTCAATTGTTGTCACAGGAGGATCCTCAACTTTTTTTATTTTATTTATTACCAGTTTGATACATAGCACACACATATTCCACTTTCCAGAGAATATTTGGCCATCCACATCTGCCCCTGCCCATGTGGAGCTTACAATCTATATTTCTTATCACATGCACACACACAGGTTAATTTTTTTTTGTTCTGAGCCAGTTAATCTACCAGTATATTTTTGGAGTGTGGGAGGAAACTGGAGTACCTGGAGGAAACCCACGCAAGCACAGTGAGAATATACAAACTCCACACAGGGAGGGCTATGGTGGGAATCAAACCCACAACCTCAGTGCCGTGAGGCAGTAATGGTAACCATTACACTGTCTGTGCTGCCCTCAATGCAAGTTATTGTACATTTTTGCTGTCTGCATTGAAACATTTCTTGCAACAACCACATGGATTAGGATTTACTTTCTCTGTTATATCCCTTTTAGATCAAAATGCCGAATTTACACTGCACCGCAAACCGGGTAGATTTGAAATGCCGTTTTTTTTTCAAGGACCCTTTTAGACTACACAAAATCCCGGGTTCATGTCCATTAACCAGGGATTTTGCCGCTAGTCTGAAAGGGTTATTACAGAGCCTTACTAAATCACTGATGGACACAGAGCAAATATCTATCATTCCCCTTTAGAAATATTGCAGTCCTGTCCTAAAAATAGAGATCACCTTGTTATCTGCAGATCTTTTTTTATGTATTTCTATTTGTACAAGTTAGACTGTTGTTACTACTGTTATTCTTTTTTTTTTTTAATTAGCACTATGAAAACAAGGTAGGTACACACTCCACAGATATATCTGCAGATGATGGTTGTTCATACACAATGAACGATCATCATCTGCTTCTGGCCGGGGAGCGTGTCCCGTCCCCCTCCACGCGGCCTCTGCTGCATGTGTACGGACGGTCGGCAGATATATATGACATCATTCACAGACATATCACTAATACACACTGGCCGATGGGCACCAGATATATTGGCCGATCAATTATTCGGCCAATATATCTGTCAGTGTGTATGCAGCTTTATACACTATTTTAGCTATGGTTAATAACTAGGCACTCAAATATTGTCCCCTAACAAGATCTATAATCAGCCTTTGGGCAGTAGTGTCCATCTTCCTGCCACACTGCGGTACAGTTGCTGTACAGTTGACTGAAAAGTTGATTAATGTATTGCATGTAAAGTAAACTAGAACAAATCAATCTGGAGGGGCCATGTTACTATCCATTTATATACAAGATATGTGATTATGGAAGACAGAATATTTTACTCCACTGATCTGTTTTGATCTATTTGGGCTTAACATTTGATTGGCTTAGAATCTCCACACACCTTGTTGTCTGCCAACTTGCTTAAAAGCAAATAAACTGGCAAAACATGTGTGGCATTCAAAAACTGTGTGGTCTGAATTTTAATCCCCAAACTCAACAGTATGTTTACTGCATGTGTTGTTGTGGAACTGAATTGCAAAGTGTTTTAAACATACATAATAAGATCAATGTCAAACTGTTGGTTCTTTTGTCTCCAACAATAGGCACCTTGCTCAGCTGAATGAATTGCCTTAGTGAATTGCCAAAACACTGACTTTTCTAAGTATATATAATATTACTTGTGGGTTGACCTTTTTACTCATAAATTACATTGATAGTTCCTGCATACCCAGATATTTTGATTTTAGATAAATTAATCTGTACATAATCCTATAATTATGTAGGACGTATAAATTTATAAAGTACTGAGTCATTTGTTTATTCATGTGCTTACTTACATGTCTGTTTATCATATGTATGCTGTATTTAATGCCTCATGTCATGAACCATCAAATTAGCCAAATTACTACCAGACAATCAAATAAATATAATTTTATATCCATACACACATCTCACCCTCCCTCCTTCCCAATGGAACTTCAAGTCAAGCTGTATGAGTGTTAATAACAGTTTTTGTGGTTTATTGCAATTAATTCCTGTAGTTTAAAAGACTAGTTGTCTACTGATATATTAGAATAGAAATGCAATTTATGATAACATATATTGGAAACTAAATATCTTTAGAAACTCTACAGAGCAGTTGGTTGTATTCTGTTTGCATTTTTATGTTGCTTGTGTTTTTAGTATAGTACTGGAGAATTTATCTTAGCTTTACATTTTCTAAGTTACTACTTTTACATTTTCTAAGCTATGGATCAGCTGAATACAAAGCTCCGGATAAACCTTTATGCATAATCATGTTTTGTAAGATTGTGGGATAAAATTCTTGACCCACACTGGTATTCTCAGAGATATTCTTGTAAAAAAGGGTCACTTTCATTCCTCTCTTTAACTAGGAACAGAGTAGAAAAAAATACAGTGAATGGTAATTCATCCTTTAGAAATCCCCATGAACCTCGAGCTGGAGTTGCTGCCAAAGATCTGAATGCTTTTTCCTAAATCTCTGTAATCCAATAAGCTTTTGTGTTTAGCAGCTTGTTTTGAAACTTGTATAGCACCCCAGCCTGTGTCTCCGTATGTTCGTTTGCAGGCAGGTGAGTGCCTGAGGGCCTCATTATTATTCAAGCCAGGGGGCCCTCACAGCTCGGACTAGAATGTAATTTGTAATTAAGTGTCATTTACTTCTGTCTGCATTGAGTTGTTGTTCAAAAGACAATGCATCTGAGCTGGCCACTCGTTACTCTTTGATGTAGGTATAATGTCTCTCAGATCTTGTAGTTTCCATCCCCTTCAGGAGAGCAAGTGTTTGCTGCCTTAAAACAAAACCAGAGATGGAATTTGTAAACTTTTTTTGTCAAATAAATACATTGGGAAAGCATTACAAAACACAGATGTGGAAGCGTGCTTCTGTGAATTACCTGGTGCTGTTTGCTCTTCTCTAATTAATGTGTACATGTTTTGGCCACAGCTGAAATTAATTACATAGATAAACATGGTTTCAGATAAAGTACTAATCAATGTAAACAAATTCCCTTTGACTAGCTTTTACCATTCCTCTGAATAAAATCCACAGGCAATTAATCAATTGTGAAGGCTCCAAAAGGTGAGGCTTACCATTGGGAGAAAATTTAAATAATTAAAATATGGATGTCTAGAGGTATTTGCCATCCCCATGGGCTACTACCTGTATCACTATCAAAGTAATAAGACTGCCAACTCTACATGAACACAATATGTATATGTTTTGCCCTATACAAGTTTGTATGTGCTCCAAATTCCCTCATTCATTCTGATAGACCATTGCATTACATCTGTAAAAGGTAAATCAATTTAAAATTAAGCCACCATTACTGAGCACAAGTTATTTACATATTTCTAACATGTAAATAATATAGGTTTGGTACAGTACACAAAATTAAATAGTAAAGCAAACAAATTGATTAGAGTGCCACCCTAGGTATTGTGCAGTCTTTCCATGAATCACAAACTATACACACATAAGCAGCTATATTTCATGAATCATTTCAATATTTTCCTTCCCAGAAAGCCAACTATACACCAACAAAAATACCACATATGTGTTTAAAAACTAGAAAACATGGGAGCGCGATGAAATAAATATATAGTGAGAGGATAGTATGAAGTTATCTTGGGGGGTGAGGTAAAAGGGAATTTAGTGGCTGTATTATCTACTAAATATGATAGTCACTCATTCCCCTAGGAGTGAAATCACCCAATAATTATAATTATTTAGGTGGCCCAATAATATAGTGATATGTTTACAGTGAGAATTTCCAGCATATTTACTAACATTATAAGGTCCATTTCTTCCCTGAAATGTCCATTATAATTTTTTAGTGCCCTCATAAAAATAAATACTGTATTTTCATATTGTGTTTATTTTTAAAGTCTTGTCAGAAATATTCTCATTACCTATTAAATCAATATGCCAAAATGTTTCCAGTTGTGTAGACTACTGTATGTTATGTTGCATTACAGGTCAATATGGAGATTATTTTGCATTTGTAAATGCAATTAAAATAATGACATTATTTATATTTGTTGTTGCATGATCAACTTCGCAGTCAGAGAAGATGAGTGTACTTTTTAAGGTAATTAAAATTCGGGTCACATCGCTACCTCTGAACAAGATGCATAATGAGGAGAATGAGAAATAAAACTTATTTAGACTGGTAGTCTTTAAAACACTAACCATGAGATGAGGTAAATTGATGCAAATAAGAACTTGGTTTAATTATATAATTTTCCACAGTAAGTCAATATCTGGATGTTATGCATGATCTTTAGTGTATTTACATATAATTATAGTTTTCAAATATCTGTTTCTTAGAACTTGTTTATAAGCTTGTATGGTTCCATTAGTCATGAGTGAGGCTTGGAAACTATTTGCATTACAATATAGCAATACGTATTCACTCTTATTGCCACTGTGTATAAAACTAAATTAGGCTCTGTGACTGAGCTGTTTGTGATGTAAAACACAGATGAATTAAATGTAATCTTGGATCTTGTGGTGTGTGTTTCTTTCACTTTCCAATGCTCAGTAGTTCATACATGACCACTCATTTGGGCCAGCAAATTGTAAAACTCTCTCAACATACATTTATATGTATTAAATAAATGCTCACCCTGGAAAACAATCCTGTGCATTGAGCATTCTATGTTTTGTCTAATGCATGAAAGAAGCCTGTCCATCTGTATTATAAGAAAAGGCAAGCAGCAGCAGGCTTTACCACCTAGCCTGGGAGGATTGTGAGCTCCACTTTAAGATCCTTTGCTGCTGCACTGACATCACTGCTAGCTCAAAGCTGCAGCTACTCAAGAGTATTAGAATGCATTTCATGCTTGGCTGACTCAAAACTGCAGAGCTAAAATTTACACCTTATTTGATGTTCTTCTCCCTGCTGTTAATTGGTAAAGAGATCTCTGACCCTTTTGATCTCAGTTACCGTTCTTTAAATGCCCAGGTCTGCTAAACTGTTCAGCAGGAGATGCTCAGCAGTTGGACAGTAATGTGAAGTTCTTTTTTTTTCTTTTTGGCTTTAGTGCCTTTGGTTTACATCCAAGTTTCACAGGAATAAGAGATGACAGTTGTTATAGATATGCTGGTTTAATTACTTGTCAGCTTATAGCTGATATCTCAGCTAGCCAACGTGGAAGCTTAACTTTCTTGTAGTAGCTTACAGCATGACCAACTGCTGGAGTATATTATTTGATGTGCGAGCACACACAAGGATATTTTTTGTGATCTAATTGAAAAAGGAAAAAAAAAAAGGGAATCATCGTCTGGGGAATTAACATTTCTTTATTATAGCTAGGAAAATAATGTTATTATTTGACCTGTATTACATTCATGCTATTATCAGTTTTATTGATTAAACAATCATTATTGCCAATCACTAGAGCACAGCTATCTCATAAGCTAATTCTTCAAACAATTATTCACATGAAATGCCTAAGTTTCTATCTATCATTAGAAAACTCATTATTTCTCTATTATTGAATGTGGTTAATAGAAATACTACATATATTACATATAGTACATATATTTATTTCATATGTGAATATATGTAAATTGTTGCATGCCGATATCCTTTAACTTAAATTCAAATACTGAATTTCAGTGAGCACCATAAACTATTCACAAAGGTGTCCAGCAATGTAAATGAAGAATATAGATAGGCAAAAAGTAATTGCATAACTAACACATATTTAACACACAAATATATTCTGTTTGGCTACAGTTTGTGGACCTTAACCTAATAAATACCATGTCTTGTTTACATATGGAGTCAAATAATAAAGCTAAAAATTTATTATTATTATTATTATTATTATTATTATTATTATTATTATTATTATTATTATTATTATTTAATTCCTGTGTATTTCCAGAAGTCCCATTTATGGTTTGCAGCATTGTAACACAAAACACTAGAAAACATATTTAGGTTTTTTTGTGTTAACTTCCCCAATATAGTGCATTAAAACAAGGCCTACATGCATATAGATAAACTAACCATCCTCTTGCAGAAAGGACTAACTCGATCCCATGCTTTATTATCTAAAAAGTCAAATAGTTTCCATTGAAGTTAAAAAGATTATTGGTTACTATAGTTTCCCTATTGCTCAATTTAGGTCACAGAAAAGCTGGGTACAATAGGTTCAAAACTCCAGTCAGAATTTTTTTTTTCTAAAAAAAAAAAATCCTAGAAAAGCTTAAAGGAGATACCTGTTATGTTTATGTTATCAGAGGAAGAAAATGAAAGATTCAAATATTACAGTTGCAGTCCTCAATGAAAATTATATATATATATATATATATATATATATATATATATATATGTGTGTGTGTGTATAATGAAAAAAATATATATAATGCAAAAGCTGCAATGACAAAATTATTAGAATGTCACCATACACTGAAGTACATAAGAAATAAGAAGAAATGATAAGAAGGCTCAGCAAGACTAATTTATTCTAGGATGCCTCTATAAAAATGTAAAGAGAGTCTAGATGACACAGCGCAGAATAATGCACGTGTCTTTGTGCCTCTGGAAGCAATGTTTGCATCTAAACCACTGTGACTAAGAAACAGTTAATATGATTTGCTAACCAAAGAGGGCACACGTTTTATTCAAGCTCATGGAAGATATTTTTTTCTGAAAAATATAGATTGCTCCAGTCCAACTCTGTCCATTTGTTAGCTTTGATCTTAATTGTATCAGCTTTTCAATGTTGAGATATATAAGTATCATCAACTTTACATAATCAGACTGAAAACGGAACAGAGGGCTTTACTGATTTCATAGTTTAGTCAAGCAAAGATCAAGGGGTGGGGGAGGGACAAAAAATTAATGTCAGATCTCCAACTATACTATTTTGCTTAATATTTTTACATTTACATATATTTATCCACTATGATATACATATGAGTAACCAGTATTGCTGTTAGCAGATGTTTTATGCTCCTTTTCCTTTTTTAATAATATTTAATTTAATCTTTTCTTTGCCAGATTTGTTTAATATAGTGATATGAGAAAAATACAGGTAAATAACAAAGTGGTTTTGCAATAAATAAACTTAAGGTGGGTACACACCTGATAGATATATCTGTAGATCGAGTGATCTGCAGATGATGGTTGTTCATACACACTGAACGGATATCATCTGCTTGTGCCCTCGGGTCCTGGCGGCCGGGGGGTGGGACCCCGCTATCGGTGGGCATGTCGGTGGTGTGTCTCTCCCCCTCTCCTCGCGGCTGCCACTGTGTGTGTACAGACATATCTGTCCATCAGCTGTGCAGCACAACCAATGCAATATGTCGGTGAATGGCGACGTTCACCAACATATCGCGGGTACACACTGGCCGACGGGCAGCAGATACACTGGGCGATCAATTGATCGGCCAATGTATCTATCAGTGTGTACCCAGCATTACTGTATGAAATAAATTAGCATTGAGATAATTGTACAAGTCATGATAGGTTATTCAGTTTACCCTCATATTCCAGTAATATATTTTATTTGCTAATCAACAAAGAAAATTAGTAATTTGGCTGGAGCACCAAAATGGAACTCAAGCCATGAGACCAAATCAAATACATTCAACCTGTAACTGGATATTCTGAGATACGAAGGTCACTGGTTGACTAGATTTTCCACCAGTCATGATCGACATTTGGATGATCATGATCAGATGTTTATCTGGATTAATGGTTGTTTTAGAGATCACAAGCAAAAATTTGCTTTCAATATGATCTAAAACAAACAAATATGCTGCTCAAATGCTACATGTACTGATTGAGAAACTTTCCTGTTTCAAATAATGTATTATTATATATTTTTACAGTATTCAAATTGGTCCCATCTATATAAGTTCATTTTAAGCTGTATTTCATTCTTTACAAAATGGCACGAGAAACAGCAACATTCTATAAAATCATGAAATCCTGACTTCCCTCATTCAGTTCACTCACTGCTAGTGATGGTGATTGCTTGCAATCAGCCAAAGTTGTACTAAATATTAATGCTACTGAATATTACAGTTAATAAACATCATTATAATGAGTTGGGTATGGGATGCTGGCACTGAGGATCCTGGCAGTCAGAATCCGGATGCCAGCATCCCGACATGGTTAGGATACCGAAACTTGCTGGTAAGTGTCCTAACCCTACCCCTAATCCTCCCTCCCCACAGGCTAACCTTAACTTTCCCCACACAGCCTAACCTTAACTTTCCCCCCCACAGCCTAACCCTAACCCTCCACCTAGTGCCTAACCCTAAACCTACCCCTAGTGCCTAACACTAACTCCTAATCCTAACCCTCCCCCTAACCCCAATACTTACCGTCAGGATGCTGGCGCCAATATTCTGACTTATGCCTGGATTCAGGCACAGGCATTCTGAGTGCCAGCATCCCGGCAGTCGGAATCTCAATTACATCCCCATTATAACATCACTTATATAATATGAGATTTTAAAGCATAGTCATTGGTAAAATAAATACCACCAGGGTAGAATAAGTTCCAACATGAAATGGTATTCATCAGCCAACAACCTGCACAATTTGTTCCCTGAACCTTCTGGCACATTTTTTTCATTAGAGCCCACAATTAAAAATGAAGTACCTACTCTCTTATCTTACTATTCTGCTACCTCTTCTCTTGAATCTAAACTCTTACAAATCAGTCTAGCTCTGTCCCATCTCTCAACTGCCTTGACCTTCAAAGCTGCTTTAGATACTTGCCTACACCCATCTCAAACACTTTTGTGAGGTACACAACTTACTAGAACCTCTTTAGTCCAGTTTTTGTCAACAGCACTCCACAGAGAGTGCACTGACTAGGGGCCTGATTCAGACCCACTCGCGAGCGGCTGTCCGCTCGCAAGTGGGTCGATGGTCTGCACTGAGCATGCGCACGATGGAGGGAGCTCCGTCGTGCGCATGCGCCAGACACGACGAGCGAAGGACTTTCCTTCGCTCATTGTGTCCGATCAAAGGGGGCGTGCTGTCAATGTTGATTGACAGCACGCCCCCTTTGGTGGGCGTGCCGGGGGCGTGCCTCCCTGACGGGGGCGTTCCCACGGGAACGCCTCCCATCAGAAGCCGGCCCACTGACATCACTAGTGATGTCAGTGGGAGTGATTTTGGCTCTGATAGAGCCAAAATCACTCCGGAGCTTGCGGTTGAAAACCTCAACCGCAGGCTCCGGCTAACAATTTCGAAGGTCGCGATGGTCACGACCATCGCGGCCATCAAAATGCACGCTCGTATAGCCTGTGGGTGGTGACCCACAGCTATACGAGCGTCCAGGAGGACGCTCCATGAAAATGGAGCCCGGCCCTCATGCAGAGCGTGCGCTCTGCTCAGAGCGTACGGCTCTGAATGAGGGCCTAAGGTGGTAAGTGATTTTATCACTGCTGTCTAAAGTCCATTACAATCTTTGAATTCTTATAGATCTCTCCGCTGAATTTTATACTATTGACAACTCTCTTCTCATACAAACACTTCAATGCCTACTGTAGGTGTAATACCCCCCATACTTTGGGTATTATAAAAGTTGAAAGCAGCCAGCATAAGTGGCTTACTCCAGAGAGATAGAGAGAGCTACAACTGTAAAAACCACAGCTGTGAGTAGCATATACTTTGTAAAATATATTATTTGAGCATGTGTAAACCTGGTATTTTCTCAGTAAGACTTTCACTGTAGGAACTGTTTTTCCAAGGAAAAGATGAAGTACTGAGAGATGGGTATATAATACCAAGTGCAGCAATATTTATAAAGCAAATCTATCCAGTAGAATCCTATTTTAAAAGAGAAAAAACCTACTCAGCCCAGTTAGTAAGGCCCAGACCAGAGCTTTGATACACTGATATCAACTGTAGCTTTCACTTGGCTAAATAACTGCTGTCAGCCATTACACCCTTCTAGCAGTAACAGCTGTACAGAGCCATGACTACAGCATGAAATCGGTATGTAATGCCAGCTGTCAGGATGCCTCCTGTCACAATACCGACAGTGGCATCCCGATGGTTGGTATCCCTTCTCCCCCTAACCCTCCCTTCTTGTTGCCTAACCCTAACTCACCCCACACTCTAACACTAACCCTCCCTGTTAGTGCCTAAACCTAAGTCTCCCCCTTCATGTCTAAACCTAACCCTCCTCCCTTAGTGCCTAACCCTAGCCCCCCAGTGATGCCTATTCCTAACCCTCCCCCCTAGAGGTGACTAATCCTAACCTCCCCCACAAAAAAAACCTAACACTAACCAGCTATGTAACCTGAACCTAACCCCCCCAAGGCTAACACTGAAGATGCCTCAGACTTACCTAGTTCAGGCAGCCATTCTTCTGTTTTCTGGTGTCGGGATTAAGATAGAGGTTGGTGTTTCGATGCCTATCTTAAGTCCCTTGTTGGGATTCAGCTGTCAGGATTTAGACCAGCGTCCTTGTGGCCAATGATCTGCTAACTACATCCCCATTCTTACTCATGGAGCATTATCGGGAAACAGGACAGTAGCCCGAATGTAGCAGAGTCACCTTATTTGCCAGAAACTATATTTTGTTAAGAAACTTAGGCATCCTCCACCAGCTTCTAAATGGCTGCAATGCAAAAAGATAAATGCACCACCCCAAATCTGGTATTGTTTGCAGTTGTGGTTTAAATAATATTAAGCTTCTATTTATTGGGAAAAAGGGAAATGTATCCTATTTATTATAAGTTTATTAATTTGATTATGGAATGTTGATATGTATTTAAATTAGATAATTGATTGACACTTTTTTACTATATGTGTTGAAGGGATTTGAGAAAATAAATTATAAGATTATCTTTAGAAAAGGGAAAATGTCAGGAGTTGATTAATAAAGGAGTAATTTGAAAGTTAGTGATATGCCAGTCACAATGTGGCCTGCCAATAGCGGTTTGTTTGTTGGGGCTTTGCCTCTCTGCCTGGGCTGTGTCCTGGAAGAATCTATGGGTCAATGTAAGTGGAAACAAGATATGAGATCCAAAATATATTTCCATCAATCTATGCTGCAAATGCCGTCCACTACTACACATCTCATCCTAACTGCAACAACATCACTCGGGAGTTCTGTACACTATCCTCAGTCAGGGCTGCCAAGAGAAATCTTGGGCCCCGGTACAGCAACATCCCGGGGCCCCCACTGGAGGGGGTGTAGCCACAGAATGCTGAGGTCACTGCTGCACCTCTTTGGGGAGGTGTCTCACATATGAGGAAACCACTCATAGGAGCATGATAATAATAAAATGTTGAAATACTGACTATATAGTGATCTAATCTCGAGATTAACATTTTATATATTCATCTCTTCGTCTTAGAGGCTCAAATGTCTGCAGGCTTTTTCATAATGAAAGTCTGTAGGATCTGGTCCTAGTGACATCAACATCGGTTTATTTAATGTGTTCTGCTTCATGCAATTCCTTAAACTGGTTTTAACTAGTTTTAGTGTAGAACATCTTTAGAGAGTCCTAGATACTGCCAGCTTGCTGTTTGGATAAAAGTACATTTTTTTTTTTTAAGTGCTGACCAGATACTGCCCCACTTGCTTTTTGGACACAGATAGCCAGCCACACATGCTAACTTGACACCGATGGCATCACTGCCCAGATACTGCCTCATTTTCTGGTTGGAATGATAGCCAGCCAGATACTGCCACACTTGCTCGCAACACAGAAGGCCCAGTAACACACAACTCGCTAACGCTGAAACAAAGAAGTGGATGCAAGTGTCAGTGTAGAGCAACTTTCGGCAATAGCAACTTTCCCACAACCGTGCGGTTTTGCTATTCAATTAGGGGACTGTAAATGGCATGCGCACAGTGTCAGCTTCCGGAGTCGGCCAGGGGCTGCGAGAGGAAGATCGAAAGAACTCTCTCCTGCACCAGGAGTCCTCATAGGCTTACAGCAGTTTACACCATCTGGAGATGGTATAAATCACTGGGGCCAAACTTCGAAAAGCTTTGATTTTTGGAGTTTGGTATAAAGGGTTCAGATTGTAGTCCCCATTGATAATAATGGAGGCCGCAGTGCTAATTAGCACTTTGCCAAAAAAATTTGTGAAATCTTCTGCATTATGCCATTAGTACATATGAACAATACATTAAATTATGCAGAAATTGCAGTTTCTGCATAATTTTATGTATAAAACAGCTTGATACATAGGCCCTTTAGTCTTTCTACTTACCTCACCTCTCCTCCATAAGTCTCTCAGCTTCCGCTTGCAAGGGCTAGCTGACACAGGCTGCTTCATCTGTGCACCATGTCTGGCAGATCCTCTTCATACTATTATGCACAAAGCAGTGGTGTAAGTTCTTACCAGGTGCATGGAGGCAAGATAGTGGTTGCTGCCCCCCTACCAGCAATCAAACCCCTGCAGCAAACAGAAACACATTCTCCCATCACCAACATCCCAAACTTAGCAGCACTCAGAGACAAACTCCCACTCTAATATGTCAACCCATTAGCACCCATAGTTTCTCTCACCTCAATCTAAGCAGCACTGAGGGGCCCATTTATGAATGATCATATTTGCAATGCGATTTGGGCATGACATTACTGCCCTTGATCACATTGCAAAATGCGATCATAGCACCGGGATGTATTATCTGGCATGCGCAGGGACAGGGGCTCCTAAAGGATATCATCCCTGCTATGTGCCTGGAGTGCTGTCGTGGCAACTGTGCATGCATAGTCCCACTGACTGCACATGCGCAGCTGCTATTGCCGGGGGAAAGTTCCTATGGAACCCTCTACCGGTAAGTTTTGCGATGTGTACCCCATTGGCTAAATGGGCTAACACCATCTTCATCTTTAGCTGTGGGGGCCAAACTTGGCAGCATTTCATCCCCCATAAAAACCTAAGGGGGAAGTGGCTGCCAGAGGGAATGGAGGAGTTGCAGCCGGTATCGGAGATATCTACTGCATTCCCTCCTTAATACATCTGAGGGAAACTTAATATTTGCGGTTAACCCCCAAAAACTTGTGTTTTCAATAGATATGTGCGGGTTCGGATTTACTCGGTTCTTATCGCTATTTTACCGCAAGTTCGGATTAGTTCGGATTTATTTTATTGGCTATCCAAAACACGTGATAGCCGATAGCCAATAAAATGCCGTTTTAAGATCCGAGTAAATCCGAGTAAAACCGAGTAAATCCAAACCTGCTCATCTCTAGTTTTCAAGGATTAAACTGCAACTATACAATGATAAATGGGCCCCACAGAGTTACACTCACTAGCCCAACCATCACCCAAGCAGCACCCAGAGAAACATTTATGATCTCTACCAACACCCCAACCCCAGCAGCACCCAGAGTTACCCTCCCCCCTTGACCAACACCCCAAAACCAGCAGCAGTAACATAGTCCCCCACTTACCAACACCCCAACAGCAGTTACCCCCTCTTACCCACACCACAGCACCAGTTACACAATCCCCCCTTACCAAAACCCTAACATCAGCGGCACTTACAAATCTCCCCCCACACCAGCAGCACTTACATACCTCCCCTCACACCAGCAGCAGTTACAGTACAAGTCTCCCCCCACACCAGCAGCACTTACAGCACAAGTCTCCCCCCACACCAGCAGCACTTACAGTACAAGTCTTCCCCCACACCAGCAGCACTTACGATACAAGTCTTCCCCCCACACCAGCAGCACTTATGGTACAAGTCTCCCCCCAAACCAGCAGCACTTACAGTACAAGTCTTCCCCCACACCAGCAGCACTTACAGTACAAGTCTCCCTCCACACCAGCAGCACTTACAAACCTCCCCCCACACCAGCAGCACTTATAAACCTCCCACCACACCAGCAGTACTTACAAACCTCCCACCACACCAGCAGCACTTACAGTACAAGTCTCCCCCCACACCAGCAACACTTACAAACCCCCCCAACATCAGTAACGCTTACAAATCTCCCCCTTGCCAACACCAGCAGCACACTAGTTAAAAAAAATAAACTTCCTTAAGTGATGCTGGTCTTCCAGTCCCATAGCTCTGTAGTCTGTACAGAGCTCAGCTTCCTACACACCACCTGCCACAACAAGCAGCCATGCCGGGGAAGCTCCAAGAGCCGTGCTGAAGGAGGCAGAGCTTTTTAGACTCAGCCTCTGAGGCTGCTGCTGCTTCTGCTATATGTCTGGCTGCCCTACTTTGCAAATGATGCCCTGCCTGGAATTAGAGGGGGCTGCCAGTGCCGCTGTCACCCAGAGCTTGGAGCTGGTACCTGCTGAGAGAGTCTCGGGAGATGATGATGACATCACCATCTTGTGAGAGCATCAGCTCTGCAGTGGCGCAGCCTGCAATTGCATGTTACTGATACAGACACACACAGTGTTTGTGACAGTCACATAGACAGTGTGGTTATTCCCCCACCTTCACCCGAACTGATGCCCATCACTGCCCATGGAGAATTAGTAAAGGCAAATTTAAAAAAAATGGGCTGTCGGCAGCCCGGGCCCCCTGCCCTGCCTGGGCCCGTGTAATCTATACCCGCTCCCCCCCCCTCTCAGCGCCCCTGTCCTCTGTACACGACACAAGGTCTTCAGGACACTGTCCCATCCAGGTTCTCATCCTCCTTTTCAAATCGATCTTTTTATTGTTCACTTCTCTGGATCCTCCTCTCGGCTTCTGCTATCAGTTGGAGTACCACAAGGCTCAGTTTCTGGTAATCTACTTTTCTCTATCTTTACCACCTTTCTTGGTAAACTAGTCAGCTCTTTTGGATTTCAGAATTATCATTATGTGAATGATACCCAAATTTACCAACTCTGCACTAACTCTGCGGCATGCTCTCACACGTAAAACAAGTGTTTAATATTGCTTTCAAACCTATATGCACTTCCTAAAAAAAAAACACTTCTTCAGGACAGCTTTTCAAATTCCACCACCCAATATATCCATACATTTTTATCCACAATTATCTCCCAGCTACATGGTTCACATATAGTTTTACATCAGTTCTTTTTCAATGCTCACAACCAACTGACCCCAGGCCAACATTGCTGTGTGACTGGATCATGTAGCCAACCAAGGACCACTGCACACTGGCTGGATTAGTTTGTAATATGTAGCACTTATTCTCCTGTATCAAATTCCTTTATTTCTATAGATTGTAAGTTTGTGAACATGGCCTTCTTATCTCTTTCTGTTGTTCCCCAATCTCATTTCTATTACTGCTTTGTTCACAATTGTAAAGGGCAATGGGATCTGTAGGTGCTACATTAATTAATTTTAATAAATAAAATAAATACTTAATATTAGCACCCATTTGAAATGGTCATTAGACTCGGAGATGATTTAGAATACTCTTACATTTTACTCTTACGTACACATACATTTACACACCCATTTGCGCAAAGCAAAAGTGTTTTTGGACTCAAACAGCAACAAATTATAATTTTTTCAAGGGCCATTCATTTTGTTTACAGTTTAAGTTTGTACTAATGTACTAATATTACCGCATATGGTTACATTTAGCATTGTCATAATGTACTCTGTAAAATGAGGTCTATAGTGCAGTTACACTTTCAGGGGCTCATGTAGAGTTGGACATTTGCATGTTTTCACCACACATTAAAAAATAAAAGACTGTTGCTTTCATCCATATACAGCTTGAGGGTGGGATGTACTATACTCTGTTGTATGGTCAAACAACGTAAAATTATATTTTCAGGGGTTTAACTGAATTTCTCATATGCACCAAGCTTTGGAAAGCAAAGCTTTTAATAGCTTGGAGCCCGTGGGCAATGCCATCTTAAGATGGCATTGCCCAATATAAGCTTCTGGGCTTAATTTTGCATTCAGCACTCAGGGGGATCCTATGGAGTCCCTCCCAGTGCCCCCTGTAGCACACACAGCATTCTGTGCATGAGCAAAGGGGCTTCTGGGTCATAAACCCGGAAGTCCCTCTATTGCAAGACAGCTTCTATCGGGAGAGCTGTCCTTTGTGATTTTCTTCATGCAAACCGGTGTTATTAATGTCGGCATGCATACAGTGTGTGGCAGAATTCATTGCATGCAAGATGTGTTCACATAAATTGAACTGACATACAGATGTGACCAGCTAGTTTGTTGCTCATGGCATGGCGTGCAGGCCTCTGTGTCGCGCCATGGACTTGTGGCGTACCGTGGTATTCTTCAACTAAGGATACACTACGGCATGTAATACAGCGCTTAACCGCTGGGTGGCGAGTGCTCCACTGTTGTAATTCATACTGAATGCCATACTGTTAAACATAAATTGGATGGATATCACATTCACAGCATTTGCATGTTCGCACAACCAATTTTTAACGTCACATACCGTACATACAGTAAGCTCTTATAACGGGAAGCAAATCAGTACACATACAGCATTGTACCTAACTGAACAGTAGTGAAGTTGCCGAGTCGTTATCATGGTATAACTGATACTGTAGATTAATGAGATGCACGCACAGCTTTCACTGAGATGGGATGAATTATTATCAAATGGTGGAGTACTGTATAATATTTGGAAAGGAAGACAATTTTTTTATTATTAAAAACAGCAGCGGGAGGAGTGCACAAGGATGAGGCCGCTCTGTGCAGTTCTTAATATACTGTAGCTGGCGTGTGGGCTAGTGGTTAGGTGATCGCTTTGCAAGAATTATGGTTCCGGGTTCAAGCCCTGGAAAATAATATTTTTTTATTTTTGGCACTGTCAGCTCTGGACACTATAGTAAAACTACTGTAGTAGTGTTGTACTGTAGTGTTGTTTAAAAGGCTGCTTAAAAGTAAGACATTGCAAACTGATTGTGCATTTAAAAAGTGCAAACTTGCGTCAATGTCTGCGCTGTGGTGGCTGTCAGCTCAGAGGGTTTGCAATGGGATTTCTTGCGCATGCCCCGTGGATGGGTTACAATGGGATCTGTGGTGCCAAGCGATACGCCATGTACCATACTGTACAGTATCGCTATGCCATGGCGTATGGAAGATCATCACTGCACATACCGAGTTGTCTGTATTACTACAGTATGCTGTTGAATTTTCACCCTTGCGCCACTCAGCTGTCCCAGACTTGTACACAATAGTCATTTCATGACTTCAGAAACTGCTACAGTATACTGTAGTAGTGGGTTCTGTTTGAGAGGGAAGTCTCTGTATTACAAACTGACTGTGTGTTTTTAAATAGCGTCAATTTTGATGCTGCCCTAGACTTGGACACTATAGTGATTTTCGTGAGTTCAGTAACTGATAGTGAGCTCTACATGAGAGAGAGGTCTCTGTATTGCAAACTGACTATGCGTTTGAACCACAAACTTGCGTCATTGTTTATGCTGTTCCAGCCTTGAACGCTATAGTGATTTCTCATGAGCAGTAACTAGTAGTGGGCACTGTTTGAGAGCGAGAGCTCTCTGGATTACAAACTGACTGTGTGTTTAAAGTGCAAAATAGCATTACACTGCAAACTCGAGACAATGTCAATGCTGTTCCAGACTTGGACACTATAGTGATTTCTCATGTCCAGAAAGTGGTAGTGGGATCTGTATGAGAGAGAGCTCTCTGTATTACAAACTGACTGTGCATTTACACCACAAAATTGCAACAATGTCAGCACGGTTGGAGCTGTGGTGGCTGTCAGCCATCTCCGTGGGGCTAGAAATGGCGTCTCTGGTGGGCGCATGCCCAGTAGGAGGGTTGCAATGGGATTTCTGGTGCATGCCCAGTGGGTCAGGAGTCATACACAGTGCATCACTTGGTCATACTGTACTGTATATTTTTTATATACAGTACCATACTGTTTTATGTTGGGCCCAAAGCTAGCTTCACAAACTACAGTAGTTTTTGTACTACTATACTATACTGTATTGGTTTGTGTTGTTATTTCAGTAGAGACTTGTTGTACAGTAGCATTTTTTGTTACAGTATACAGCATAGTAGTCCAATTGTTTCTGTACACTTAAAACTTCAAACATCATTGTCTTAGTAACATTTATCTTTACAGGTACAGTATGTACTGTACAGTACTGAAGCGTCAGGTAGAGTATTTGGGTATTGTCTGAATAATTTCCATGTGGTGGGACTCTTTCTAATCCTTAATGCCTTCTAGGCCAATTTACCCTGTTTCTGTTGTACAGTATGTACTGTACTGTATACTGGCCCTGATTCAGAGACGGACACTCTGAAAGAGCGCTCGCTCAGAATCTGGGTGTTTTTTTTCTTTTTGTGCGGCCTCTTGGCCACTCGCATAGCTGTGGGTGACCACCCACAGCTATTGCAAGCGGCCAGGATGATGGTCGCGATGGTCAAGACCATCGCAACCATTGGGCTTGCAACAAGACCCTTGTGGTAGGGTCTCGTGGCCGCAAGCCCCAGAGAGCTTCTGGCACTAATAGAGCTGGAAGCTCTCTCACTGACATCACTGGTGATGTCAGTGGGGCCGCCCACAAATGTCAGGTGTTCGCTTGGGGACACCTCCATTTGTGAAGCCACCCCACGGCCATGCCTACAAAATGGGGCGAGCTGTCGATCTACATCGACAGCCGCCCCATTTGTAGTGAGCCACGGAGTGAGAGATTGTCTCTCTAGCTCCGGAGCTTGGGCATGTGCAGTTCGGCTGCTGTGCATGCGCAGAGCACACCATCGACCCGCTCGTGAGCGCTCAAGCGCTTGCGAGTGGGTCTGAATCAGGCCCACTGTACTGTAGGGTAATTTCTCCCATGTGCCTGAGAATAACCTGAGTTTATATTTTCCTTCTTGTACAGTACTTTCACAATCTATGCTTCCTTGCTACAGTATAGTGTACAGTACTGTATGTCCTACTGTATTTGTCCACATGTCTAACACTTACTGTACCTGACTGTGGCTGTCTTTCCTTACCATGCCATCCACTGTACAGTACCTTTACTTCTGTGGATGCTGTTCCTGTAGGGCCTGTGTATTCACAGTCATTAATTTCTCACTTTGCATTTCCTTTCTCTTGGTTAGATTTTTTATCATGGTCAAAAGCTAATTCCCTAAGGCCATCTACTGTACCGTAATCCCTCTCCAATTTGGAATAGAGGTCTGAACTCTTGTTTTCAAATTCTCCTTAATGACGACATGTACTATATTTTTTCCTCACAGTTTGAGAAGCCCCCCCAGCCCCTGTAGCTCCACCACCACCACCAATGCCTACAGCCGGGCCCAGTGGGCTGCATAGTCTGAGTAAGTACACACTACTGTACATTGTTCTCTCTCTCTTTTTCTCTGTCTCTCTCTCTTTTTTTCTCTCTCTCTCTTTTCCTCTCTCTCCCTATTTTTTTCTCTCTCTTTCTCTCTCTCTTTTCTCTGTCTCTCTCTTTCTCTTTCTTTTCTGTACTTGTGTAACAATAAGCAACAATTTTTTTTTCAACAGCACCAACCGAAGGGCCCCAGCCTCTCCCTGGCCCCAGTGGCCTCCCCATGCCACGTAAGTACAGTACTGTACACAACATTTTTTTCTACAATACTTTATCTCTCTCCTTTTTTCCCTAGTCAGTCTCTCTCTCTCTCTCTCTCTCTCTCTCTCTCACTCTCTCTCTCTCTCTTTTTTCTCTCTCTCTCTCTTTGTCTCTCTCTTGCTCTCTTTTTCTCTCTCTCTCTCTCTTTTTCTCTCTTTTTCTCTCTCTTTGTCTCTTTCTCTCTCTCTCTCTCTCTCTCTCTTCTTCTATCGCTCTTTCTTTCTCTCTATTTTTCTCTCTTTCTCTCTTCTCTCTCTCTCCTTTTCTCTCTCTCTTTCTCTATCTCTCTCTTTCTCTCTCTCTTTCTCTCTCTCTTTTTCTCTCTCTCTCTCTTTCTCTCTCTTTCTTTCTCTCTCTCTTTCTCTCTCTCTTTGTCTCTCTCTTTTTTTCTCTCTCTTTTTTTTTAGTAGAAGACATTGAAGGGCCTCAGCCCTCCACAGGCCAAGAGGAGGAAGAGGAGGACCCAGAGTCCCCTCCCCAGCCAAGTAAGTATTATATACAATAGTATACTGTAGGACATTTTGAATTAATACTGTAATACAGTACAATACAGTAAATAGTAATGTTACAGTTGAGTATGTTTACCCTCTACTTTCCCACTGAGTACTGTACATCACTGTGTTATTCTTTTCTTTACGCAGAATACCTCCATATAGTTGTGGTGGAGTTGGACAGTGAGGAGAGCAGTGAATCGACTAAACCTTAAACATGCATTTTTTGATTATTAGTCACCCCCTGGAGTGTTCAGTTTAGGGTGCCGAAAGGGGGGTTATGTTTAGGCACTAACAGGTGTAGGTTAAGGCACTAGAGTGGAGGTTATAATATTGTAGGTTAGGGGGGGAGAGGGTAAGTTTACTTCCTAAGTCAGGATCTTTTCCTTCAGGCTGATACTGTCGGGATTTGAAACGGTGGCTGAACAGCTGCCAGCATTTTAATGCCATTCCCATTTCTCACCCATTTTGATATATTGTTCGTACTGTATCATCTAGTGTACTGAATGCAGTCAATCACCAATGATGTGCTTGCTTGCTCGCTCCCTCCAGTGACCCAGCCCAATCTGGGCATATTGTTAACCCTCCCACCCCCTTGTCTTTCCTCACTGCCAGCATCAGCAAGTGTGCATAGAGTACACTTGACGAAGCCTGCACCATGGCAAACAATATAGACTCATACACACCTGGTCTAGTGCCCATGGGCCATACTGTACAGCAAATTTACTGTATACTGAATTTATTGACATTTTTCCACATTGTTTTCAGTCAAAATGGCGGCATGTTTTTTTTCCCCACAGTTCTGGAAACCGTAGGGCCCCAGGCCCCACATGGCCCCAGTGGCCTCCCCATGCCATGTAAGTACTGTACAGTGCTGTACACCACATTGTTTTCTACAGTACTGTATCTCTCTCCTTTTTTTCCCTTGTCAGTCTCTCTCTCTCTCTTTTTCTCTCTCTCTTTCTCTCTCTTTTCTGTACTTGTGTAACAGTAACATACTGTAATTTTTTTTTCAATAGCATCACCAACAGAGCAGCCTCTCCCTGGCCCCAGTGGCCTCCAAATGCCACGTAAGTACAGTACTGTACACCACATTGTTTTCTACATTACTGTATCTCTCTCCTTTTATTCCCTTGTCAGTCTCTCTCTTTTTTCTCTCTTTCTCTCTCTCTCTTTTTCTCTCTCTCTCTTTCATTCTCTTTTTCTCTCTCTCTTTCTCTCTCTCTCTTGTGTGTGTTCAGGAAAATGAAATTTTTTTCCCCACAGTTTGAGAAACCATAGGGGACCCACCTGCCCAGCAGGAAGCAGCTGGCCCCAGTGACTATGAGAGTCTGCGTAAGTACAGTACTGTACACTACAGTACACTGTTCTCTCTCTTTCTTTTATTATCTCTCTGTCTTTCTCTCTCTTTTTTTCTCTCTTCCTCTCTCTTTCTCTCTCTCTCTCTTTCTCTCTCTCTCTTTTTTTCTCTCTCTCTCTTTTTCTCTTTCTCTATTTTTCTCTCTCTTTCTCTCTCTCTCTTTCTCTCTTTCTCTCTTTATCTCTCTTTTTCTGTCTGTTGTCTGTTTTCAGTAATTTTTTGACTTGTCAACATTTGTTTTTCTTTGACACACAGATGATTGCTTCATCGTTGAGGAAGGCAGCAGCCCTGCCCCGATCTGTAAGTACAGTAGTGTACATTGATCTACCACTGTGTACTTACTGTCTCTCTCTCTCTCTCTCTCTCTCTCTCTCCATGCATCTCCAACCTCTTCTCCTTACCCACTAATTCTTTCTGTCCTTGTGTTTTTCTTATTTTCCAGTACTGTACAGTATGTTTAAGTGACCTTGTCTTAAGGTGCATACACGCTAGATGATTTGGATGAATGCTAACAATATTGTTAAATGGTACAGTACAGTACATTATACAGTGTTGTTCATATCGTCTAGTGTGTATGCAGTAAATCACCAAGGATGCATGTGCGCGCTCCCCCAAGGCATCAACTATATCCGCAGTGGGCTGTACATGCAGGTCAATCTAGGGATATTGTTAACCCTCCCACCCCTTTGTCTTTCTTTGGTGCTGGCATCAGCAAGTGCGCATAGAGTACACTTGACGACACTGGCACTGTGACTAACAATATCGCCTCATATACTGTATACCTGGTCTAATGCCCATGTGCCACACTGTACAGTAAGTGGATACTGTTAGTAAAGTGTAATAATACAGTAGTAATAGTTCTGTCATGCTGAATTTTTAAAATTTTTCCACATTGTTTTCAGGCAAAATGACATGTTTTTTTTTACCTACAGTGCAAGGCACAGAAGGGCACCAGCCCTTAGATGCATGGAAACGGAAACAGTCCATTTTGTGCTAGTACTGTACCGTACACTACTGTACATTGTCTTCTACTCTATCACACTCCTTTTTTTTACTTTTACAGTGTCTCTCTCTCCCTCCTGTACTACAAAGACCCATGTCCAACCTCTAATCCTTACACACTAAGGCACTGATTCAGAGCCGCTCGCAATAGGCGAGCACTCGCTGTGAATCTGGGCGGTCCATTTTTTTTTTAACCCGGCCTCCAGGCCGCTCACTAAGCTGTGGTTGACCACCAACAGCTTTAGCAGGTGGCCTGGCGATGGTCGCAATTATCGTGACCATCGGGCTTGTGATGAGACCCTTGTGGTAGGGTCTCATCTGCTGCAAGCCTCAGTGAACTTCCTGCTCTAATAGAGCAGGCAGTTCACTACTAACATCACTGGTGATCAACATTGACAGCCGCCCCATTTTGCTGTGAGCCCCAAGCAAGTGAAGTTCTCACTCGCTCCGGGGGTCGTGTGCGCACTGCTGGACAATTGACCCGCTTGCGAGCGGGTCTGAATCAGGCCCTATTTCTTTCTGTACTGTACTTCCCCATGCCATGTAAGTACAGTGCTGTATCTCTCTGCTTTTTTTCCCTTGTCAGTCTCTCTCTCTCTCTCTCTCTCTCTATTTTCTCTCTCTCTCTTTTTCTCTCTCTTGATTTTTCTCTCTCTCTATTTCTCTCTCTCTCTCTCTCTCTCTCTCTCTCTCTCTCGTGTGTTTGTTTGTGGTGGCTCTGGTCAAGATTTGTACAGTTTATTTGTTTCCAAATGGTTTTGATGGAAACTGTTCTTTTTCCACAGTCCTATCACCACCACCTGGCCCCAGCGGCCTCTCCATGCCACGTAAGTACAGTACTGTACAGTACACCACATTGTTTTCTACAGCACTGTATCTCTCTCCTTTTTTCCCTTGTCAGTCTCTCTCTTGCCTCTCTCTTTCTTTCTCTCTTTCCCTCTTCCTCTTTCTCTCTTTTTTTCTCTCTTTCTCTCTCTTTCTCTCTCTTTTTCTCTTTCTCTTTTCTCTCTCTCTCTCTCTCTCTCTCTCTTTTTCTCTCTCTCTTTTTCTCCCTCTCTCTCTCTTTTTCTCACTTTCTCTCTCTCTTTTGCTCTCTCTTTCTCTTTTTCTTTCTCTTTTCTGTACTTGTGTAACAGTAAGTAACATACTGTAATTTTATTTCCAATAGCATCACCAACCGAAAGGCCTCTTCCTGGCCCCAGTCGCCTCCCCATGCCACGTAAGTACAGTATTGTATCTCTCTGCATTTTTTCCCTTGTCAGTCTCTCTCTCTCTATTTTTCTCTCTCTCTCTCTCTCTTTATCTCTCTTCTCTCTCTTTCTCTTTCTCTCTCTCTCTCTTTCTCTTTATCTCTCTCTTTTTCTCTCTTTTTCTCTCTCTTTCTCTCTCTCTCTTTTTCTCCCTCTCTCTCTCTTTTTCTACCCCTCTCTCTCTCTCTCTCTCTCTCTCTCTCTTTGAAACAGATGCTGATTTGCCTGCCAATGTGCATTCCTTTTTCAGGTCATAAGCCATGTGGCAAAATACACACTGATGATGATGATGATGATGATGATGATGATGATAATTATGATGAAGATAATGATTGGCAGTCACTTCTGATTAGTTGATTGAATGTGGACCCATCTCACTGATATTATGTCATTAAGTCATTAGTGTGGCTGCTAAATGCCAGTATGTGACACAATCTATTTACACTACCTAATTGATAGTTGACTTCAGATTATACCAGACACAAATATTTTTATTTAATTTTTAAAGATAAAGAATGTTTGTATTTAATTTGCTATTTTTTGTACTTGCAGTACTCTAGAACTTACACTGAGTACACACTGATAGATATATCAGCCATTTAATTGAATGGATAATATATTTATAGTATATCGGTGGATGTGTATACCCAAAATCAGATTGGCCCTACAGCACAGCAGATGGCTGGTATATCTGAAAGATATGTCAGTCATCTGCTGGTTTCTATGGACGACCCTCTGATAACCTGTACACATGCTGCAGGGACCCACCAATGAGTGGCAGCTCAACTGGGTGGGCAAATTTAAATGCCAACCCAGTTGTGACATCAAGACTAGTGCATCTGGCAGATGATTGCATCATGTGTATGCCAGGGGCAAACGCATATATATATATATCAGTGGCATAACTAAGGGGGGTCAAGCAGGGCGTATGCCCTGGGTGCCATAGGACCGGTGGCACGGGGGGTGCCACCGGCCACAGTCCAGCCCACCCTAGTTAGGCAGTGTAGTGCCACCCGCACTGTGTGCGGTCAGTGCTACACATTTACACAGGACTGGCACTGGGCTTCCCAGCACTGGTCCTGTGCTGCACAGCCGAGCCCCTTCCCTCCCCCTGAGTGCTTACCCAATAGTGCCAGGAGGAGTGTGGGAGGTGGGCTCAGGCTGTGCTAACACACACGTTGCCACCAGCGCGTCAGCGATGTGTGTGTTAACCGGCAGCCAATGAGAGTCAGACGACTCTCATTGGCAGCTGCTGCTACTGCACACACATCACCGCCAAGCAGCAGCAATGTGTATGTGAATCAGCAGCCAATGAGAGTCAGACAGACTCTCATTGACTGCTGCAGCGCCCACTGCAAGAGCCGGGCTGGAGCTCACTCATGAGCTCCGCCTTCCGGCTCATGCAGTGGGTAATGGGAGAAACATCATGACATCTCTCCCATAATGCTGAGCGTGTCAGCCTGGGAGGAATGATGTATGGTGGGAGCAGTGACTGGAGCCAGAGCATGGATTCAGGTGTGTATTTAAAAAAAAGAATTTTGTAACTTGTGTGACTGCAGTAGGGAGGGGGCAGGACAGGGGCTACTACTACTGGGGACACCATTACTGGGGGGAAGCTACTATTACTGGGGACACCATTACTGGGAGGGAGCTACTACTAATGGGGACACCATTACTGGGGGGGAGCTACTACTATTGGGGGCACCATTACCGGGGGGAGCTACTACTACTGGGGACACCATTACTGGGGGCGTGGCTACTTCTACTGGGGACAACATTACATGGGGGGAGCTACTACTACTGGGGGCACCATTACTGGGGGGAGCTACTACTACTGGGAACACCATTACTGGGGGGGTGCTACTACTCCTAGGGACACCATTACTGGCAGGAGCTACTACTACTGGGGACACCATTACTGGGGAAGCTACTACTGGGGGCACCATTACTGTGGGGAGCTACTACTGGGGTCACCATTACTGGGGGAGCTACTACTACTGGTGACACCATTACTGGGGAGGAACTACTACTGGGGACACCATTACTGGGGGAGCTACTACTGCTGGGGACACCATTACTGGGGGGTAGCTACTACTGGGGCACCATTACTGGGGGAGCTACTACTACTGGGGGCACCACTACTGGGGGTGCTACTACTGGGGACACCATAACTGGGGGGGAGCTACTACTGGGGGCACCATTACCGGGGGGGAGCTACTACTGGGGGCACCATTACTGGGGGGAGGCTACTACTGGGGGCACTGCATCGAGAGGGGGAACCTTTACTGGGGACTACTACTTGGGGGGAAACTACCACTGGGGGCACTATATAAGGGGCTTACTACTGGGGTCCACTACTGGGGGCACTAACAAGGGAGGACCACTACAGGGGGCCCTGTATAGAGGGCACTGGATAGGGGGGTTCACTGCTGGGGGCCTGCAAAAGGGGGACCACTACTGGGTGCACTTAATAAGGGGAACTAATGTGGGGCTGCATAAGGGGGACCACTACTGGGTAATTTTGCATACTGGGTTTACTGTATAAGAGGAACTAATGGGGGGCTGCTTAAGGGGGACCACTTCTGGGGGAACTGTATAAGGGGCACTACTATGGGTCTGCATAAGAGGGACTACAACTGGGGACATTGCAAACTGGGGGTACTGTATAAGGGGCACTACTGGGGTTAAGGTGCATATGGAAAGGAATGTTCAGAGTGACAATAAAGGGGTGTGTCATGTTGACACGCCCCATTTTTTAGTGACCATGCCCATTTTTCCCCATGCATGCCTTCGCCACCCGCACATAGTAGAGGGTGGGGGGTGGCTCCATTTTTACATTTGCCCTGGGCTCCAAATACTCTAGTTACACCACTGATATATATGTATACACTGACATACATGTACACAATTACTTACCTTGTTGCAGCTGCAGGTTGTGTGCGCTACTGTATGCACCTACCAATCATCACATAGGTCGGCGGGGCGGCCGAACGGCGGACCCGTTGGCCTCATGTGTACCCAACTTTAACTTAGCAGGTGTAAATGTGAGTGGAGGGCAATCCAAAGGATATCTGATCATTTTATTTGAAGTATTTTATTGGTTAAATTATTATCAAATGGAAAACAACAACTTATGCTGGCCATACATGCTACAATTATAATTGTAGCATGTGGGGGGGTGACCGAGGGTTAAATATTGCTCGGTCGGGCATGCCGGATTGTCCAGCATGCCCGCCCGATGCAATATTTCCTGGTAATCTGTCGGCCGCATCGGGCAGTGTATGCCCAGCCACGGCCGACAGACAGAAATTTCCTGTGTTCCTTCCTGCGGAAGGAACAGGGAGATGTTTCCTCCCCCGGGGGCGGAGCGCAGTTGTCTGCCGAATACACTGTGAGAGAAATCTCACAGTGTATGCCGGTGACATCTGCGGCTGGCAGCTGGCCAGATAAAATGTCTGTCGGTCTGACAGGCATTTTATCTGGCCGTGTATGCCCAGCATTACTTGATTTAAACCAGAAATCAATTTGAAAAATATAAATAAGAAATATTGTTGCAATTGTAAAACACAACATACCTCTTTGTACAGTATTAACTCTGTGAATCGTGACTAAGGAGCCTATTTAATATTATTTTTTCCCATACAATTATGTAGAAATGTAACTTTTTGCATAATTTAGGGTTTCTTGCTTTGTACCAATAGCACAAATGAGGAGATTTCACAGAAATCTCATGCAGAGTGCTAATTAGCACTGCAGATCGTAATCCCCAGTATTATCAATGGGGACTACTATCTGACCCCTATGTACCAAATTCCAGAAATCAAAGCTTTTCAGAGTTTGGCCCCGTTAGTTTAAACCAGCTTCAGATGAGTAAACTGCTTTAAGCCTATGGAGGCTTACAAGCAGGAGAGAGATCTTCCGAACTCTCTCACGCAGAATCTCGGCCGGTGGTGGTGACTAACAGCACATGTGCAGTGTCAGATTACCCAGGAGATTTTTCCAAAATGCTGGGGATATAACTTGCAGGGACAGCGTATACCGCAACCGGTGCCCCTATGAGTTTCCCTTAGTACATAAAGGGGATAAATTCATTAAAAATTTAAATATCCACCTCAAAACAGATACTTAATAAGCTCTGCAGTTCCACTATTATTAATACATAGGCCCTTAAATGAGAAAATACAAATTAAATATATTCTGCTATTATTATTTACAGAAGGCTTTTGGAGCACATGGCTTACCTAATTGCTTTTGAGCCAAAATAATCTAATTTAACTCCTAATGTGCACCACCAGGGGGTGCTAAATTGTTACTAAATGTATCCTAAATATGTTTTCTATATGTGCTTAAAATAAACTTTGACAGTGTCATCAAACTAACCTGGCTGCAATGTGTCTTGTACCGTACAGATGGTGTATATACTTATGTCAGGTGCTATTGCTTATCAAGACTCTAAATACCTTCTACTTAAAGTACATTATTGCATTCTTAAGTGAATGTCTGTTATTCCTATTTATCAATTTTATTGCAATAAAGACTGTAAATAGGGTACAATTTTAATATTACAATTTCTAGCAGTATTGCACTCTTTGTATATTCATACAAAACAAAAGTAGTTTGTAATGCATGTTTTGTATTTAATGAAATTGTGTTTCTTTATATATATATATATATATATATATATAACTACTGGGTACAAAATACTAAGCATTACCACACATTTCTAAAGTAGAACCGGATCTGGAAGCTGTTTGACATTGTTGAAGGTTTCATCCTGATTAGAGTCAATAAAATTCAAACTAAAGATGACTGTCTTGGCTCACTAAACAACAAGGTTTTATCACTAATTACAATCCTTTATTACCAGTAGTTTAATAGGTTTATTGTAGGTCATAAACCATTTCTGCATGGGAGCACAGAAAATAAATAGATTTTGCATTTGTGACATCTTCATTTCTGTTCAGTGCAATTATTCAGTGATCATTAATGATAATGTTTTCTTTAATTAGAAAAGTATAAAGTTCATCATTAAATCTCAAAACTGAAAACATATCAAAGAATTACACGAGCATTGAGCGCCACATAAAAATCTACCAGACATCATATTAAAACCACAGTTTCTTTTCTATAAGCAAGTAGTGGTGATAGTTTATTGTTTTGTTTATTTTTTGGAATTAAATATTAACACTTGAACATTTCTATTCCTAATTATATAGATCCTATGCTCATAGTGGGTTCAGTTTTATTTTCCATTTCTTTATTACAATTACTAAATGATATTGTTAGAGAAAGGAGTGTCTTGTTCTAAATACTTCTTAACAAGTACATTTTAATAAAGAGTATTTCTAAATTACCTCATATCAATAATTGCACCCAGACTGGATTTATATGGAATGTAATACTTCCTGAGCATCTGCAGCAAAAATTTGATACACAATATCTTTTTTTAAATAACTAAAGAGTGAAATAATCTATTCACTTTCATAATTTAGCAGATTTTGATTCAATACAAAATAAAAATAAATTGGTAAAGAAATATTTTTAAGTCGGGAATTAAATAGGGCCCAACGTATTTGCATATATAGGGAGTGAGTCTGGTCTGGAAGCAAAGCAAAAAAGTAACTGTATATATACCATGTTGCACTGCTGGTGGGGCAGATTTTAAATGTACAGAACATTTTAGATATGGCTGGGGGAGTGTTCAAACTCAAATCTGTATTTTTGATGTAATAATAAAGCTGTCAAGTATTTGTGGGTTAAATGTAGAAGCAGCCAGTATTTACCCTGCATGCAAAAATATAATTTTGTTTGTACTCCTTGCTTTGAAACTTGTTCTTTTTCAAGATACAACATTTTGTTTGCTTTGCTTCCACCTCAAAATCCTCCCCACAGTGTTTACTGCACATATTAGTGTAATTCAGTTACTTAATTTAAGTTATTGTTAAAATAAAGCAAATCATCTGCTACCCACTTCAAATACACATTCTTATAGTTTTCCTTGTTGGTTGGTAGTAAAATGCAGATTTTTACCAAGTACACTATATAGGTGTAGATCTCACATTTATTTTTTTCTAGGTGACTCTTCTTTGTTATGGCATGCTGTTATACCTCACGGAATTACTTTTCATTGCAAATATAATAATTTTCAAAATATGATCTTAAAGGTTTTATATAGGTATCACATTGTGTTTTATGATGGCTATTATGCAGGAATGACATCCAAGCAGGTTGACCTGATGTTTGTCTTGTGTTGTGTGCTCTGTGATATTCGTCTTGTTTAGTTGTCTGTAACTTTTCAAGCATAGACAATGGCAAGACTTCCTATCTCCTAATGGGTCCTAGAACATTCCTGCCCAGGGGCAGAGTTGGGAGCAGCGCATAAAGAGGAGCAAATTTGCACCTTGATACTGCATCAGGCCCCCAGTATTTAGCATAGTAATAACAACTACAAAAAAGTGTAGTTATCAAATTACAATTCAATTTGGATTAGTGTCATTTTAATATAGTATCTATAAACGTGTGTTGCATTTTAAATTTTAATTAGTCCAAAATACCTATTTATTGAAATAGGAGATTAAAGTATTATTATTATTATTATTATTATTATTATTATTATTATTATTATTATTATTGTTATTATTATTATTATTATTATATTATGCTGCAATAAAGTAACACCTTATGTAAACTAGCTCCTGTTTGAGTGGAATTTACACTATAATTATCCTATGACAGACATAACGCACTCTCACTGGCACAATTTAGCCAGGACTCAACTAATATATTAGCATGTATTTGGCCTTTAAGGGAAGATTGAAACACCTCTATAAAACACAGAATTAAAATAAATATGTTTCAGTGATTAAAGGCACAATATTGCCCAACAAATATTTAAACACTTGGAAAGACATCTTCTATCAGTGTAATGTGTTGCTTGGTGTAGCACTCACATTTAGTAAGTGATACTCCACCTGATCAGTCTTTAAATGTTTTAGCACCATCTATTAGGGATTGAATTAAAGGAACCCATCCATGTCTCAAACAACCCAAATTAGCAAATTTAAAAAAGGAGTTAAGTCAAAAATAGCACAGGTATTTATGAAGTAGTAATGGATTAATAGCAGAGAATACTTCAAATACAAATAGTAAATCAGAACTGAATAATTAGCATTGCTCCAAAGTATACTACTTAAGATTAAAAAGTGTTTGGTAATAGTACTAGCATGTAAAAATAATCCAGCATGACAATATCAATTCTAAAGTAAATAAGGGTTGTAGCAATACATCAATATCACTCACACATGCACAATTATAATATAATTTTAACTTTATCTATCTTGATAAACACTTTACAGATTATTGTATTAGATATTACTGTTATGTGTACAGATACAGTTTTTTTAATCCATTTACTTATCTCAGTAACACGACCCGAGACTTGGTTTATTACCTGTACTACTGAGCCTTAAGCTAGGTACAGTAGATATATCATCCATTCCATTGAACGGGTGATATATCTATAGTGCATCGCTGGGTTTAGTGACGTGCGGTGAGGTAAATGGCTGAGGGGGCACTGGCTAGTATCAGAATAAGATTTACACATATCTATATGAACCTTGCAAGCCGAGGTGGGCCAAGAACAACACGATGCAACCCTGAGGGCCGATGTGTGGCAGGAACAACACTGTGCATCTTTGAGGGCCAAAGTGCGACAAGAACAACACGGTGTGGCCTTGAGGCCCGAGGAGCGGCCTTGAGGGCCAAGGAACAACACGGAACGACCTAGAGGGCTGAGGTGCAACAGGAACAACACGGTATGGCCTTGAGGGCCAAGGTGCAACAGGAACAACACAGAGCGGCCTTGGTTATAGGCTGGAGGCAGCAAGGTAGAGAACACTGCTTGCTTGAATCAGCTGGACACAGACTGACACGGCTAAACTGGGTTGCGGTATGGAAAAGCCGAGGGCTGCGGAAGGGTAGGCTGCAGCTTTAGAAGTCACAACTCCAGGGAAGTCTCAACAGAAAGGACACGAGCAGATGGAACCACAGCAGATGACTCACAGGTGACTTCTGATCAGGCAGAAAGGCACAGGACACAGGAAATATTATCTCAGCATGCAGGAACTGCAGAAAGAGGTGAGACCGGCTAAAACTCAGGCTTCTGAGCACATCAGAAACACAAACTCTGGAAGTTAGACAATATCACTGGCAGGAAGTGTAAGGTTGGCTGTAATTTATCAGAAGCAGGGACCACTCAGTGCAGTTCTTGCAGAAAGCCTCCACAATCACATGATAGTATGCAGCTGAGCTCTGCACACAAACTGACAGACAGGAATGCAGTAATGAGCTGCAAAGACACTGACAGAGTTCCAGCTGCCTGAAACAGCTGAAACTGGAATCAAAGCATGATGCAGTATCCTAGTTGCCTAATATGGCTGGGACCTGCCACCAAGATGCTGTTAATCATAACTGTATCCCCCCTTGAGGGTAGAATCCGGACACCCTAATGGATCTGTTGGTAGCAAAATATCTTGGCATGAACAAATGATGATCAATGTCTCTTCTTTCCCACATTTCTAGCCTTAACAATGGAGAGCATAAAGATGTTACTATCATCCATGGGAAGTTCCCTCAGAAGTCTTTCATCTGGATGGCTGAAGGGCGTGGCTAGGACACTGCGGGAGAGAGGACGCAGGTGTGAGAGAGCTCCCTTCCCTACCTGCCGGCTGCTAGTGTGGCCTGGAGACGTGACCCCTGGATGGGCTGAGAGCACTGGCCCTGGCACTGTGGCAGTGGATGTGGATGCGGGGGCTTGGCTGGTGGTCTGCCTGCTGCGTGGTCTGCTGTGGGAGAGAGGTTGCCCCACCAACGCATCCCACGAGACCCAGAAGTTGGGAGAGCAGAGCGTCCCACAAGAGGTGCGTGATGGAGGAGACCGGACGAGTGCTGCTAGTGCTGTCTGACTGGAGAACCAGGCTCTGGGTCTCCTGGGAGAAGGAGAGTACCTGACGGGCAGGCATAGTGAGGAGCTGCTGACCCTCCATTGGGGTGACACTCCTGTGAAGGGGACCGACTACTGGAAAGTTCCGCTGGGAGAGATCAGGAGGAGAGAAGCCCTGAGGCTAACCTGAGCCCAGTACTGGATGGAGGGTCCAGGCAGAGAGAGAGAGACCAGTGGAGGGGTGGAAATCCAGCAACCCCCCCCCAAGGAAAAGAGGTGAGTAGTGAGCTCTCTCCTTATATAATATAAATTATAAGCAATTATTAAACCCATGCTGAGGTTATATTTGCTAAAGATTATGACACCTTATTAAAAATGACTATCTGCAACTACATCCATAGATGTCCTGACATCACCTATTTAAGCTATTCCTGTTTTCTTATCTATTTTATGGATACTTAAGTAAAATAAAGAAAATAATAAACTAACCAGCCTTGGATATCTAAGGGGTGTTTCCATTATGGATCATTAAATTTTATGCTCTGGACATGGCCCCCAAAAGACAAAAGGACTCTGTAAATTTTTCAGCTAACTTTTTTAAAAACACAAGTGTAACACCCCCAAGCAGACAGAAAGAACGTGCCTCTACTGTATATCACCACATACTAGCAAATTAGACAAAACAAGTTCTTCTCAGGGGGTACATACTAACCCTCCCTGTATAATAGAAGGTGATCGCATGGATGAGCCTTTAACCCTACGCAAAATGCTTCAACTATTGGGAGATTTGAAAAGAGATATAACTGCTGAGGTCTCTTCAACAATACGAGACCTAACAAAAGAAATCTCTAGCCTAGGGGAAAGAACTGATCATTTGGAGAATAAAATGAAAGAATTAATTGATTCAAATAATGATCTCACTGTAAATTATTAAACCACTACATCTGAATTATCATCGTTGCGAGATAAAGCTAGCAGATCTGGAGGACAGAGCACACAAGAATAATGTAAAAATTTGAAGAATTCCAGAGTCAGTACAGAATACAGAACTTAATGATTTTGTGATGGATTTATTTCAAAAGTTGCTCCCAGAGATACCCAAGTCACAATTATTGATTGATAGAATCCATTGAGTGCCTAAACCTAGGGGAGCCCCTGAAGGATCTGTAAGAGACACAATATTGAAGTTGCATTACTATTGAACTAAGGAACAAGTACTGAAGGCAATGCGGGATATAACTAAAGTACAAGCAATTCTAGGCCCAATTCAAATAATTGGAGACCTCTCTAAAGAAACATTAATGAAGAGACACTCATTCTATAGAGTAACAAAGGCATTAAGGCAGGCAAATATCCCATATAGATGGGCCTTCCCAGTGAAATTAATTGTAACATATGAGGGAACAACAAAGATCTTGACAACAGAAGAAGAAGACCTGCTTGCCCTGGACTATTGGAAAATACCCTATCCCCCAAAATTACTGCAAGATTCACAAATAATTCAGCAAGAATGGTCATGAGTGGGCAGAAAGTAAACCACCCAGAACAACTGGAAAATTAATTCTTTACCCATATACCCTCTATGCTCCTTCCCTTTTTTTGTTAAAACAGTTTATTATAAAGATATATTTTTTTTCCATTGGTAACACAGTGTCGGAATAAGAGATGGGAAACACACTAACAAATTTGAGAAACAGAATGTTATACCATGATAATGAATATATATATATATATATATATATATATACACACTTTTTTTATTAATTTAATTTTTTTTTTTTTTTCACAAAATAATTATGTATTTTTGACCCACTACATTAGAAAGGAAAAAGAAAAGGGGAGAAGGGAGGATTTAAGAGCGAGGAAAGGAAGGGGGGGGGGGGAAGGAAAGGGAAGAGGGAAAGGGGGGAAGGAAAAATAAGGAAAGAATAAGAGGGGAATAAAATGTAAGGTCTATGAAAACAGAGGTGGGGTGATGGAGAGGGCGGGAGGTATGGAGGGAGGAGATATTTAAATTTTGGGTGTAACTAGAATAAGGGGATAAATTATTATAGTTGGAATTAATTTTGAGTGAAAGATATGGCTATTTCCCTCTCCATACCCTCCCCCTTTTTTTTCTTTCCTTCTCTTATAAAGTTAGTGATGTATTATAGATGTATTATTTATTCAGATGCACTATTCACGAATATTACATGGTTATACTTAGACATGGTGAATATAGGCAAATTTGGGGAAATGGATTATGAGGTCAAGGTAACTAATATATAAATACAGATTATGATAAAATGGTTTGGTATCTTGGAATCACTTATGTTAAGAAAAATAGATGTATACATGATACACTGTACAACTTTAGGTTTAAGGATACAGAGGGAGGGGTGTTGATGGGGTGTTGATGGGGTATGAAGAAATATCATTTACAGCAGGTTGACTCTTAAGGTAATAATTGGTCTTCTTGCAATACTGTATTTTTTTAAAAAGATATAGAACTGGTTAGATATAATGGAAACAGGAGATGGATAGAGTAGTGATAGTGTGGCACCCCACCAACACCCTGTGTTCCTACCCACGCTGATGTGCCTCTATGGAAATGTAAAATATTAATGTGACTCCTGCCATTGTCTAATATAGGGCATGATTTAACTGGTTTCATTAAGGTTCAGGGACTATTTTCACTGCCCCCTCAGAGGTGGTGGACGTCAGGGGACCAGTGAGTACTGTAGCAGGCTCAAGGATTTGACCTAGAGAAAAATGGCAGTTGCTGTGGGCAGTTGGTGAGGTAGCTGGACAGGAGAAGGGGCTGCGCTGCCTTGATGCTTACCTGAGGGCTGTGGCCGTACTCCGGGACGAGCAGCAGAGGTCTCTGAGGCGGGGAACATCCAATGGGACTAAGCAGTGTCATCCGGGGAGGTTCCTGAGAAAAATCAGCATAAGAGGGGTGTGTCGGACGACCCCCAAGGGAGTGCCTCAGGCGGAGCTGCAGAAATATAGAGACTGAGCTTGTAAAGGAGCCAGAGGTTGAGAGCTGATACTGGAGGGGTAAGAAGCTGCTGCAACTTCCCAAATAGACACTCAGTGACATTGGCGCTTATTAACTGGAGGCCTACAGTTGTCCACCGTTACATATGTACAGCAGTCCCTTCAGAGATCAGCGTGGGGTTTATAGATTGCATCATAATAGTAAGAGAAACCCCCTGATACCGCATATTGGAGGTTAGGTACAACAGTTACCAGCAGTGTTAGGGGGACACTTCAGTGCCAGCACCTGTAATACTATGAGTATGAACTAAGGTTGCTAAGCAGAGAGGGAACTGACTGTAACACCAACACCATCGCAGCAGGATCATTTACAGAGGATTACAGTATTGCATTAAATACAGACAAGTACTGTAGCTGGAGCAGTTTAAGAACTATTCTTCATTTCCCGGGCAACGAAGGGTGCACCCTATTTACTATTTCAGCGCTGAACTAGCAGTGTATGAGACATGTAAAGTGCAGTAGTGTGAGGAAAACATTTTCCTAAAAAGGTGTATAGGAAAACAAGTTTGCAATTGTATTCTTGATGTAAACTTATTCGTTTATCATACTCACGTAAGGTTTTTTGTATATATTTTAGAGATGTTAAGGGAATTGCAAAATCAGTCATTTGTTAATTGCCACTAGAGCATACTTACCCATTTATAGTTTGCAGATTCGAAGTCCAGAGTTCGCTAGTGATCTGCAGGTTCCTGAAAAATAAAATAAAACAAGAGTGTTAATGTGTGTGTTACTGTCTACTGAAATGCATTGTTGATATATGCCAAGTGTTTCTTTGTTCTTGCAAAGTATAATAAACATAAGAAAGGATTCACTATTGCCATCTTTACTGATATACTATATTGTATGATTACATTGTGAATAAACCCATAGTATAGGGTATCACAATAGCAGAGGTGATGGGAAAGGTATTCACTACCCCCCATAATTATAAAATGTGTGCCTCAGGAGATAGAGGCTGATCTAGCTCTTTGAATAGGGCTATAAATGTTTTGTTTTTCTTGTCATCTTTTTTGTTGTATGGTACTATGTCTGGTGTTTTCTTTTGTTTTGTTTTGTTGCCAGGATCTAATACTAATATGGATTTATCAAATGGGTACCTACTTTGGATTAAAATTAACCAAAATAGATTATGAGAACTAAACTCATGATAATCAATGCTAAGGGGTTGAACTCCCAACTAAAACGGAAAAGAGTATTAGGTTATTTTCATTCTAAAAAAATAGATATTATTGCTGTCCAGGAAACGCATTTTTCCAAGATAGCCTCACCTAGACTTCAGGATTATAATTTCCCTGTAGTATATACTTCTAATGCATATAATAAGAATGCTGGAGTAGCAGTGTTGATCAGCCAGATCATCAATTTTGATCTTAAAAAGCAGATTTCTGATGAAAAAGGTGATTACCTAATTTTAGTGGGATCTTTAAATGAAAAGGACATTACGTTGGTTTCAGCCTATGCTCCAAATACATCTCAGGTTTCCTATATGGGAAAGCTTCTTAGAGAATTACAGAAAGAAGTTAAAGGAGCACTTTTTATGTTGGGGGATTTTAACTGTGTGTTAGCCACTTATATGGATAAATCAGGAATTAGTAACAGGAAAATCCCCCCCAAAAATACTAGTCTTGCTAACACTATAGGCAAACTGCTGGGTGGATATGGGCTATACGATATTTGGAGAGCAGTACACCCAACAGTAAAAGACTATACTTTTTTTTCCCATGTATAAGGAACCTACTCGTGAATAGATCTCGCTTTGACAGATAAAAATACCCTTCAATAGATAAAGAATTAGAAATCTTACCAATCTCATGGTCAGACGATGCTTCTCTGGTGATAGACTGGGAGGCTAACTATGTGACCTCTATTCCTAGAGTCTGGAGATTTCCAAGTAACTTACTCAACACAGTAGAAACAAAGCAACTGGTTAGGGAATCGTTAAGGGACTATTTGAGAGATAACTCTCCTGGCGAAACAAACCCTATTAATTTTTGGTGCGCACTTAAGGCAGTTCTAAGAGGATCTTTAATACAAATAGCATCAAGAATTAAAAGACAGGAAATAAAAGTTCAGAAAGAGCTAGAAACCCAGTTGGTAAATTTAGAGAAGCAACATAAAATCAATCCTAATGATGAGACCCTAACTAGAAGATTAAAAAAAGCTAGAGGAGACTTGGAAAAATATACTTTAATATCCATAAATGATCTGATTGCTAAAATTAAACAGAGGTACTATACAGAGGGAAATAAGGCATCACGCCTCTTAGCAAGAAAATTGAGGGGAATGATAGAGATAAACTCGGTCAGAGCGCTATATAACATGCAAGGTAATAAATTAGTTAACCCATTAGATATATCTAATGCATTCGCTGAATATTATGAGTAGTTATATAATTTAAGAAGTGACCTAGGAGTTTTCCATCCAAGCAAGGAAGATATAGAAAAGTTTTTTACTAGGTTTAAAACTACCAAAAGTAAGTGAACAGCAGTTAAATGTATTCAATGGTGAATGGACAATACAAGAAGTAAAAGAGGCCATTAAAACCCTACAGCGGGACAAAGCACCAGGCCCAGATGGGTTTGTTATTAATTTTTGAAGTCATTTTCGAGAATATGTAGCTCCAATATTGCTTCAGATGTTTGAGCATGCTAATAAATTAGGAAGTTTCCCATCAGAAATGCTAGAAGCACGGATTGTGACAATATTAAAACCAGATAAAGATACAACAAAACCTCAAAACTACAGACCTATAGAATTTTTAAATACAGACATTGAAATATATACTAAAATGATAGTAAATAGACTAAATCCAATCCTGCCAAAATTGATCAGATTAGATCAAGTAGGATTTGTTAAGAACATACAAGCTCCTGATATCATACGTAGAGCAATTGACATACTGGAAATATTTGCGAATAAAGATAAACATTAATAACTTTATCTTTAGACGCAGAAAAAGCCTTTGATAGGTTAAACTGGGAATATATGAAAGGAGTTTTTGAAACATTTGGACTAAGAGGTATAATAGCAGAAGCAATTAATGCACCTGTAGCACATGTACATTGTAATGGATTAATTTCATCTAAATTTCCAATTTCTATGGGACGAGACAAGGGTGCCCTTTGTCGCCACTTGTCTTCATCTTTTCTATAGAACCTTTGGCAGAAATTATTCGTCAAATGCACTCCATAACTGGACCTAAGATAAATGATACACAACATAAGATTTTATTATTTGCAGATGATATTTTATTATTTCTTGCAAACCCAGAGACATCCCTCCCAGCTGTACTTGAGGTTTTAGATCAATATGCACAAGTCTCCTATTATAAATTTAATAAACACAAAACAGAAGCCCTAATTGGAAAACCCAGGCATTAAAATATTTAGGGATACATTTAGTAATAAAAGAGGAGGACATTCTAAAATATAACTATGGCCCTTTATTAAGATGATTGAATAAAGAAATAAAAGATTGGATAAACTATGAGACTTCATGGGTAGGTAGAATAGAGGAGGTTAAAATGTTCTTCCTCCTGAAAATCTTGTATTTATACCGCTCAATACCCAGGCTTCTCCCAAAATATTGGTTGAACAGATTCAATGCAACATTAAATAGATATATTTTGAAAAATAAAAAAGCTAGAATAGCAAAAAAATATTTAACCTTACCAAAAATAAAGGGAGGAGTACAATTCCCTAACCTTGAATTATATCAAGCTTCAGTCTTGATAAACCAGATTAGTGATTGGGTCATGAGAGATACTCCTAAAAGCTGGGTTCAATTGGAAGATGTAATAATAGGTAGCTTCCCCATTAAGGATCTAATATGGATTCCACCTAAATATAGAATACTGTCAAAAGATACGTTGAAAGCAACAAAAATAACTTTGGAAGTATTGGATAAATTAAGTAATAGACAAGATCAATCAATTGTACCATTTGAGTATCTGTCAATACGTGCTGTGACAAATTATATTCCAGACATGAACCTGGATATGTGGATTTCTAGGGGAATATATACAATGAAGGATATATATCAGGATAATACACTTATGAAAGTTTCCCAAATCCAGGCAAAGTTTGAAATACCCATGGTTGAATTCTATAAATATTTACAGATTAGACACTGGATATATTATTTTCCCTCTTATATGGGTACCTAAGGACTATCCCAGATAAAATAAAGGGACCCACAGCTATACGAGCATCCAGGAGGATGCTCCATAATTATTGAGGTGGGCCCTGATTCAGAGCGAGCGCTCTGCTCAGAGCGTCTGGCTCTGAAACAGGGCCATAGTCAGAACTAAAGTCGAGAACTACAGGCAGAACCATAACTTTTTTACTGGTAATGGCATACTTCACCGATTGGGAAGCTGATGGTTTCACCAAACCGAAGTTCACATGAGATCTATTCTCAGGAAAAAATAATGACATGCATCCAGAGGTGATATATGTAGTTGGAGGCTCCTATGTTGACAAAGAGATACTACAATCTTGAGGAAGTCGAGACTTGCCAGCATGCTGGTCTCTTAAGGTCTTAGTAGGTTTAGACTTAGGACCTGATTCAGCAAGGATTGCAACTGAATATCATGGCTGTGGTTACGTACACAGTCTCACTGTGATGATATGCTAATCAATTGCGATCTCTATGCCATCGTAGCACAACATATGGATGCCCAACTTACCTTATACACATCCGTAATTTTAGCAAGACTGCAAAAGCATCGGTAGCTTCGAGTACAATTGGAGTCTCACGCACACTTGCACAAGGAAAGACCTTACTCAGAAATTGCTAACCTCATCACATGCAGTGAAAGGCCAAGCTGTGTATGGAATCACAGTGGATAATTTATGCACGCTCCTGGGACGGTGTTCAAATGCACTAACACGCCTGCATTTTGCCAACCACACCCGTGTCACCAGCCCCATATGGTATTTTCTGTAGATTACTCAGCGATGTGTTTGCATAGTTACTGCAATCACAGTCACGATCACAGTGGCTGGTACGCGCATGTGCACTGCGATGCATACATATGTGCAGAACGCAACAATCAGCCAATTGCGTGCATAATCGTAGTTGCAATCCTTGCTGAATCAGGCCCTTAGGTGGTTGTTTTTCTGGTAAAGCAGGACCTCCAGAAGGCTCAGCAATTACATTGTCTGAACTCCCAAACCTCCTTAAGACCAGCAAGGATGAAAGCATCTAGATTATAAATAATAGGGTCATTGGATCTAAAGAAGGCTCAGCCCATTTCTTAGCTTCTCCTTTAAATTCCGAAAGCAAGAAACTAATTTGTTCAGCTTGAGAAAAAGGTGGAAGAAGGTCCTGGCACTGGCACATTAGTGCCCAAAATGCTTGGACATTAGTTATACTTTCTGAAACCACAGTCAAGGTCAAGACATTGATTTTAATATTGGAGGTTTTTCCAGAAAAAGAAAAACTGAATCCTTGCTGGTACGAAGATAGTTTTTATTTAAGAGTTTCCCAAATTTGAGATTTGGTCCACTAGTAATGGGACTCCAATTATAAATAAATGGCTCCTTTTGGGGAACCTCGGCACCTTTGTTGGGAGTTACAGAGTCTGTGGCATTAAGAGGCTTACAAGGCGAGTTGCAGACTTGAAGCCTATGACTTTGAGGCTAGTCATCTTTCCTGGGCTTGCATAAGGAACAGTCTGCACTATAATGATGAGCACTCCGACAGTACAACCCAGGCAATTTTCCCTATGCCATTGCTGCGTGGCTTCAGAGAGCCTGGGTCATAAATAACTCTGATTTCCTCCTTCCTTCTGCACATAAGATAGCATTGCAGAAGTAGGGGGAATGGAGTCTGTCACCTCTTTCTGCTGGGAAGGATAGAATGTTTTCAAAGTCTGGTAAACTCCCATATAAGTTTTGTACAAACAAATTAGTACTATACAACAAATTCTGCAACTGTTCAGTGTTCAAATGAAATTCCTTTAACAACTCAGGTTTCATAATTTCAAAAAACTGAGGGTTTCTTGAATAGTTTCCAATTGGGGAGCCATCCAATTTTTCTCCCTAGATGGACTTTTGCTATGACTAGCTGTGTCCAATGAATTTTGGGAGGCTTGAAATATGTGCTGCTGCAGTACAACCACAAGCGATAACAATCCTAGGAAGGTCTGTAGCAGCAGCGTCTGCATACTCTCTAGGTTCAAGATTTTATTTTCTAGTCCCAAATCAAGATTTATGACTGAAGTTTGACTAGGCAAAACCTGGACAGTATTAGACAGCACTGAGACCATATTGAGAACAGTCCAGTAGCATCTGTATTCTGGTCAGTGATAATGTTACAGTTCACGCATGGTTGTGTAAGATCTTTAGAGCCAAGGAGAGAATCTTTCACCAATAACAGCCACCCATTGTTCCCTTAGGGATTTATACTTGCACCGGTACTTAGGTGGATGCTTGGATTTAAGCCTCCATCAATAGAGGCTTACATAACCGACGAGAGACCACAGGACTGCTGACTAGCAACAAGGCAGAGCTGGGGGGTGGCAGTCCTTCCACTACTGGAACTAGCTGGAGTGAGGCTGCAGATGTGACAAGAACAACACGGTGCATCCTTGAGGGCCAATGTGCAGCAGGAACAACATGATGTGGACTTGAGAGCTGAGGTGTGACTAGAAAAACACGGTGCGGCTTTGAGGCCTGAGGTGTGACCTTGAGGGTTGAAGTGTGACAGGAACAACATGGAGTGGCCTTGAGGGCCAAAGTGCAACAGAAACAACATGGAGCGGCCTTGACAGCTGAGGTATGACAAGAACAACACAGTGCGGCTTTGAGGGCTGTGGTGCAACAGGAAAACACAGAGCAGTCTTGAGCACAGGCTGGAGGCAGAGAGGTAGAGAACACTGCTGGCTTGAATCAGCTGGACACAGATTGACGCGGCTAAACTGAGTTGCGGTATGGAAATGCTGCGGGCTGTGGAGGGGTAGACCACAGCTTTAGAAGTCACAGCTCAAGGAAGTCTCAACAGTAAGAACATGAGCAGATGGACAACCAGCAGAAGACTCACAGGTGACATCTGGTCAGATAGAAAGGCACAGGACACAGGAGAAATTATCTCAGCAAACAAAAACTGCAAAATGAGGTGAGACCAGCTAAAACTCATGCTTCTGAGCAAAGGAGAAACACATACTCAGGAAGTCAGACAATATCACTGGCAGGAAGTGTAGGGCTGCCTGTAATTTATCAGAAGCAGGGACCAATCAGTGCAATCCTTGCAGAAAGCCTCCCTAATCACAGGATAATATGCAGCTGAGCTCTGCACACAGACTGACAGGTAGGAATGCAGTAAATGAGCTGCAAAGACACAGACAGAGTTCCAGCTTCCTGCAAGAGTAGTAAATGGAATCAAAGCATGATGCAACATCCCAGTTGCCTACTACAGCTGGGACCTGCCACCAAGATGATCCACTGCCGTGGATCATAACACACGGGCAAGGGTGGTAAATGTGTTACTACAGAGGTGAGCGAGGATAATGTGTTACTACAGTGAGGGAGTGGAATATGTTGATACACAGGTGAGGGAGTGTAATGTCTTACTATAGCATTGAGGGAGGGGATGCATTACTATAGAGGTGAAAGATTAATGTATTACTGCAGTGGTGAGATGGAAATGGAAAAAGTAAATATCTAAGGACTACCTGGATGAAACTGGGTTCTTCAGCTGATATAATTTAAAGGCATTGTGCAGGATATACAAGCTTTTATATATTTGGCTCAATCAAATTTGGAGTGAAGATGCAAAAGTGAGTTTGTTTCATGAAACACGCTTACATTGCACACCAGGGAAATATGAGATTTAATTAGAAATGCCAATTTGCATATTTCAGTTGGATCCTGAAGAATTCCTTTGTGCACCTTTGGAAAGGCTCAGCATTATTATTGCCGCAAGCTCCTGTGTTTTATACTTAAAAGTTTTCTACTGTGTTTGCAGCACCTTCATATGTTACAGTATTTAAGTTGCTACGCCCTGATTTGAGAATACTTATTTATACTAATAGCAGCAGTGTGAGATTATCAGACAGCGGAGTGTGCCCTGGTGGGAGGACTAAGTAACATTGCAGCCATAATTTTTTGTGTTTCCTATTTTAAATGTCTTATTTTTCTCATAGTCAAAAACATTTGTTATATTGCAATATTGGCAAACAAAGTTCAGCAACTACAGCCAAACTTGAAGTATTTGCCAGGTCTTCAACATTGGGACACTCAGGGAGAGACTCTCTTAGAACTTCTATGTCAACTGCATCTGGTTCCCAATCTCCACCTGAGGTTTCACTACAGCAAATTTTGAAAGCTGTTACATCCTGGGAGACAAAACTGGTTGACAAAATTAAGAAGGTAAATCCGATTTGTCCCTGTTATGCCATGATGTTCAATGAATCCAAGAGCGGGTTGGAGAAGTGGAAAATCATATTGCTACACTTGAGGACTGTAACAGTCCTTTAAAAGCAGAATTTGCTGAAATGGCAGGTCTGCAAAACATGGTCTTGGATATGGAAGGTAGGTTGCACAGAAATAACATAAATTTTGTGGGTCTCCCCGAAAAATAGGAAGGAACTTCTCTCGAAACATTCTTGGAGCAATGGCTGATCGCTACTTATGGTCACGACTCTTTTATTACTACTTTTGTGGTGGAGCGAGCTCACCAAATACCCACCAGACCACTTCCTCCCTGTGCACCTCCTTGCACATTTATTGCAAAGCTTCTCTATTATCAGGATCAAGATGCAATATTGAGAATGGCTCGAGATAAAGGTCCCCTGGTATGAAATGGAATCACTATCTCAGTATTTCCAGATTTTGCTGCAGATGACAGAGCTAAATTTCTTTCTATCAAATGACGTCTCCATGACTTCAATCTACAATATACCATGTTGATCTCTTCTAAACTATAAAAAGCAATGTATGGTGAACCAAAATTTTTTACGACTCCGAAGGAGGCTGTGACATGGCGGATCTTCAAAAACCTGGCAGTAGACAGCTAGCTTCTGATTCATCTCATTAATTTAAGATTAGGAATAATGTTGTTGTAGAGGGGATGTTTCTTCAGGCATGTAATTTCAAATAATATGTTGATTTATATAGTGTTAGATCTATGGACATAATGGAGATATGGAGAACCCCCTTGCATTGGCTGTTTTTTCTAATTTTATATTTTTTCTCTCTCTCTCTCTCTTATATTTAATGTTGTTGCTCTTGCGTCAGTTAAATTAAGGGGATAAGTACTGTATACCTCAATAAGCGGGGTGTATAGGGTGGGGGTTGATTGGTTGGGATTGAGTTGTAGAGATTGTGCCCTTTTTTTCAGCACTGGTCTCTCCTTTTTCTTTGTAATATAATTTTTTTGTTATTTTTAATGTTACATTTTCTATCTTGGAATGTGATTGTCTGAAAAGGTTATTGGATTTTAGGCTACTTAAACAATATAATTCTGATATTTTGTGTTTAACGGAGACACATTTAGTGGGGAGTAAACCATTGATGCTTAAATGCCTCTGAATAGGTTGGGCTTACCACTCTTTGTATACTTCATCATCCAGAGGGGTCTCCATTTTGATTAATAAAAAGTTTCCATTTGCGCTACAGTCATTACAAATTGACATTTATGGTCGATATATTTTTCTTGGCTATATTTTTTCTATCCCTATTTCTATTTTGTTTTTTTATGTTCTTCTTCCTTATTCATTTGATGTTTTAAGACGGGCTGCCGGCTTTATTGCAAAATCCTCTGTGGTATGTCTAGGAGATTTCAATGCCGTTATGAACCCAGTCTTAGATAGGTGGAGAGCCTCTATGAGCTCATTTAGTCAGAATGCTTTCGGTTTTTAAAATTTTGTAAGAAAAATTGGTGTGGGTGGATGTGTGGAGCCTTAAACATCCTAAGGTTAGCCAATTTTCCTGTTTCTCTTCCACCCATAACACTTTTTCAAATATAGACCTTGCCTTGGTTTCTTGTACATTGTTGCTTAAGATATTGCATACAGAATATAAAGCAAGAGGTGTATCAGACCGTTCACCATTGGTATTAAAATTGAATTGGGCAATTCCCAGAGGATTACGATTATGGAAATTACATCCCTCACGGTTACTACAAATGGGGCCAGGATTAGAGTTGAAAGAGATGTGGGAAGGATATTTTTGCAGTAAATGTTGATAGTGCCCCAATGTCAATTGTATGGGATTCCTTTCAGGCTTTTATTCAAAGGTCCTTTATACGGCGAGTGGCTGAGATTAAAATGCAATGTAGGAAAATGGAAGTTGACTTGGAAACTACTTAAAAATCTAGAGATGCAATATCTTGGGGGCAAACTAGATTTTACCCACATCCAATGGTTGAATGCTCAGGAGGCATGGCATGCTCATCTAACAGATAGAGCAAGCTGTAGATTATTGTTTCAATCGCATAAGCTGCATACACACACAACAATCTTTTGAACGATTATCGTTAAACGATAGTCATTTGAAAAAATTGTTCACTTTCTGAGTTAAACGATGAACGATAATTGTTCATGCACATTCACGTTTGTAGTTTGTAGTTCAGTCAGACTTGTCAACTCAACGATTTTCATTAAGGCAATATGCAAACATCGTTTGTAGTTCAAAAAAATCGTTCATTACACTTTAAAAAATCTGACAGATAATCTGACAGAAAATCATTCATAAAATCATTGATAACAAAATCGTTGTGTGTGTATGCAGCTATAGAGTTTGTATGCAGGCAGATAAGATGGGTAGTTTACTGTCACATCTGGTAAAGGCTGAACGCCCCACAACTTGTGTTTCAGAATGACTAAAGGTAGATGGTTCAATAGTTACCTCTATCCCAGACATTGTTGAGACATTCACTTCTTATTTTAAATCTATATGCTACTAACTTGACCTGTGATGTTTCTGATTTGCATACAGGTGTACCTTTGCTAGGTCTCCCTCAGTTATCTCAGGAGGACAGATAATACCTTCATTCCCCTCTGACAGTGGAAGGGGTGGGGAATCCCATTGCATCGTTAACTGGTGACAAAGCACCAGGGTCTGATGGCATTCCTATTGAGGTATATAAAAAGCATGCCAAAATATGTGTTCCAAAACCGATAGAAATATTCAATATGATCTTTGAAGAGGGCTGCATCCCTTCATCTATGTCAGAGGCAATTATTGTCATTCTTCCCAAACCAGGGAAAAATCCCAAACTTTTGGATTCTTACTGTCCTATTTAGTTACTTCCCACAGACATAAAGATTTTAGCTAAAATCTTGGCTATCTGTTTTAATAAAGTTATAACATCAGTGATACATCTGGACCAGTGTGGTTTTATGCCAGGTATGCCGACCACAGTTAACATCCTTTGGTTATATACTCACTTGCAGATATCCCATGGGAATGGGTCCTCCTCATTATAGTGTTATTGGATGCGGCTAGGGCATTCAACTCTGTGGAGTGGTGCTTACTGTGGGTGGTCATGCACCAATTAGGATTTGGCCCAATATACCAGAAACGGGTACCATTATTATATACAGGCCAAGTGCCAGATTGTCTATGAATTGTTCTATTTCTTCCCTTTTTTTCATTGGCCCGGGGCATGCCCTAGGGATGCCCATTGACTCCATCTTTATTTGCTTTGACAATGGAACCACAGGCATGTATAATACAGTCTCATTCAGACATGTTAGGTTTGCGAGTGGCTGGTAGAGAGAAGATAGGCTTTATATGTTGATGACTTAATATTGTTTTTATCTAATTATGTAAATGGAATACCAGCAGCTCTTCAAGTTATAGATTTAATTAGAGTGTACTCTGGAATAAAAAATTATCTGGGATAAGTCATATATTATGCCTCTTATGCTGGGTACACACTGACAGATACATTGGCCAATCAATTGATTGGCCAATGTATCTGCTGCCCGTCGGCCAGTGTATACCCGCGATAGGTCAGTGACATCTGCGTTCACCGACACATCGCATTGGCTGTGCTACACAGCCGATGGACAGCTTTGTCTGCAGATATATCTGTCCATTGACAAGTGTGTATGGGCGGTCTGCAGACCACCCGTACACACAGCGGCAGCCGCAGGGAGGGGGGTGGGACCCGCCCACCAGGATACGCCCCTGACACACAGCCTGGTCGCCGGGACCCACGGCAAGACACAGATGATGGCCATTCAGCATATATGAATGACCATCATCTGCAGATATATCTGCAGATCACTTGATTTGCAGATATATCTGTCAGGTGTGTACCCACCTTTAAAGGTAGCTGCTCAGTAACCCCTTTAGTCTCTCTTTCTCTTTTTTGGGTACATCATTATGAATATTTAGGTATTTGTAGAGTCATAACTATAATTTTTGGTGCCCTGTGCCAAAAAGAGCATTGGCACCCCCCATTTTTCAAATAAGGACATAAGATCTGAAAAATCACCATGGCCTCATGGGTAAGGGCCAAGGAAGAGATAAGGGAGGCCAGGGGATGCTCAGGGTAAAAGAAGAGGAAGCTGCAAGTGAGATGATAAATAAACAGGAAAATTGACAGGACCAAACAGCGCCCCCTGCCCTGTGGTGCCCTGGGTATTTGGATAACAAACACACCTAGTTATTTTGTTTCCCTTAATATAAACCTTTTATTATTTATGTTAAAGATAAAATTAGGGTTTGGAGCCGACTCCCCTTGACAGTTATGGGTCAGGTCAATTTAATAAACCCAAGCTTTTATACATACTTCAACATTCTCCTGTTTTTCTTTCTGCTGAAATATTTAGTAAACTAAGTAGTCTCCTTTCTTCACTGGTTTGGGTGAATCGTCATTATTGTATTAGTTTAGATATTCTTACTAGGACTAGATCTGCTGGAGGTCTTGCATTGCCGAATTTAAATACTATTATAATGCAGCTCAAATGGTACATTTGCGGATATGGCTTCAGGACCTGTCTAGCAATGCTTTTCATGTTCTTTTAGTATATCAGTTATACCCTGGGTTTACTCCTCTACACATATTGTTAGGAGTTAGAATTATTGCATCTAGCCCATCCTTATTAAAACAAGCAATTCAAATTTGGAGGTGGGTCTCTAGGGTTATGCACCATTCAGGGGGGTTAGGGTTGGCCACTAAGGGGGGATGGCTAGGTTTAGGCACCAAGGCAGAGGGTTAGGTTTAGGCATTAATGGGGAGGTTTAGAGTCAGGGAATGGGAAGATTAGGGTTCAAGAGAGGAAGTTTAGGGAAGAAGGGGGAAGGGTTAGCATACCTACTCGACCACTAATAACAAGCTTCTGGATGCCACTGTCAGCATTTTGACAGCTTGCATCCCGACTGCAGGTATTTCATACTCAACCCTGTAGGTGTGTATGAAGCCTTAGTCTGGCAGTCTGTGGGCATTTCTACAATAAGTCAGTTGTACAATAACTCAGTTCTTTCCTCATTTGAACAGCTTAGACAGAAGTATTATTTACCATCAGAGTATTTCTATTGATATTTGCTGCTTAGACATGCCTTGTTGACACAACTTTCAAATTCAACCCCTGTTTTAATTTCTTCTTTATTAAAAACATTTTTGCTGACTCTCGGCCTTCATAAGCCTTTATCATACTCTTATTTGTTTTTACTATCCCTTCACCATACTGCAAATCTACCTAGACTTAAATATCAGTGGCAGAGGATTTGGGTCCTATTAAAGATGAGGCTTGTCCTGACGCATTGATTTCTCCTAAATTTTCTACAACATCTATTAGATTTCAACAAATTCAATTGTGTTTTCTACATCGTGCATATCTTACTCCAGTCCGTTTAGTTAAATATGGAGGCCGCTGTACTGATAGTTGTCCTAAATGCCACACAAAGGAGGGGTCATTTAGGCATTTATTGTGAGTGTGTCCAGTTGTTAGACAATTCTGGGAGTGGGCTGAGTCTGTTTAAATCGAACTGGGAATTTCTAATGTACTACTCACCCCTTCAGCATGTTGTTTGAGAACGATCGAGGGAAATAATAAACGGTTTGTAATAAATATATGTGCCTTAGCTAAAGTCTCTATTGCTCATTTATGGGTGACTTCTTAGGGATCGGAAATTGAAGCCTGGTCGTCTTTGATTCGCCTTACTGTTCAGCATGAAAGATGTTTATATTACACATGAGGTGGAAATTAAACTTTATCAGATTTGGGGTAGATGGCTGGAGCCCATATTTGCATCATCATAAAGAAATAAGGAACATTTCATAGTAGTTTATCTCTAGGCGAGCATTTACCAATTATTAGATGTACATAATAGTGTATGGCTTTCTTGTATATTTTAGTTAATAGAGCCAGTGCAGCTTTTCAGTTATTTACATTTTTTCTTTGTTTTTTTTTGTTTCCCTCTTCCTTCCTCTTTCCTTGTTTTTGTATATAAAATATGAAATAGCTATTACATTTTATATGGGAATAGAATTTTTTATAAAATGTCTGCAATTTTATATAATGTCATGAATTATATACTTTGGTTATCATTGGGTTGTTTATAATTATTAAGCATATATTTATAGTTAGTATATATATGTAGTTTTTATATTTACAGACACAATATGGTTTAAGAATAGTAACTAATAAGTTATTCATAGTCAATATTATTGTCACTATATAATAAGTTAGTGAAATTATAGATATTACACTTATAGTTAATACACTTTTAGTTATTACAATTGTAGTAAACACATTTATAATCAATACACTTATAATCAGCAAAGTACACTTTCATATTTACAATCACTATATTTATAGTCATTAAGGTTGTGGTTAGTATATTTGAGGTTAATACATTTATAGTTGATGTGTTAGTGGTTTTGATACCCATTATAACTATATAGATTTATTTTGGTTGTCAGTTGAATTGTTATTATTACTGTTACATTTATTATAGTTGTTGTTATGTTTTAGGTCACTATATTTAAAACATTTAAATTGCTATAGCTATGGTGGTTCGATGTGAAAAGTGTATTTCAATTTGCCTCATGGTGCTATATACTGGGCTTTGGTTCTAAATACCATTTGTTGAAATTTGTATTGAATTTTAGATATGTTGCTGTGTTATGCCTGTCAAGAATCACTATTTTTTATTGTATGTTGTATTATATGTTAAATGTTTTAAAATTATAAATTCATACAATAATACTTAATCAAAAAAATTGTGCTAGTCGTAGCGAGGATGTACATCTTTTTTACAAAATGCAACCTGGGAAAAATACATGAAAAAGTGGGCAAACTATCCTGGACCCAAAAAAAGTGACAACTCAGATAGCAGGACCTTATAGAATCTGTTAGTGGCCATAAGGAAACTACTGGATGTTTTTAAATGGTGTCAAATGGCAGAGCTTTACACTTTTTATTAATGGTGGAAAAATGATAAGCAGTAAGGGCGGGATGTACTAAGCATCGCATCCACAATGCTGTACATTCCGCCACTTATCGGGTACATACCGGTGATAATATCGCCGGTATGTACCTAGAAAATCACAAAGGACAGCTCTCCTGAAAAGGGACTTCTGGGTTTATGACTCAGTAGTCCCTCTGGCGTCCTACTACACATGCGCAGAAGGACACGTGTGCTGGAGAGAGTGCTGAAAGGGATCCCATTGGATCTCTCGCAGGGAGAATTGTGGTATGAAGCCCATAGGCTTCCAAGCTCTGGAATGTATCATGTGGCCAAAACTCTGAAAATGAGCGATTTTGGAGTTTTGACTGCTCCAAGTGGTTTTTTTTGGCAAGTTGAAGTCTTTCTAGAATTTTGGGGTATAGAAAATATCTGTATAGTAGTTTTTTATTGTTTTTATGCAAGTTTGTAAAAGTTGAAATAAACACTTTTGCCTCCCATCTGCAAGTTCTGAAACCCTTCTGCCATCAATACAACGCCACCTCATACCTGTCTCACATCATTTACACCTAACCACAGTGGCGTAACTACTGCCCCCGCAGCCCCGCGGTGGCTTGGAGACGCTGGGTAGCTTGGGGGTGACGGGGACAGTAGTAGTAACTACGGATGGTGCAGGGGGTGCGGTCTCACCCCCTGCACCCTCCATCTGCTGGGCACCTGCTGAGTGTGTTACCAGCGGGCGCCAGGCTCCTACTCAAACCCCCGGCGGCAGCCGGACGAAGGAGTTCCCTCCATCTTCCGGGTCCTGCAGGGCACTATGGGAGTGACGTAATGACGTCACACCTATTGTGCCAAGGAGCGGACGCCGGGGACGGAGCTCAGGAGTGAGCTCCGTCTTCTGGGTCCCACAGAGCAATATAGGAGTGATGTAATGACGTCACTCCCATAGTGCCGAGGAGCGGACGCCGGGGTATGGATGGCAGCAGCACTGGAGTGGGGATAAAGGTAAGTGTTTGTGTTTTTTTCTTTTGTGTGTGTGTTTGTTTGTGTGCGCGCGGATGGGGGGAGCAACTACAGGGGGCTAACTACAGGGGGCTAACTACATGGGGCTAACTAAAGGTGGCTAACTACTACAAGGGGCACTACAGGGGGCTAACTACTAGAAGGGGCACTACAAGGGGCCCTGCATAATGGGCACTACTACAGGGGGTACAACTTTAGTGTGCACTACTACAGGGGGCCCTGCATAATGGGCACTACTACAGGGGGCCCTGAATAATGGGCACTACTACAGGGGGCATTGCATAAGGGGCACTACTACAGGGGGCATTGCATAAGGGGTACTACTACAGGGGACATTGCATAATGGGCACTACTACAGGGGACATTGCATAAGGGGCACTACTACAGGGGGCATTGCATAATGGGCACTACTACAGGGGGCATTGCATAATGGGCACTACTACAGGGGACATTGCAAAAGGGGCACTACTACAAGGGGCATTGCATAAGGGGCACTACTACAGGGGGGCATTGCATAAGGGGCACTGAAACTTTTTTGGCATGGGGGAGCAAAATTTATAGTTATGCCACTGCCTAACCATACCTGTCTCACATCTTACACCTAACCATACTTGTCTCACATCATTTACACAAGACCATACCTGTCCCACATTATTTAACCCATTATTGAGCTTTTTAGATAAATTATTCTGGAAACTGACGTGTCTTTTTGGCCAAATTATTCTATTTAAATTTAATTGTGCTATTTATGTTTATGCTTTTTAAACCCCCTACAAGTACATGCTGATTCATTGAAAGGGTTCTGCACTGTGTCCTGGCATTTAAAATAAAGATTTTCACTACTATTTCCCCTGCTCAAGCGGGTTCACACAAAAAACATGATTTTCCCCTGAAAAATTAATATGGGTTTGGAATTAGATTGCAAACGATATTCACAGTACAGGTCCACCTTGAGAACGGCTGTAACCATAGGTTTAATAAGTTAATTTCTACATGTCTCAAGCAGCAAATGTACCATGCAGTATTTATTCATGTTTATTTTTAGAGAATGGCTAACTGTTAGGTCAAACAGAACATTAAGGGACCTAGTTGCAGTGAGCTTATAAGAAAAAGTCGATAATAGAAGTACCTTATATGAAGTATGCAAACCACATGCCAAAAATGGTCAGTGTGAGATATACACAGAATAGTGTTGTCAGCAAGAAAGAGAGTATATGAAGAGTGTGGTCTGGGAAGAAGATGAGGAACAGATTTCATCAGAAGGAGAATGGGGGATTCATCTAAGGCAGTAGAACGACATACACCTGTGCTTAGATTTCTGCAAGTGTGTCCATCCATTTTTGATATAAAGGAAAATTATATAAAGGACATATTTGACCACATATACTGTAAGTTGATTATTGCTGCACCAATAGACTCTATTTCTACCTCTGTTTTGACCTTTGATAATAAACTGCTGTTTGTTTATATAACCTTATAAATTTGGTTATGTCTATCTTTACTCAAATACTTGATACTTCTTCACCGATAACCGTGTTATATACATACCACTGGGAACAACGGTTTGCAGGACCCATCTCACACCTAATTGGATTGACCCCATTGAGTGATTTAAAAAATAATAATATTTTAACAAAGCTGTACTGTAATATTGGTAAGATTAAGCAAGGTGTTTTGTCTATGCTTTATGTATGGAAATTTTCATTTTATAATTATATGTAGTTTAAATTAATATACAGACCATTTGGGAATGGGAGAAACAGCAACTGTGAAACCATTTATTCTTGAACATTAACAGTTGTGCACATGACACAAAAAGATTTGCCCGTACACAGGGCCTGATTTAGAGATGGACAGATTTGCATAGTGCCACAAAAGCAGCTGTGCAAATCTGTCCATCTCAGATGCAAATGCAAATGCAAAAGCAGGTGTCAGACACCACGTTGCTGCATTTGTTATCCCAGCACTGCAACCAATGTCACAAGGTGGGATCACAATCGTGATCACACAATAGTCCAGGAATCAGCATCCGCCAACACAGACCCTGGACTCATCCCTCCTGGAAAACAGAAGCAAAAGGACCGCATTTCCAGGAACGGTGACAAGGCAAGCCCCGATTGCGGGGTCTGCAAGAAAGATTGTAGGACCCATTCTGCACATGTGCAAAATGGGTCCTCTGCAGACTCAGACCCCTAACAATAATCTATAATAAAGTTCCTGGTTCTGGAGTATGTGTGTTCATTCAGGCTAATCTCTTGAACCACTAGACAGATTTTGATGGGGTTTTCACTATTCTATACAGCATTGGTCGAGGAGGGTATAGGTGCATGAACCATTCATCTGTGAGAAAAGGGAGCCAACAGTGTCTATTTTAGTGAAGTCATCACTGAAAAAAATCTAATTTTAAAACAAGCTGAAGCAGAGTAGCTGCCCATGGTCCCGAAATAGCAAAGTGAAAGCCAATCTGACCTGGCAATATGACCTGTTGCTTAGCAGCAGCCTAGAGAGGGGTAGGAGCCAGAGATTGAGCAGGATATCTGAGGCAGATAGAGAGGCATCCTCCAATGAACCCATGAATATGCCCTGATACAATGACAGTAGCCAGGACATAGCCAGAACAGGCATAGCTATCAAAAATTTTGTAAAAACAAACAACCATCAGAACACCATTGAATGATTTCCATTTGATGGCAAGCATCAGACCACTACCATCAAATGGTACAAACACTACCATCACAACAAAAACATTGATGGTTAGTAACCATTGGATTCTGATATTCATCCCTATGTTGAACCTGCAGCAGACTCCAGCCAACACTCTTCCACTGGGAAGTGCTCCCTCTCCAGTCACACACCAGTGAACAGAATGCACCTCCCATGGAAGTCAGCACTGTTCTCGGACAGGGGCACCTCAGTGAGGAAGCTCAACAAGAATCTCAGGATATATAGGGTACATAGTGCAAAAAGAAAATTTCTCATCACCATGTTCAGCAGCTGGGGAGGTGTGCGCATGGACGCTGTGGAATTATGCACAGGTTCTCTAGCCCGGGGACATGCTGCTTATATTGCTTTGGTAGCTGCAATACAAATCTATCATCCATGATTCTCTTGCCCTTCCCCACACATCCTAGTGACCTGGCTTCATCCAGTTGCAGGGAAGCAGCAGTGGGGGTTGTGGTAAAACTGGTGAGATGCAGGGGGCAGGAGTGAGAAGCAGGGGCCTGTGGTGAGATGCAAGGGGCTCTGTTTAAATATCGGAAACTGTGGTGAAATGTATGGGGCAGGAGTGAGAAGCAGGAGGCTGTTGTGCAACACAAGGAGCAGGAGTAAGAACCACAAGGCTTTTGTGAGATGCAGGGGGCTATGGTTAAATGCAAGGGGTCTGTAGTGACTTGGTGACTTGGCGTAGGTTGTTAGATGCAGGGAGCTGTGGTGAGATGAAATAGGTCCCGTGCAAATCCAGGGCTGGTTGCTAGTGTGTGTATATATATATATATATATATATATATATAGTGACAAGATTAAAAGAGATAGCGATAGTGAACCATGGATTCTATGTGAGGCTTGAGGGATCCGCCCGCACAGGGTACAAAAACTAAGTTTTGCCACAACTAGGGGATTCCTTGTGGAGAGACTCCAGGTGTGGGCTGAGGAGAAGGCAGACAAGTTAGGCTTCTTAGTTTTTTTTTTTAATGAGATTTGCAAAAATCGCAAAAAACCTTTCTACACATTGTCATTATGGGGTATTGTGTGTAGAATTTTGAGGACAAAAATGAAATTATTCCATTTCGGAATAAGGCTGTAACATAACAAAATGTGGAAAAAGTGAAGCGTTTTGAATACTCTCCAGATGCACTGTAAATTAAGTCTTTGAGTATATCTTTATTGTCATTTAGGGTAACAATGTTGAAACCCTAGGGTACAGAACTCTGTAAGCTGTATTTCCTTTGGTGACTCTAGGACTTCCTCAAATATGGATGAAAATTCACATTGCTATTGGATAACGGGTGTAACTCTATATGGTAGTGTTCTGCACTCTTATACTGGGAAAACTGTTCACTGTCAGACCAACAGATATTTTATGTGACCCAGCAGATATTTTGGCCATACATTGTGAGATATGTAGCAGTGTATGGTCCACAATATCTGGGTTCCTCCCCTGGGTCGGAGACATTTCCTGTTATTCCCCTGTGAAGGAACAGGGTATGTCAGTTAGTCGCTATGCCCGGGGAAGCATATACATTGCCCAATGCAGCTCACAAATTATAGCATCTGTCAGACATGCCAAACAATTTGGCATGTCTGACAGGCCGATATTTTGTGACCGATCTCGGAAACACACTATACTATTTCATGGCCGATTTATCAATATCTGTCAGATCATTCAGATAATTGTTTAATGCCCAGCATTAGGAATAAAACAGTTTCACCTTGACAGTTAAATGTGTGTAAAATATATAAATATGAGTTAGCAGCTCATCGAAATAATGGTACATTGTTGCATCCGCGAAAAGTCCCTTTTGAACGCTGAAAAGGGTCACATTTCGGTAATTTCTGCTTCGCAGCTCGGGGGGCTGAGAGTAGCAATGTCAGTGCCAGCAGTTGTGCGCACCCGAATGGAGCAACAAATTAATTGTGCTGTCACCTGTATAGTGCTGCCCCCAGTATGGTGCTATTCACTTAATAGACCTGTCCTTTGTATAGTGCTGTCCCTTGTATATTGTCGGCTACCTGTATAGTGTTGCCTCCTTGTATAGTGCTGCCCCCTGTATGGTGCCATCCCCTGTATCATGTTGTCCAACCTAACACAGGATGCCATATTCATATGGTGAATTTGCACCTGCATTAGGGCTTTGCAAGCTTCAATGTTGCCACTGATGGTACATCTAAATACGCAATGAGACAGTATAGCGCCACTGCCAGTGGGCACCTCTGAATCTAGCCCAATGTCTTTATTCCTGTAAATTTCAATAATGAGGCATTGTGCCAACTGTACCGGGATACTGTGTCTCAAATTTCTTCCTTATGTTCAAGATATGTTCCAAAATCATGATCATTAATGGTCCTACAATGCACCCTACGTAATGACTGAATGGCATATTATTTTTTTATATGGAAGATAAAAATTGAGTGGTGCCTTTTACGTTTATTTTTTTTTAGTAACTAGCAGTATATTTACTAAAGTGTGGCCTTTTAAAAGTGGAATTGTTGCCCATAGCAACCAGTCAGATTCTACTTATCATTTATCTTGCACCTTCTAGAAAATAATAGCTAAAATCTGATTGGTTGCTATGGGCAACATCTCCACTTCTATTAACCTGCACTTTAGTAAATATTCCCCATGTATTTATTTTTCTACTACCCTTGTGCTTCCTATGGTAACTTTGGTGATAGTGATAATGCTGTTTATTTGTTTAATTCTTAAGTTTTCAACATTCCTATATAATATGCAAGGTTTTTCAGATCACATATATTTTTTGTGAATTTTTCATTGTGTAGCAAGATTGTCCGGAGATTTCTTCTTTCAATATCCTTTGAATGCTTATTGAATGATGAAGGATATTTTCTATTTGTTTACAGCATTTCTGTTATGCCTTTTTCTTGCAAATCTTAGTTTTAACTAGCTATTGCCCTCAGCTTTGCATGGATGTCTGTTATTGTTTAGCAGAACTCATTTTACATAGACAGTAGTGACATCTAATATTGTGATGTATATTTTATATTGTAGACATTGACCACAAAATGCCTTTGTTTTTCCTTCAGGGGTACGCACAAAAAGATGCTTAAGGCTACTAACTCGTGAGCAAGTCATGTAAAGTTTACTTAGCCTACAGTAACACTGAAAGGTTGCAAGTAACATGAGCAATGACGCTATGATATGTAGTATTTGTCTTGGTGCGCTATCTACTGGATTGAAATATATACTGCAAATTATGATAAAAAAATAGTTTGTTTCCAAAGTTCATAAACAGTCCTAATAAGTATATTTGTCCCCCAAAAATTATACTTACATACATCTAGTAGTCATATTTGGCTTGAAGATCCTGCACACAGCCCACCCCGAGTGTCAAGCGTCTGTTTTTTCCTTTATTGCTCCTCTCCCTGATGTCACATATTTACCTCAGTTTATTTCTAGGTGACTAAACTATACAATATTGAACACATAATCCAAATTCATCCTGTAGTTTTTGCATGATGCCAGAATGAACAGATATACAGACAAACAAAAATTCTGCAAAAAATGTTTTTGTCTGTATAGTTCATACATAGGCCCTGATTCAGAGAGGCTCGCTATTTGTGAGTGCTCACTCTGAATCAGGACGGGCCAGGTTTTGTTTAACTCTGGTTTCCAGGCCCCTCACTAAGCTGTGGGTGACCACCCACAGCTTTAGTGGGCGGCCTGGCGATGGTCGCAATTATCGCGACCATCTGGCTTATGATGAAACCCTTGTGGTAGGGTCTCGTCCATCACAAGCCCCAGTGAACTTCCTGCTCTAATAGAGCAGGAAGTTCACTACTGACATCAGGTGTGATGTCAGTAGGGCCGCCCACAAACGGCAGGCGTTCCTAAGGGAACGCCACCGTTTGTAAAGCCACCACCCGACCCAATCAACATCGACAGCCACCCCGTCTAATAGCGAGCCCTGAAGCGAGTGATTTGTCGCTCGCTCTGAGACTCATGCATGTGCAGTGTGCACGCCGCGCGTGCGCACTGCCCGGCCCTTCGACCCGCTTGTGAGCACTATGCGCTCGCGAACGGGTCTGAATCAGGCCCACAGTCCCAAGGAGTACATTTCTCCAAGAAAAAAATACAAATACAGATACAACCATTACAACTTTTTTATAAGTATAGATATAGAAGCTTTTTTTATAACCTGGGGGCTGTGAACAATTTCTTTTTATTCTTTTGACATTTTTTATTTATTTGTTGAACTTATGCACCAGGAAAATTATTATTATAACTGCAGAAGGAACCTGAGAATGTCCAACATTACATATGGCTCTTGAACTCATTTAACAGTTGAGATTTTTCCGTATTAAACATAATTATTAATTGAGCTGTGCATTAAGGATTTGATCTTCTGCACAATACCATAAGCCTTCTCCAACATAACAGTGTAAGTTAAGAAATCAAGCCTCAACATTTTTTTACCTGTTACCCATTTTTCATTTCAATATAGTCATCCTAACACTTCCTATCCAAAATTAAAATGTCTAGAAAGTGTTTGAAACATAGTTTTGAAATGCTTGCTGTATATGTATTCATGTAGATCTGGATTCAATAAGTCCCAATGAGATCTTAGGTTCTTTGCTGGTGTTTGCCCTGTAGTAGCTTGCACAACATTTCAAAAAACATAAAATAGTTAATTATGTGTTGGAGAGTAATGTGCTCATGGCTCATGTTTTTGATAGTCTCCTTAAATATCTGAACAAATTTATAGACTAAGGAAATGGTGCTGTAGGGAAGCACTTTAAGCCATTGTCATTACAAATTTGTTCTGGTAACCCATTTCTGGATTACATCATTTTAAAACAGCAATAATATTCTCAGACAACACATACAGGTATTTCATCTTGCGAAATTCATTACACTAGGAAAGTCTTGGAGATTCCCAAAGCTGTAAAAGAGATGATGGAGAGGCATTTTGAATCTTTTGACATCCCAACTGCCATCTCACAGGCTGTGTTTGAAAAATGACAGTTGAGAGCTGATTGGCTGGCACCTTATCACAGACTTATCACTTTTCAGTCTGTCTCTTATCACTGCTTAGTAAATAGACCCCTAAGGCTTTAACTTTCACTGTACCAATATTGCATTAATTACATTTTTTCAAAGACTGGTATCCATTATTGTTCTAGAACTGCACACTGATGTCCTTAATAAGAATCTTAGATACAATGATTTGTCATTTTTTATGACACCCCAGCTGTCAATCAGGCAGAGGCATTCAAGAGTTTGCGTGCAAGTACGCAGGACTCATTTACAACTGCAATGTTTTTATAGCCACTCAGTCATGCAAAGTAATAAATCTATTTTCTGAATTTACTTTTTGTATTTCACACCAAGTTAAGGAGACACTTTTTTTCTAATACTGTATATGTCTTCAACAATGTAGTGTTTTCTTTTGCAATGATATTCCCTTAAATAACTACACTAACCTAAATGGTGGTTTCCATGTAGAGCTCTATTGTCTGCTTAACCCCTGTCACCTCCATTACTTACTGGCCAGCTGCTGCTATCCTGTGCAATTTAATATAGGATAAATGTTTTTAGGCTTCTTGACCGTCATTTGAGTCAAATTAATTTTTTGTAACCTCATGTACCTTTGAAGGTTTTTTTTTCACAGTGATTTTGTTGTTTGTATTGTGTATTTTTCCTGACCTATATACTCTTTAAATATGTGCCTTTTTATGACATTTCCTGAATTCTTAATCTTTAATACAACAGTGGCTGGTGTTATGTGAGGTTTACCCATATTGAAAACAAGCCACTCCCTTATTTTTTTTTAAACAGGTCTAGGGTGTGACTGAATCTTACTGATGCTGGTGTATTAAGCAGCAGGTTTGTGGTTGCCTAAAAAATCTAGGTTATAATGAAAAATTAATTCTGGCTAGCCAAAAATATCCAAATTTTTAGTTTACATATTTTTGCTAATTCTAATGATGATTAAAGTGGAAATATATGCATTTAATGCTATATACCACAATACAATTTGTGTTATCTTAATACCTTAGGATGGGTGAACATTTTAGTCATTTAAACACTTACATGGCGTGGTTGTCTCAGATGCGACCACGACAGGTTAGACTTTACCTGACAAGGTCACATCTTAAAGCAGCTGCCAGGCTCAGTGCACTTGGCCAACACCTCGGTTGCTATGGTAACCTCTCCTCAGCCCCATCCTGCCAGCTGGACTTCAAAAGGGAGAAAATCTTTTAACATCACCCTACCACAGCTGCAGGAAAAAAAGTCTTCCTGCAGCCCAAGTTCAGGGGGATCAGGAAAGTTGCAACTTCCCATCTCCCCCCTGGCTACAGTTATTGCTGGGGCATGGCTGTGATGGGCAATCTAGATATAATCACTCACCAGCCTTGGCTACTGACTGCATTGCTTCAGCCATACCTCCCCCTGCCCTCTCACCCTCCATCCAGCAGTCATGCGTGTTCCTTAGGACTGTGAAGTCCTTTAGGAAGTTTAGTAAAATGTTTTATATTGTTAAAAAAAAGTATATGTTCTTTAAAGTGACAAAATGCATTTGGGCAGAGATTCCAATTTGCGAGCAAGACCTGGGACACAGAACCATCCAAAGCACTACTGCGTTCTGGTGGACGGGACTGTTGAAATATGCATACAGTCTTGTTTGATATGCTTATACAATTTGTATGATAAGGTACATATTTATAACTGGCCATAAATATTTGAATTTTAAAACATACTTCAGAACAGGAGGGTGACAGTCTAGAACTTGAACTGTAGAACTCTAGTACTTGTACTGCAATCAGTGTCCAACATTTGGTTTTATTTGAAAACTGTCTTCAGGGATACCAATACAAAAAATGCTCTTACCTAAAGTACCCACCACCAACATGTCACCTAGGTAAATGTATCAATTGCATGCTGTGGGCACAGCTCCCTCATCTCTTTAGCACCCCCATTCTGGTAGAAGATTTCTTATTAGACATATTCTCACATGTACCACAAAATTTGTGGTTTATTTAATCTGTTTCCCATGTGGCATATTATATGTGGGTAAGACTACCAGGCATTTCAAGGAAAGGATGGCCCTACACAGTTGGCTATCAGGATGGCACTAAAGATCAAGAACAGCCTGTTGCCAGACATTTCATGGAGCAATGACTGGATACCACCTTCAACAAAAGGCAGTGATAGAGCCAAAGTCCCTCTCCATTTGGAGGCTATATGGATTCACAGACTACAAACTGTGGCTCCGCATGGGCTTAATGAGATGTTGTCTCTTAATTGCTGTCTATAACTTAGCACACGTAGAGCATTATGGTTTGTATCCTCCCAGGTTGGTTCTGTCCTAGTTGTGTAGTGCAAGTTGTTAACTTTTTTACTGTGTATCAATGTCCAATGGATATGTATGGGATCAGTAGTTGGGGGTATGCTGATAATATTGGAGGATCTTGGGGTGCCTCCAGGTAAGTTAGCTCTCAAATTAGAAATACATAAATATATAACCCAAAGTGGATTCTATTATCATGTATTGTTAGGATCACTGGACAACAGACACCTTGTCGTGGCCTGGTGGCTTACCATATATTTACAACTATATGCAACTTAGATCTCTGGATTGCTATTATCAGGTAGAATGTAAATTTCTTTATGCCGACCTATATTCAGTGCGCTGCCAGAATTTTTTGCTGTTTTTTCTTCTATATATATTATCATGAGATTATCATGCCAAACTAATGAGAAGCAAGATTGTATCAGAGAGAACGTTAAGGATAATGAATAAAAGATGTGCCTTTCTGTTTGTAGTTAGGATAACTTTGGGTTGCATGTAGTATGTGTGCATTGTATGTGTTGTAACATAGTTGATCACTGCATAATTTAGCATTATAATACATTTTAAATGATTAATAATCAGACCAACTGGGCATTGTAATTCTATTGAAAAATATCTTATCACCACCACTTATGCGCCTCCCAAATGGCTATGCCCATGCATGTGTATGCTCAGCTGGGAAGCATAGATATTGTGAAAGATATGTCCGTAAAACTGACTTACATTCAACTCTGCATCAGCCCCTAAGTGTTCTTCATGTCCATTACTGCATATCTGGATGTTATTTACCTATAGACAGGCTATTTTGTTTTGCCCTGCAGGTTTCTGGGTTTGGTATCTGTTATTAAAATTAGTGAGTCCTGCTATTATTTTAATGACTTATTTCAGCTGTGGAAAGAGTGGCCTCTGATAGAACAGAAGATAAAACACAGTAAGATGGATCCTGCCTGATTAGTGTCACAAGGGTATTTTCAATGAATGAAAATGGGTGGTAGAACTGCGCTCTCGTTGACCAGGAGGTGGTGTGTTGTGGTTTCGGGGTGCTGCACCTTTGCGTGGGAGTACCTTTTCCGCACTGAATACGTATGGGGGTAGGGGAGGTAAAGTGTGCTCTCCCTGCTAGTAGTGGTGATGGTAATGACTTGTGTGTGTTTGTGAGTGGTGTTATTTGGAATGTTTCTTCTGGTGGTGGTGGTGGTGGTTTGGGAGTGAGAAGGAGGGTGTGATTGGGTATGGAGTGTAGTTTGGAGTAATGTGAAAAGGGGAATAACATAGGATCAAAATGAGGCCAGCGAGACAGTAGTTTTGGGCAAAATTTTTTATTGAGTAGTCACACTGAAGCTCTGTTGAGATCCCGGGCAGGTGGGTAGGCTTCAGTGATGAGTGGTGATGAGACTGGGGAGGTAGGTGGACCCTTTCAGGGGCTCCTCCTGTGCGGTTCAGTGAACTTGCATGTCACCCCTGCTGGACCTATGGTCGACAGTCTAGGAAGTCTCAGGGGATGGGGGGATGTGCAGAGTGGGTTGGAACACCTGTGCATCATCCCGCATGTTGATGTGAGTCTTGGCAGTACTTACCTACAGGTAGGTTTTTTTTATGGTGATGTATGTCGACATTGCGGTCGATGCAGATAGGTTGGAAGCTGCAGGTTTGTTGGTGAGCTGGATCAGCATGTTGCTGGTGTGCTGCAGGTGCATGGCTGTTCTGATTGGTCTGTGGAGGTCAGCAACCGGAGTGTTCAGCTGAGGTTGGCTCTTGGTCGTGCCGCTGGTGGTGCGGAGCCAGAGGTGTGGATGGGTGAGCAGCTGGGAGGCTGGGTTGCAGCGTGTGTGCTAGGACCACCCCTGGGAGGGTAGGTGGTCTGCCCGGGATACTGATTGGATAAAAGCTGGGGAGGAGGGGGGATATGGAAGGTGTGACCGGGATGGAGCTGGTCACTGGCGATGTTGGCTGTGTGGACTTGCAGCCGGATGTGCCGGGTGGTCTCTGTACTCTACGGTGTCTCATGGAAATGGGGATCGATGGTGGAGACAACCCTGGCCAGGAGTCAGTTGTTAAGCACATCTGGGAAGGGGACGGGGAGAGAGGCAGGTCCGGGTGGAGCCGGTCACTGGAGGTGTGAGCGGTGCGGACCAGCTGGTGGGTGGGCTGAGAGATTTCTGCACTGGTGGTCCCTGTTGGGGATGGGGATCTTTAGTGGAGGTCAGCCTGGATCGGTGTCAGGTTTGATGTGAGGGTCTCCAACGCGTTTCAGCACAGGTGCCTTCTTCAAGGGGGTGTGAGAGGATCAATGCTTCTGAGGTTCTTATGTAGTGCACTTTCGGGGGTGGGGGTGTGGTCAGGTGACTCACGGGCCAATGTTGTGTTTGAAAGGTAATACGGTGCAGGTTTGTGCAGGGACTTGCTGAATGGTGATGTGGTGCAGGTGTGTGCAGGGACTAGCAGGAGTGATAAGTGTAGTCAGTTTAGGGAAATGGGAATGGGGGTGTGTTCATATTCATAAGCAGAGCTGTTATCAATGTTGCTATGGTTAAGCCTGATCCGTGCGGGGACAGTATAGAGGCCGGTCGAGATACTTAAATGTGTTGTGTGTGGGGTGTGCTTTTCGTGGGCATGTGTTGCCAAGTTGGGTTGGACAGGGGTCACTTGCATAGGGGTCAGTGAGATGGGTTGGTGGCATGCGTTTGGGAAGGTAGGGGAATATCTAAGTGGGTGTAGGGGGAGAGGCAGTATTGGGTGGATGAAGGATAGGTAAGTGGGTGTAGTTGTTGCCATCAGATGTGATGTCCATAGAGGGAGAGATGTGTGGTTGTGTTGGTGACACTGGGGGCACAAGGGGCACTGCACAGGGGGGACCACTACTGGGGGCACTATATAATGGGCTTACTACTGGGGGCACAAGGGGCACCACACAGGGGGGACCACTACTGGGGGCACTGTATAAGGGGCACTGCATAGGGGGATCACTATTTAGGGCACTACTGGAGGCCTGCATAAGGGGGTCCTCTCCTGGGGCACAGGGGCACTGCATATGGACACCACTACAGGGGTCTGCCCCTAATCTTTATTTTAACTTTACATTAATTCCATATGGACCCACCTCCTCCCTGGAACACTTAAGAGGGGGCGCCATAGCACGCACGTGCTCCAGGCACCCTGGCTACACACTACTCCTCTGCCAGGACCACCTGCATGCATTTGCCTCCCAGGCTAAAAGTTGCCAGCCAGCCCCTGCACATTACCATAATCATATCCACTCTCCCACCACAAACTGACAGAGTCAAGAACACTCACACACCAAGTCACACACGATAGACCCCACACACACCCACATCATCATGGTCCCCTTCACTGTAGCACACTTAACGAGCCGACCAGCACCCAATCCCCCAGCAACCGCAGCAGCACCTCAACCCCCTTACACTGACCACCCCATCCACCTGCTGCAATCCTTATTCCCATTATCCAAAATACCACCAGCACAACCACCACCTGTCATTACCCCTCATGACCATCACACCATGCCTCTACCTGCAACCCCCCCACCGCAAAAAACACCTATCTGTCCCACACACACTAAACACATACACTCCATACCCACCAATACAAGTACTGACCCACACCACCGCCATCTCCCACCCAGACACAACCCACCCACAAATACCCATGTCAACTACCACAGTCTTCCCACACAAACACTGACCCATGTACAAGTACCGAACACATACCCCACACCATGGAACCATTACCCGCCCAACCAGCACAAACTGACATCCTCACATGACCCACAATTTGTACCCGACCCCAGGCAACCATACACCCAGCCCTCCACTACCGCGCCAGGCAACTCCACATCCTCATTTACAACATCACCAACACAATATTAATCAAAAAATGAGTTAAACCAATTTGCGCAAAAAACAATCCTGCAGCTATAGACAACACAAAATAGAAGTAATACCGAACTTCCAAAACAGAATTTTCAAAAAAGAAAGTGTGTCTATTAGCGCTTATTGTAGAAACCTATTAGATTAGGATAATGGATGAATTACCCAAAGTGTGAAAAGCAATCATTTATTACACACTTAAAACACAATTAAAAATGTATCACATACAATATCAAATTTCGGATACCAATCCTGGCACATAAAATAGTGGTTCCAGAAAGAGTCTCTCACCGGAATAAGGTGCTGCGGTGGGCAAGTGCTGGTTGATAACAAAGGGTCCCGGGCCTCAATAGCTTGGCACCACCGCAGAAAGCTTACACCAATCCCAGGGTAACTGGATTCCCGAATTTCAAGTTCCTTCTTATTCCACAAAACACCTCTTGCAACGCGTTTCGGATCTTCAATGATCCTTCCTCAGGCAAAGCGTCACCAACACAACCACACACCTCTCCCCCTACGGGTGTGATATGTATTACCGCCGCCCCCACAGTGGCTGCCCGACAAAGGAGGAATCCCGATCATCCTAAAGGTAAGTATAAACTAATCTAATTCTACGCTCTAACCCTAACCCTCCTTCTGGGTGCCTAACCCTAACCTCCCCCAGGGGTGCCTAACCCTAACCCTCCCTCCCCCTAGCCTAAATCTAACCTCCTGGGGGATTGCCTAATCCTAAATCCCCACAGGGAGCCCTAAACCTAACCCTCCCCCCAGCTGCGGCTGTCTGCTGCGGCGCCCAGCATCCGCTCGATTGGGATGCCGGGTGACGGTCTCCCAACGTCGTTCAAATGAAAGGTGTCTAGATTTAGACGCCTGTCATTCATCCCTAGATGGGATTACAGTGTCTGGAAGCTGGCGGCCGGCATTTAGACCATTGGCTTCCGGACTACATCCCCACCCCTATGGACATTACATCAGATGGCAACAACTATACCCACTTACCTGTCCGTCATCCACCCACTACAGCCACTCCCCCTACACCAACTTAGATATCCCCCTACCTTCCCATATGCACGCCCCCACCCCATCTCACTGACCCCAATGCAAGTCACTCCTGTCCAACCCAACATGGCAACACACACCCACGAAAAGCACACGCCGCACACAACTCAATCAAGTATCCCAACTGGCCTCTATACTGTCCCCGCACGGATCACGCGTAACCATAGCAACATTGACAACAGCTCTGCTTATGCATACGAACATGCCCCCATTCCCATTTCCCTAAACTGACAACACTTATCACTCCTGCTAGTCCCTGCACACACCTGCACCACATCACCATTCAGCAAGTCCCTGCACATACCTGCACCACATTACCTTTCAAACACACCATTGGCCTAATCTGATTACACTTATCACTCCAGCTAGTTCCTGCACACACCTGCACCGCATCACCATTCAGCAAGTCCCTGCACACACCTGCACTGCATTACCTTTGAAACACACCATTGAACTAATCTGATTACACTTATTACTCCAGCTAGTCCCTGTACACACCTGCACTGCATCACCATTCAGCAAGTCCCTGCATACACCTGCACCGCATTACCTTTCAAACACACCATTTGCCCCGTGAGTCACCTGACCACACCCCCACCCCCGGAAGTGCACTAAATAAGATCCTCAGAGGCATTGATCCTCTCCCACCCCCTTGAAGAAGGCACCTGTGCTGAAACGCGTTGGAGACCCTAACATCAAACCTGAAACCAATCCAGGCTGACCTCCACTAAAGATCCCCATCCCCACCAGGGACCACCAGTGCAGAAAGCTCTCATCCCACCCGCCCGCTGGTCAGCACCGCTCACACCTCCAGTGACCAGCTCCACCCCGGACCAGCCTCTCCCCCCCTTCGCAGGCATGCTCAACAACTGACTCCTGGCCAGGGTTGTCTCCACCATCGATCCCCATGTCCACGAGGGACTGTCAGTGCAGAGAGCACCCCGCACATCCAGCCGCAAGTCCGCACAACCAACATCGCCAGTGACCAGCTCCATCCCAGTCACACCTTCCATATCCCCCCTCCTCCCCGGCTTTTATGTAATCAGTATCCTGGGGAGACCACCCCCCCTCCAAGGGGTGGTCCTAGCTCACATGCTGCAACCCAGCCTCCCAGCGGCTCACCCATCCACACCTCTGGCTCCGCACCACCAGCGGCACGATGAAGAGCCAACCTCAGCTGCACACTCCGGTCACTGAGCTACGCAAACCAATAAGAACAGCCGTGCACCTGCAGCACACCAGCAACATGCTGATCCATCTCACCAACAAACCTGCAGCTTCCAACCTATCTGCAACGGCCGCAATGTCGACCTACATAACAAAAAACCTACCGGTAGGTAAGTACTGCCAAGACTCGCACCAACACACGGGACGCCGCACAGGTGTTCCAACCCACTCTGCACATCCCCCCACCCTCTGAGACTTCCTAGGCTGTCGACCATAGGTCCAGCACCACGGAGCCCCCTGAAAGGGTCCACCTACTTCCCCAGTCTCTTCACCACTCATCACTAAACCCTACCCACCTGCCCAGGATTTTCAATGAATGTTTATCAATACAGAAAATATGGCATTTTGAAGATGTTATAGCTGCTGTGTCTCCAGTAGTGAGAAAATGCTTTCAATGTGAACTATTTACATGTTAGAAACAGTAGTTTTCAGGAATCTATGACTTGCAAACTGTTTTTGTTCTATGAAATAGGATTGCTACCTAGTAATCTTGTTTGTTCATCGGGAAGCTTGCCACCTAGCAACAGGTGTTGGGCAGACTACCACATACCAGGTGGTTACTTGGAGAAAGTCAACATTTTACATATGGGTTGATTTCCAATTAAGCTTGGAAGAGGACCAATGAGTGAAGTATATTATAGTTTGTAGGGACTTATCTTTTGCTGCTGCATGAGATGTAGCAGCATTCCAGTAATTGCACTTAAATTGGGAAGTATCAATGCCAGAGCTTTTTATAGCTGTAACTATCCATCTTCAATAAGGCAAGTTACCAAACACTTATAGTTGAGTTTGATAAAATCAACTACAAGACATTCAAAGGAAGACGTTTTGAATTGGTAATATAAATTAATATATATTAAGGTTGGCTCAGCACCACTGACTGCTGAGGCTAAAGCTAGCAATAATGCAAATTTTTTTGATAAAAGCACACTCTCTGAACCTGTGTTTAAGGTAGCTTAGAAGGTTAGAATAGGCTCTATATTCCAAATACTAGAATACTGTAGATTAATAGGCCTGGGTAGGAAAGAACTCCTCTGAGTAAGTGATGGTAAAGCATGTCTTCAGTCAGCCTTGGTAAGAACAATGCAAAAGCTGAACCAAAAGAACAGATGGTGGCTCAGTGGCATAACTATAAATTTTGCTCCCCCCTGCCAAAAAAGTTTCAGAAACACCCCCCCTACCCACCCCGAGCCATAAAAAAAAACACACCAAAAGATGACGTTTAAGGTGTGTAGTTCCATGATACAGTAATGTCCCTTATGACACATAAGTAATGCTCCTTATAACACATTATGCCACACGGTGATGCCCTTCCACATTAGGCAACAAATTAATGCCACATATAACGCATAATGTCACACAGTAATGCCCTTATAACAAATTATGCCACACTGTGCCCCTTATACAGTGCTCCCTGTAGTAGTGCCCCTTATGCAATGCACCATGTAGTAGTGCCCCTTATGCAATTCCCTCTGTAGTAGTGCCCATTATGCAGGCCCCCTTATGCAGTGCCCCTTATGCAGTGCCCCCTGTAGCAGTGTCCCTTATGCAATGCCCCCTTTAGTAGTGCCCCTTATGCAATGCCCCCTGTAGCAGTGCCCATTATGAAGGCCCCCCTGTAGCAGTGCCCCTTATGCAATGCCCCTGTAGCAGTGCCCCTTATACAGTGTCCCCTCTAGCAGTGCCCCTTATGCAATGCCCCCTGTAGCAGTGTCCATTATGCAATGCCCCCTGTAATATTGCCCATATGCCATGCCCACTGTAGCTGAGCCCATGCTGTACCCACTGTAGTTGAGACATATGCCATGCCCCCTGTAGTTGAGCCTATATGCCATGCCCCTGTAGTTGAGCCCATATGCCATGCCCCCTGTAATTGAGCCCATATGCTGTGTTCCCTGTAGTTGTGCCCATATGCCATTTAACTTGTAGCTGAGCCCATATGCCATGACCCCTATAGCTGAGCCCAAATGCCGTGTCCCCTGTAGATGAGCCCCCACTCACACCCGTGTACCTCAGTCAGGTGATTCATGCTGCTCCTCTTCGTCTGAGCCAGGCATACAGAGAGGTGGTCCGATGCAGCGGTGGTGGCAGCGGAGCTGGCCTAATGGACACTAGAGGTCCAGTAGGACCTCTAGCATCTGTCTCCTCCTAGGTGGTGGTCATTTTTGGAGGGATATTTTCAGCAGATTTCATGTGGACGGCAAGTCCGCATGGAATTTGCAGCCCCCAAGCCACTGTGCCCCACAAGCCTCCGTGCCCCCAAGCCACTGCGGGGTCTGCGGAGGCTGTAGTTATGCCACTGTGGTAGCTGGTGTTAAGCCAGAAAGTCCAACACCAGATTTAGGAAAGAAGCTGATCTAATTTTATTAACAGTACCTACAATTATAAAATCATGGCAGAATATCTGGACCTTACATGCCCTAAATTAGAAAGCATGTCCTCAATGAGACAATGGTTAGGACCAGAAGCGGCTCCTGCCCTTTTACCTGAGGGGGACTGCTGCTGCTGTTGGCTTGGGTCCTGGTGCCTGCTCAATGAATCTGGCAGGCTTCGGGACCAGTGCATGCGCAAAGAACATCTTTTTGATGTAGTTTACAATAACACAGTATGGGACCACTGCTTTTATTTATTGTGTGCAGGTGTAAGGTGCTATTGAGAGTTTGGTCACCATTACAGTCCACTTAAAAAGACAGTCTTAATGGGAAACCTCTTATAGGTTTATTTTTTATGCAAAACCAATTTCTGCAAAAAAGGAAATAAGGTATATCTGCTAGCATGACCTGTGGGACTTGTAGTGAGCCTCACCTAGAAAATCAGGGGCAAAGAGGTCTGCATTTACCAGATTGGGCATGTCAAGTGGCCTTGGGCTAAACCAAATATTTTACCTCTGGCCAGCCAACAAACCATTTGACAATAATGAGAGTGGCTCTATTAATGACTTTGAGTAGGGCATATTTGGAAACGACTATAGAATCTAATATGCAGATTGATTTACCTTCAAAAAATAAAGAACCAGCAATATCAGTTATTCTTCAATTGAATTTGCCTTGACATTTGGCCATGGGGTAGTTTTAAGACTTATCATCACCTTGTGAACATACAGATGGGTCAATTTCACGTGCAAATAGTGCAGGTACATCTGGGAGTCCTGAATGACTCCTTAAAATCCATTTATTGTCTTTGACTAGGTTCGCTGTAACGGACAGCTGGTTATACCTCAGATATCTGGCATAGCATCCAATGTGAAATATATAAAAAATATGTCTGATGCATACACTGATACTTTGCCTCCACTTGCCTGAACAGATCTCTGCACATTCACATTCGTACCCCATGTTTTGCCACCTTTACAGAGACAGATATATTTTTGCCTTAACTGGAATCACTGAATAACCTCAAAAGGAATCTTTTAGAAGTAGCATACATCAGAGTTTGAGGTAGAACACACATATTCCACTTACTTGACAGAAAATATTATTTGTTATCATAAATAACAGTTTAAATGATAAACATTCTAGTGGTTCTTCCGTCACATTACTGCAAGGCTATAGAGGACAACTGTAAGTGTTCTGCCTGGGAAACATACCCAGCTTCCTCCCATGTCTGTGTTGTAGAAAAAGCTGCCTGAGGGGTGGCTTGAGCAGTCATTTGACCATTAGCTCAGAGAACAGATGATCAACCCCACTCTCTTCTGTAGGGACAAGCTAAGCAGTATTTTTGACTTTATTCCAGTGGTTATCAAGAGACTTGCTCATTCACCCTCTACTAGGTGGCAAGCCTTCAGGCAAACAAAAGTGATTTGACAGTAAAAAAAACTTCCTTGGCTAGGTACACATCTGAACGATGTACAAAAGACACGATGGTCATTCCAATTTTCCTTCACCCCAGAATAGACAATATAGAGAGTATATGCTATGCAATCTTCAAAATCGATGGCACGATATAATGCATCATTGGATTGCATACAATTAACCATTGGTTCTGTACACACCATACAGCTACCGTTAAGATCACTGGCAAATTTAAATAGATCACTGACAAATTTAAATAATGGGCTGTACTGTGGGAAGGGGAAACAGTGAAAATGCCATTTGCTTTCTTTGCAGTACTGCCTTGTGTCTGCTGAGGCTCGGTTTATAACTGCTGAATACTCTACATTGTTGTACTGCTTTGCTTTGGTTTAGTTTGCTTTACAAAGTGATTATTTCAAATTGAAGTAAAGGATGCTTATCACTTTCAAGTTGTGGCTTCATATGCTGTGTATTATGTCGCTCCTTGCTAGCCAGAAGGCCCTGAAGAGGAGAACTCATAGGAGGTCCTGGTGGACCAAGGAGTGGCTGCTGCAGAGAGATTAATTCTCTCACATGCCCTTTATCCTGGAGAATCGTGATAACAATCCTAATGATTACAGGAATTTCTTGCACATGGATGACGCCACCGTCCAGGAGTTGCTTCATCTGGTCACTCCACATATAGAGAGGTAAGATACCAAATTCATGAGAGCCACTGCTGAGGAGAGACTGGTGGAAACTCTGTGCTTCCTGGCTACAGGAAAGTCATTGGCTGATATTGGCTGATCTGGAATTTGGCTTCCTAATCAATCCGCAAGGTTTGGGACACGTAACCCGTGAGACCTGCACAGCCATTGTTCAGGTCATAAAACATCAATTATTAGGTATAAAAAAAGTAGTCTGTTATGGCATTTAAAAAAGATTATTTTTAATTTAAAATATGGAAAAATGAGCATCATATAACAGAGTGCACTATAGCAGTGCCATATATTAACAAGTTTTATTGGCCAATCGTGCAGTAATTCTTTGAAATCAAATTTTAATAACATACAAAACACAGGTAAATATCGACTTTTATAAATAAAACATTTAAAGTGCATGTCACTAGAATTGGTGGTATTGGAACTCAGTTGAGTTATTCCCATCATATGATTAGTTAGTGCATAATGCATCATGCCACTGTAAATAACACTATGAATGGGTGTTCAGGCCTGATGTATTAATGGTGAAAATTGCCCACCATAGCTGTGTTGGTAATGAACAATTTGTTGGTGTTGGGAGGGAGGCTATATTGTTTGGGAGGGAGGCTATATTAGGTATATCAGGGCCGTCCTTCCTAATTTAGAGCGGCCTCCTGGCCGCTCACAGAGCTGTGGGTTACCACCCACAGCTATAGCAAGAGGCCAAAGAGATGGTCGCGGTGGTCAAGACCATCGGGCTTGCGACGAGACCCTTGTGGTAGGGTCTCGTTGCCGCAAGCCCTGGAGTGCTTACGGCTCTATCAGAGCCGAGAGCACTCCCACTGACATCACTTGTGATGTCAGTGGGGCCGGCCCCAGATGGTAGGCATTCCCATGGGAACGCCTCCGTCAAGGCAGCAACGCCCCCGACACGCCCACCAAAGAGGGCGTGCTGTCACTCACCATCGACAGCGCGCCCCCTTTGTAGCAAGACCCATAGTGACAGCTTGGCCATCGCTATCCGGGTCTCGCTCATGCGCATGATGGAGCCGGCTACCTCGTGCGCATGCGCACTGGACCAACATCGACCCGCTTGCGAGCATTCAGCGCTCGCAAGCGGGTCTGAATTAGGCCCTAAGCCTGCACCCTCTGCTCCTCACTCATATGCTGCATCTTAAATGCCTTAGTGGAAGCATCCCACTCATCTGGGGGCTTGCATAAATCATTGATAAAGCTGTTAAGACTTGCCATATCATCGTGAACCTCACAATGCTTCTTTTTTGGTCTCCTTGGTGGTACTGGCTCCATAGCTACCGGAGATTAGCAATCCATGAGATGGCTAGACACACTACTTTCCAGATAAATATTATGTGGTGCCTCTTGTGTTGCAGTAAAAATAGATGGCTGGAAATAATTGGAATATCGCATTAATACAGTTTGTAAAGTATAATTGTTATGTTGATGTGATGTTTAAAAAATAAATGTATTTTATTCCTTGTTTTATAGTTCCCTACAACTGTGGTGGAGCAGAAAAGTGGTGGCTAAGAATTTGACAACTGCTGGAATTATCCAAATTGTGGAGTGTCAGACTAGTATTTGTTTGTGAACCCAGTGTTGGATATTCATCTGTGTTGGTGTCTGGAGGTGTGTACAGAAAGCTGGCAGGCCTAAGAAGACCTCCCTTCATGTAGTGAAGAACATTTCCTTGACCGGGAATCAAACCCGTGTCTCGGCATAGAGATGCCGGATCTTACTCACTAGACCACCAGGGATGTCGGTGTTGAAGACAAGTTGTTATGTGCAATCAGAGGAGAGTGTGGCAGTAGACTGACCAAGCTGATACTGGATTACTACTGTAGATATAATAATAAAAATACTCTTCTTACTGTAACCGGAATGCTGGAGGGGTAGATCTTGGCAACGTATTGACCAGGCTGAAAGTGGGTTGTCACTGTAGTCCAGGATCCAGGAGCACTCAAATGGTAACAGGACTTGATGCAGACAAAACACCAGAATGGGTAGTAGGTGATGATACCAGCAACAGCATCTAATGGAGCAGGAACCAGGTACACTCACAAAGTAGTGAGAATGGTATACACAGGTGAGTTGTAGGTTCAGCTAACAGGATAAACTAGTGGGATAGCTACTTCAGGCATAGACATAACCGGATTCAGACCGGACACTGGAATGGATAGTGGATGACGATACCAGGGACGGCATCAGTGGTGCAGGAACCAGATATGCTCACCATGCAATTACAATGGTATACACAGGTGAGTGGCAGGTTCAGATATCAGGAACAGGCTGAGATTCTCTGTGCAGCCAGTGGAATAGCTGCACCAGGTGTAGATCACTTGCAGGAGTAGCAGAAGGAAGCAAAACTGCACAAATAGGATACAAGTTAGCAACAAGAGCTCAGTACAGCTCACTCAGTAGGAACGATTAGACATTGTACTGGCAATTAGGTAGAGTCAGCAGCTGGGATATATACCCCTGGGTTACCTGGGATAGCCTGAGCAGAGACAGGTGGTACAGTATGGCACTGGCTATCACTTGATTGGCTGTTGCAGACAGGTGATTGGGATTTGTCACTGCAGTACTCTGTAGTAGGCTTAGATCTTGCTTGAGGCCTAGCAAGCTGAGAAACACTGAAGCCTGTGTGTCTAGGATGTGATAGAGAATGCTGGCAGAATCAGTAAGTGACCCGGCGGCAGGGGAAACAGCCAACAGCGGATTCTGTTTCTATAATTATAAAGGTTTCTTTAGCATTGTACTTATGGCTGTGGTCACTGCTAAGTATGAGTTTATTTTTGTTGACATGGGGAAGAATGGTAGAGTTTCAGATGGTGGCTTCTCTCAACATACAGCATTTCACCATAAACTTATGACAAAACACTGACTATACCATCTGCTAAAAAAACTAAGCAAGTACTACATTATGTTTTTGCGGCTGATAAGGCTTTTGCATTGCATGAAAATGTAATGAAGTCATAAACACAAAGGACATTCACCAAAGAGAGGTAGACTTTTAACTATAGGCTATCAAAAGCAAGGTGGATTGTGCTTTTGGAATTTTAAGTAATTGATTCCGCATATTTCATACAGCCATCAATCTGCATGCTGACAATACTTACTGACTTGTAATGGCATGCTGTGTATTGCACAACATCCTATGCTGTAAAAGCCCAAATGAAAGGCCTACTTGCACAGTTATGCCAGATCAGTTGGAGCATGCAGAGGAAGTGGATAGATGGACACTGCTGGCAGCATGTGTTACACAAACACCCTCTGCACGTGCAAAGCAGACTTGGGGGGAATACATGACCTACTTCAATGGTGTGGGTGCAGTGTCATGGCAGGATGACTACAGATGTGTCCTGTAACATCTTTGTTGCAGTCATGCAAAACAGCCTCTTTCAGTGTGCTAGGGGCCTGATTCAGAGCTGAACGCTCTGACCAGAGCACTCGCTCTGAATCAGGGCCCTCCTACCTTTTTTTGGAGCATCCTCATAGACGCTCGCATAGCTGTGGGTTACCACCCACAGCTATAGCGAGCGTCCATGATGATGGTCGCGATGGTCTTGACCATCGCAACCATTGGGCTTGCGACGGAGACCCTGCGGTAGGGTCTCGCTGCCGCAAGCCGTAGAGTGATTTTGGCTCTATCAGAGCCAAAATCACTCCCACTGACATCACTAGTGATGTCAGTGGGGCCGGCTTGAGATGGTAGGGGTTTCCATGGGAACGCTTCCATCTGGCAGGCATGCCCCCGGCATGCCCACCAAAGGGGACGTGCTGTCTATCAACATCGACAGCACGCCCCCTTTGGTGCGAGACCCGGAGCGATGGAAAGCCCATCGCTCGCCGGGTCTCGCGCATGCGCACGACGGAGCTCCCTCCGTTATGCGCATGTGCAGTGGGGGAACATTGACCCGCTTGCGAGCGTACTGCTGATCACGAGCGGGTCTGAATGACCCCCTAGGTTCCATGAGACTCTGCTAGCGGCGGGTGTCTTTTTGTTTCCAAAAATGCATCTAAGTAACATTTCGATGCAACTAGAACAAAACAGGAGACTGTGCTGATTAATTTGAAACAGTATGCGACACTTGTATATTTGTGTTTGACCCTGAATCAGCATATGAAATACCACAGCTGTGAACATATGCTAACAGCTCCAAAGCTTACTCAAGCATAGGAACGCCCACTGCTGTCTTCTCATCTGCGTCCGACATCACATACCGGCATAAATAGCAGTAACATTGATGCATATCGACCAGTTGTGCAGCCCTTGTGGCAGGTATGACACAGCTCTCATTCTGCGTATGCGATCGTAATGGCTTATTTATGCATGCCAATGTAATGCCATTAAAACGGTAAGGCACACCTGTGTTTTTCTAACCACATTCCTGTTACCACCCCAAAACCCAACTACCTGTCACTCACTTTGTGAATGGTTCCCGTGCCTGTGGAATCATAAGACAATCGCTGCATGTGCACAGTGCGACTTTGATGCATGCACAATAGCAAAAAATTGTTCGCTCTGCATAAAAGTCTCCTGGTGCATCCTAGTCACATCTCATTGTGACTTAAATGCATTTTCTGCAAAAAAAGATGCTCAATGCTAGTAGAGTTGCACGGGACCTGGTGGTTCACTCATGCCAGGCATGTCCTGCTGTGTGGCATATTGAGGATAGATGTAGGAGGACACATCGGAATGTAAAATAATCATGACTTCAAGATTTTCTATCAAAAACATTTGCTTTTGTTTTTGCATAGTATGTGGTGTTTTTCACTTACCAAGTCATTAATGTTGCAGCCTGCCACTTCATCATTCTCATCTTCTCCTGGTCCTAGATCCACCAATTTCAAATTTGCCCTCTGTGCCTCCTGATCTAGCGCAAAGACAGCAAATTATAGTATCAAAGAGTTGTCACATACAAGTCATCAGCTCCTACATCCGATCTCCTGGATCTTTTTGGCTTCTTGTGTTCCTTCAGGAAGACTGTCCAAGAATGTTGGATCTTCTTCTTGCCCTACTCTGCATTAGCTGAACTGTGGAATGGTTTGCTGATGGATACCAGGGCCCCTATGGCTGCGGCTCTTTTGACTTTATTTGAATAATTATTTGAATGTATCCGCCACAAACATTCATTCTGCCTGTAAACTTCCAGTAACTCTTTCACAAACTCATTATTCTTTTCCATGGACATAATAGCTAAAATAAATGACACAAAAAATAATTACAAATTGTACCATAATACTACCATCACAACATATGAAATGTCCAAATTGTCTGTCTTCTTTTTAGCTGAAAATGCATCTAAGTTGCAATGCAATGTGACAAGGATGCACCAGCAGACTATGCTGGTCAATTTGATATGTGACATTTGTATATTTGTGAGCACCTGAGTCTGTATATGAATTACAATGGAACTTGGAATAAAAGAAGCTGCAGCCGCTACATTGTAGTACTTCGTATACAGATTCAGAAATACAGTCGCACTTAGATATACTGTACAAGTGTTGTTTTAATCAGCACAATATACTGGTGCGTCCTAGTTGCATCACATTGCAGAGTTTCACTGGACCTGGTGCACTGAGAGGTTTTTTTTAGTGCAATTGAAGCAAAGATATAAAAGGACACATCAGTATCTAAAAATGTATCTTACATTTATTTATTTATTGTAAAATACTGTATTTCTGTTAAGGGCACAGAGCCACTAGTGGGAAAAAGTCCTGCACAGCCTTGAGGGCTGGAGTATCTTGGCATATAATTGTGATGCAGCCTTTGGGGCCTGTCACAGCCTCTGGGCTGATTGAGTCCTGAGGGCTGATAAGCTGTGGTGCGGCCTTTGGGCTGGTAGCAGCCTCTGGGCTGGTTGAGGCCTGTGGGCCTATAAGTTGAGATGCGGCCTTTGGGCCTGGTAGCAGCCTCTGGGCTGGATGGGGCCGGTGAGCCTTTAAGTAGTGAACTGGCCTTTGGGCCGGTAGCAGGCTCTGGGCTGGTTAAGGTCTGAGGGCCTGTGAGTTGGGATGCGGCCTTTGGGCCGGTAGCAGGCTCTGGGCTGGTTGAGGTCTGAGGGCCTATGAGTTCGGATGCGTCCTTTGGGCCGGTAGCAGCCACTGGGCTGGTTGAAGCCTGTGGGCCTATGAGTGGTGATGCAGCCTTTGGGCCGGTAGCAGCCTCTGGGCTGGTTGTTGCCTTGAGGGCAGAATGACTTGGCAGGAGGATGCTAAGTTGCTACCAGTGCCGCCGGGATGACACTGGTGAAAGTGCACTGGATTGTGCACTGGGGATGCTGAGTTGCTACCAGTGTTGCCGGGATGACACTGACGATGGTGCACTGGATTGCACACTTGGAATGCTGAATTGTGGCAATTGTCGTTGGGTTGACACTGGCACCGGACACAGACTGGCGCTTCAGGTGGAGGAAGTGCACCGTGCCGCCTAGTTGACACAAGCAGCACGAGAAGGTGGAATTCAGACTGCGCCACCTGGATGGGACAAATGGCAGTAGATAAACACAGTAGACTGGCTCTGGAACTCAAATGGAAAACAGAAGTCAGGAACAACTGGAAGTTCAAGAAAATCTATCACCGGCAAGGAGTGAAGGGCTTGCTGGAATTTAACAGTAACAGGACCCAACCAGAGAAAGTCTCCCTAATGACAGATTATTGAGCACCTGGGCCGTGTTCAGACAGGAGAATCAATGAGTGTGCACAGTAATTAGTGCAGAGGCTCAGCAGCAACCAAGACTGGAACTGCAAACAATATGCTGCTAACCAAAGATCCTAACAGGAGGAAGGAGAAGACTTCAGCCAATGCTTGTCTGGCATTCACCTTGCACAGCATTGGCTGCGTGGTGGCTTGTGACAATTCCATTGTTTGCGACATTAAACAAAACAGGATTAATTATAATGTACACATATCAGTGATGTCCTCAGGATCATTTATTTGGACAATTCAATGGCCATTATTGTATGATACCAAGCAACCTGTTAATGCCAGCAAGCTTGCAAAATATTGGGGGGGGGAGAACACAGTCTATGTACGTTAAAATCTAAAAACATGTGTACAGGCCAGTGACATGTATACCAGCTAACATCACATATATATTTAGATTTATATATATATCTTATATATAAAATTATTTGGTCTGTTTGTTTGACTGTTTCGGTTATGCATTGGGACACCCCTGCACCGATTGGGATAAAACCAATGCGAGGTGGTCCAGTTGCATCCTTTCCAGATTTTAGGCGAAGTAAGATTCCCAGTCGGACCTCCTATTGGTGTACGCTGGGCAGAACTTTGCTCCGGGGAACCTGTTCTGAGCCATCCACTGGATGGATTTGGATGAAAACTACACATAGTGGTAACACTGGATCTCAGAAGACACACTAGGGAGCTAAGATCCCAATCAGACCTCCCGTTGGGGGATGTTGAGCAGAACTTTTACCCGGGGAGCCTATTATGGGCTTTCAACTGGATGGATTTGGATGAAAACTTCACAGAGGGGTGACAATTAGACTGGGATAACTAATGGAGTGGTTGGGGTACCAGTCGTATCTCACGTCTGAGTGCACCCGGCTGAACTTTGACCCAGTGAGCCTGTTCTGGGCCTTCCACTGGATGGCTTTGGATTACATCACATAATAAAACTTAATACCTGGGTACTGCATATATATATATATAATTATACATATTTATATATATACAAAAACGAAGGACGGCAGTCCATAAACTGATGTAAATCTTTAAAACGGACCTTTAATAAGCCGAAGTTTCGGGGTTCCCCCCATCGTCAGGGACAGCAATATACAATAAACATTAGCAAAACACAGACATTTATAGCTACATTTTAAAGATTTACATCAGTCTATGGAGTGCCGTCCTTCATTTTCATTTACATGGAGGTGTTGTTCACACTTTGGAAAGGCACCCTAGCAAGTACTTATATTACCCTCTATATGTGAGAGCCAGGTTTTCTGGATTTTTATATATATATATATATATATATATATATAATGTGGGAAGGGTAGCACTGACATCAAACATGGTCCAGTAATAGCTGTTGGGGTGTCCACCACACAGATGGAGTCCATAAACTCTACCAATTTAGATCAAGCAAAAAAGTGGGTCACTCACCAGACTTTTAAAGGAAGAAATTAATCCAGTTTTAATTTAATGATGACATAACTCGATGTTTCGGTCACAGTATGTGATTTTCTTTAAGAGACACAGCATATACAAAAGGAACAGCAACCACCAAGTAGGATACAGGCTTCTGTATTAATTTCTTCTTTTAAAAGTCTAGTGAGTGCCCCTCTTTTTTGCTTTATACAGTATATATATATATATGTGTATATATATATATATATATATATATATATACATATTAAAAAAGACGCCACTGAGAGGGCACACAAAATAAAGATATCATCTATTACACTACAACAAAGGTAAATCCTGAAGTTTAAAGACAATGGTGAAATAATCCTCTAATTACAATAATATACTGATGCCAAAGATGTAAAAAGTGTTAGGTAAATACCTTAACAAATCCTTAGGCAACCATATTACTAACAAATAAAAACAGATGCATTTACATACATATATTTTAATTATCAGAATACAGGGCCTGTTTCAATAAGGAACGCATGGATGCAGATGCACGCAATCTGGCCGATGGTTTTGCTCTGTGCATGCATCGCAGTACGCATGTGCGAATCGGCCAGTGCGATGGAGTATGCATATGCAGGGAGTACTCTGCCCAAGAGACAAGTGATTGACAGGAAGTGCCGTTTGTGGGTGGTGACGGGGGAGTGGTTGGGCAAACTCAGACGTGCCTGTGAGTTTGGATGGCATTTCAGGAGCGTGCATAATTAAGCCCTTGCGGCGGCGTATGCAGCTTGAGGTCTAGTTGCACACAGGAAGTCTCGCTATGTCTGCGGAAGGGTCACTATTGTGTGTATGGGTACGATGTTTCTCGATGTTACCGATGTTTCCGCTGTCTTGCCAGGTATAGAGGATGCAAGTAAAGGGAAGTGGGTGGTATTATGTAGTACTGGGCATCTGCTTATTCTGCTGTGATTGCCGTGCATATGCTTTCATTAGCATATTCTCGCAGCGGCCGGGTGTGTGCATCTGCATCCGTGTGTTCCTTGTTGAATCAGGCCCACAGTTTACAGAATTTGCTGTAAGGTTTCCACTCTCAAGGTAGAAAAAAAATCCACCCTTATTGTAGGGGTACAGATTTCAAGTGCATGTCCTTTAAAGTGGATCCCACAGCTTCTTTCTCCTTACGAGACTTCATCAGGGGTTATCTCAAGAATAGCAAAAACATGATCAGTAAAAGTGTATAACACAACATGTCCCATTTGCTTTCCTCCTAGAAATCAATTCAATAAGGCATCAGGAAAAAATAACTGTCCCACCTTAGAGTGGGAGCATTTGTAATTAGACACAAATAGGTGTAACGAACAGGATAGGTGTTTTGAGACAGGATAATCATCCAATTAATGGAGAAATGACCATCGTCACACTTAGCCAGCAGAAAAATTTGTGTGGATCTGAGAACCTGACAAATTTGTGGGCATTATATATATATATATATACATACACACATGGAGTAGCGTCACACAGTACGTCAATTGAAGATTATATATGAACACTAATCAGTACAACATTAATTTTCATAAACTTCAATGTGTAAGTGCCCTTTATTGCAGCAATTTCCTCACAAAATCACAGGAATAATGGGTGCAGAAACAATATATGATAATTATATATTTATTTATATTAGATGTTTCGGGGATCCAGAAGAATCCGACACACAGCTCGGGTCTCCCTGCCTGCCCTGGATCCATAATCAAGGCAAAACCTCACAATCCCACTGTCGGATCTCGAGGTTTTGACATGAACGGCCATTTTACAAGTTTCATTAAATTCAGTGGGCTTAACACTTATTGGCTGAGAGAGCCATCTGACATGGCTCTCAGCCAATCAGTGTTAAGCCCATTTAATTCACTGGGCACAGGAAGGTAGGAAGATGCCGCCCATCCCCCTTGCCTGATAACACTGCTCCTACCGCTGCCGACAATGCCGACACCCCCCCACTTCTGACACCCACTGGTGGCACTCCATGCTGCCAAAACCCCTGCTGCCAACCATGCTGGCACCCTGCATTGAGGACACCACCAGCACCTATGCACTGCTGACATCACTAGGACCCAACACTAAGGACACCGCTGGTACTCCCTCTCTGCTGCACCGCCGGCACCCTGCACTGAGGACACTGCCAACACCCCTGCACTGCTGTCCCACAAACTGAGGACACTGTCTCCAAACCCACACTTCTGACACTGCTGGCACTCCCACACTGAGGACACCACCGGCACCCCTACACTGCCGACACTGTCAGCACATGTTCACTGAGGATGCAGCTGGCACCCCCAGTTTGCCAACACCACCGGCACCCTGCACTGAGGACACTGCCAGCATCCCTGCACTCCCTATGTACTGAGGACACTGTCAGCAGCCCCACACTGCTGACACTGCCAGCACTCCCAAACTGAGGACACCAACGGCACCCCCGCACTCCCCACGTACTGAGGATGCCATCAGCAACCCCACACTGCCAACACTCCCACAATGAGGACACCACCGGCAGACCCGCACTGCCGACACATCGGCACACCCGCACTGAGGACACCGCTGGCACCCCTGCTCTGCCAACACCGCCGGCACCATGCACTGAGGACACTGTCTGCACTTCTGCCCCATGTACTGAGGACGCCATCAGCAACCCCATACTGCCAACACTACCAGCACTCTCACACTGAGGACAACACCAGCACACTTGCACTACCGACACTGTCAGCACCCCTGCACTGATGACACCACTGCCCCTCCCACTCTGCAGACACCACCGGAACCTACACTCTGCCAACACCACCACACTGCCAACTCCACTGGCACCTGGCATTGAGGACACCACTGGCACTCTCACATTGAGGACATTGCCAGCACCTAGCACTACAGACACTGTTGTCACAGTAAGTGCACTATAGGTGTATCCAACCCACACTGTATAACACACTGAATCCGGCCTGCACTGTATTCAACCCACACTGTATCTGACCTGCACTATATCAAACCTGCACTATAAACTGCACTGTATCCGACTCGCACTGTAACCAACTCACACTGTACCCTGCACTGTATTCAACCCACACTGTGTTCCACATTATATCAGACTTGCACTACATCTCACACTGTATTCGACCTGCACTGTAACTGACTCATACTGTATGTAACCCTATTTCTGAACTGCACGGCATCCAACCCACTATGTATCCCGCACTTTATTTAAACCACACTGTATCCAACCTGCACTATAAACTGCACTGTTGGCCTTTTTCAGAGCCGGACGCTCTGACAGAGCGCTCGCTCTGAATCAGGGCCGGCCTTCTGGTTTTTTCAAACGGCCTCCTGGCTGCTCGCATAGCTGTGGGTGACCACCCAAAGCTATAGCAAATGGCCATGATGATGGTCGCGATGGTCAAGACCATCACAACCATCGGGCTTGCGATGAGACCCTTGTGGTAGGGTCTCGTTGCTGCAAGCCGCAGGGAGCTTTCGGCTCTAACAGAGCCGAAAGCTCTCCCACTGACATCACTTGTAATGTCAGTGGGGCCGGCCCCAGACGGTAGGCTTTCTAATGGGAATGCCTCCATCTGGGCAGCCACGCCCCCAGCCCACCAACCAAAGGGGGCATGCTGTCACTCAACATCGACAGCACACCCCCTTTGGTACAAGACCCGGAGCGATGGTTTGCCTGTCACTATCCGGGTCTCGCACAAGCGCACAACGGAGCCGGCTCCAACATGCGCATGTGCATTGGGTACACCATCGTCCCACTTGCGAGCACATAGTGCTCGCGAGCGGGTCTGAATCAGACCCTGTATCCGACCTGCACTGTAACTGACAGTATCTGACCTGTTAGTGCTGTGCTGTCTGCTGCATCTATCTGGGCTGGTGCTGATCGATCTGGGCTTGTGCTGTGCGGTCTGCTGCCTCCATCTGGGCCCAAATTCTGGCCCCCCCCAAAAAAATATTGTCTTTTTATTTGTTTTCTGTGTGAGCGTGTTAGGCTAAGCCGCACAAGAAAAAGCAACGCAACCTAGTGCTGCCCGACTCCAGCCATCATCAATCTGTGCTCTGGGCCCAAGTTGTGGACCTGAAAAAATAAATAAAACAAATAGTGTATTTTTTGTGAATTTTTTTTCTGTGTGTGTGCATGTTTAGCTTAGCTGCACAAGATACAGCAGCAGTGTAGTGCTGCCCGACTCCAGTCATCATAAATCTGTGCTCTGTGCCCAAGTTGTGGACCCGAAAAAAGAATAAAACAAATAGTATCTTTTTTTGTCAATTTTTTTTCTGTGCACGTGTTAGGCTTAGCCGCACAAGATACAGCAGCAACGCTAGTTGCAAACTAGTGCTGCCCGACTCCAGTCATCATCAATCGGTGCTCTGGGCCCAAGTTGTGGACCCCCCCAAAAAATAAAACAAATAGTGTATTTTTTTTTACTCTACTTTTGTTCTGTGTGCGCACGTCTGCACATGTGTGAATTTTGTAACCACACCTTGGCTACACTATTGGTGCTTGTGACACTGCTTCAAGACCACAGAAAATATGGAGGGCTGTTACATGACAGGAGGGCAAGGCCAAGAACCAGATGTTGTAGCTGCCGCCAGCAGTCATCATGACAATGCAAGTCCGTCAACTTCCTTGTCCTTTATGAAAGCCCATGCCCCAAGGCTTAAGTCATGCCATGGATATGGTAAAGCTACTGTAGTAAAGAAAAAAAAATCAAAAGGCAAGTTGCCTTTAGATAAACAAAAAATTGACAATATTATATTCACTACACAAAGTGGCAAGGAAAGGATAAGGCCTTGGCCTTTATTTATGATGACTGCTGGTGCTGATATCCCTTCTGCTTGAAGTGGTAATGGTGGTAGTACCATGTTAAGAAGAGTAAGACAGCTTCAGAAAAACCAACTGTGTGCCCTGAGAAATCGAAATCACAAATCCCCGAGGAGAGTGCAAGTGTGTCCACGGTTGCCATGTGTGAGCCAGACCTAAATACTAGTGTACTGGAGAATCCTCCAAGTTCCAACATTTGTGTGCCCTCTGTAAATGTGGGGAAGGGCAGTCAACATCTTGCAGACATAGTCAGTGAGGATGCTTCTGTGGAATTGCACATGGAGGAGGAGGATATTTTGGTAGTTGAAGGTGCTAAGGATGAGGAGGATGTTGATGATGAAGATGTTGGTGATGAGGATGTTGATGATGAAGATTCTGGTGATGAGGATGTTGATGCCGAGGATGACCTTTGTGTAAGTAAGGCAACAGCTGTTGCCCATGGATTGAAAAAGCCAAAGCCCATTGTTGTCATGCCGGGGCAAAAGAAAAAAATCCACTTCTCATGTATGGAATTATGTCTACCCCAATCCGGACAACAGTTCAAAACATAACAAGTCCAGTGTCACCTACTTGCTCCTTCTCTGTGGGATCCAAGCACCTTCGATCTCCAACAGCTGCATCATCAACATCCTCAATCCTCATTGGGAGTAGTCCTGCTGCATCCAATGTTGTTATTCGAAGCATGATTGACTCCTCTCCTATCCGTGATTCCTCAGAAGGATCCTTGATGACTACTAGACAAATAGAATTTAAGCGCTAATGTTTGAAATGCCACACAACATTAGTAAATGTAGAAAGTGTAATTTTAAAACAATGATAAATTCTACATTTACATTTTCAGTGCTGAGATATCACATAAGTACTCGCTCAAATGAATAGGTTTACATACACCATATACCTATTAATAAAGATGGTTCACTAAGAGTCCCTTGTGATAACACCTGTTCTCATATAGCTGTCACAAGGTTAGCTCACATGGATAAAGTGTAAATCTAAAGAGAATATTCAGAGCAATATAATGTGATCTCCTTTATAAAGAATAGTCAAAATGGTACCCGTTGCTTTTATAGATATTGAAATGCTGCTATAAACGATGTGTTTGCTCACACAAATTAATCAAGTAAAACACCTTTGGATCTTTAGTTTTTCTGGGATGCTCACCATTTGGATTGTGTAGAGACACTCACCACTCATCAGCGGGAATCTGTCAACCGGTCACCGAGATGTCTCCAGTCACACAAATCAAAGAATGAACCTCCGACTTCTCTGGACAGGTCTCAATATCCACACGGCTGGCTTCACCAATGAATTGTTTTTTAATTCATTTATTATCAATTTTACAGCCAGGGGCTGCACCAACTGTCCACTATCAATTCTTCAATCCTCAAGGGTATCCCAACCATCATCTTTGCACAGTCCTCAACTCTATTAGTAATTATATCAATCAGCTTTGAGCCAGCAAGCTGGATGCAACCTTTTGGCCCTTTAACTAGATCAAAAAATCAATATTGTGAGCTGTGAGGTGGTTAAAATTTACTGGAAATGAGTGGAAATAAATAATATTGAGGTTATTAAAAAAGGACTAATTTATGTGGTTTTAGCTGTTTTTTGGATTTTTTAAGAAAAAATCCAGATCCAAAACCAAAACATGGAAACATATACACATTCACATATGATGGTGCAACCGGAGATCCCATTACACATCCATAATTTTGCAGGAAATACTTTCCATCGTAGAGAAAGTAGTTGTTATACAATGTCATTTCAAGGAGCGACAGGAATAAATTATGATCGAACATGGTGTCCGGAAGACGTTCAAGAGAAAATCCTTCATTGATCACAATCCCTCTGAATGGGGTATCGATGTGTACAGGCTGCATACGTCCAAGCAGCATAGGAGGGTATTTGGAGGAATAGTTTCAAACTCCATTAGTAGTTTCAAAAAACTGGTCATATCCTTCAAGATTATATCCTCTAATGGCAATAATGGTTGTAGGACACAATCTAACAGCTGTGCTACTGGATGGAACAGCAAATCACGTGCTGAGATGATAGGTCTACTTGGTGGTTTAGTGGCATCCTTATGGTTCTTGGGTAACATGTACAAGATGGGTACTTTAGGATGTTCAGACCTGGTCGCTGCCTCTGCACGCTCGCAGGGATTGTGGGCATTATTTTTTGTTCTCTGGCCACTCGCAAAGCTGTGGTGGGAGACCACCCACAGCTTGTGCTAGCAGCCAGGAGACCATCACGATAATTGCAACCATCGGCCTTGCGATGAGAACCTACGGTAGGTAGCAGGAAGCCCACTACTGGATTAATTCCACAATTAATGGAATGAAGTGAATGTCCGTTCAATAACAATTTTTTATAGATATTAAAAAAAACTCCTATAACGTGGAGTCACACTGGTGCCTTGCTATGGATCCACCAGAACTAACACATGTCCCCAATATGCCGGCACTCACATAACTAATCAGCATAACACTCCGGTGCCAATCCTAGAAAATTCATAGATCCCAGCAAAGAGAGGCGGCACTAAGAGATTGTTAAGTAGAAAAAATTTATATTTCTCAAGCCCACAGCATTGCAATACAGGCAAACATGATAAACACCACTTACATTAAATATCCGTGTCTGCTCTCCATCTTTCAGAGTTTTTTTAATATCTATAAAAAATTGTTATTGAACGGACATTCACTTCATTCCATTAATTGTGGAATTAATCCAGAAACCACAATGGAGAAAGCATCAATTTCGGGAGCAACCTCAGACCCAGTGGGTTGCAGAGGGGTAATTACACCTATTTGTGAAACTTTTAGTTTTTCTGCAGAACAAATTGACAGAATTCTATTGAAATATATTATGCCCCCTATGGAGATAATACAAGATATGGAATACACTTATAATCAATTATTTAAGCTAAGGAGACGTGAAATTGATTTCTTATTGCATTGAACAACATTATCTGACTATTATCGGGCACGTAAGATTCCTAGGGGATTTAGGATCAAGAATGTGCCAATGATCGGCCGTCACAATCCCGACTTTGTCAGAAAATGAGTGGCAATCTTGAATCGATGTGCCTTTGACCTAATGATTCTGGTGATCGAAGAGGCAGGGAAGGAATTATATAACACCAAGATGAAAATTAATGATTTCGAGAAATTACATAAAATGATAATAGAGGATGATACTAACTCCAATTGGATAAGCAAGCTTGAGAAACTATGCGAACAATACAAAAGATATCTACTGCGATTTAAGAATAATAAAACACACCAGGTGGAAACGGACTATGAGGAGAATAAAGTTTATGGCTGGCTGGTGGGTGATGCTGGAAAAAGGGTTGACAGGACACAAGCCAGACGACGTAGACCCTGGCAATCCAAGAAGTCTCGAGGACTAGAACAACAGCGTATACACAGTCATAGTGATAGTGACTTTCTTTTTTTTGTTAAATCTTTTTATTGAACAGTAAAAGTAATTATACACTGTACAATCCAAGGATTAAATGTAATAAAATTATCAAATATACAACTGGATTGTTTCTTGAAACGAACAATACACAAAGTTACTGTTAATAATTTTTCTAGTTTTTTAAACTAAAGCAAATAGGAATTGAAATTGTTTCAGAGCACAGAAAAAAGTACCCAAAAATAATCTAACATTTCAAATGTACACAAATTCTATGTGCTGTAAATGATCAGTACAATACGCTGTAAAGAAAACTAGAGTAACATATAAGCAGTGTCATTCAGACTGTCTAACTTGGATAAACAGTACAAACACTGGCAGACACTTTAACCATCTGTCATCACTGTATCGATATATCAATATAGTTTGCGTCGTCAGATAAATATGTAGAAAAAGAAAAGGGGATGAGAATTAAAGCAAATAAAATAGAGGGAATGAAGTTGCAACAAAAGGGAAATCAAAATCAGATAGGGAGGACTATGTTGTCAGAAGGGATTTCAGGAGGAGATGGACACATATAACGATGCCAGAAGCTGTTTTAGGTAACATGTCTTAGCATAAACCATTCCGTGTGCTCAAAGACCTTCCATATGTTGCTCTGGGTTTGGAGTGGCAAACATTGTATATAAGGTTCCCATTTTTGAAGAAAATTTGCACTCCTTTTTCGACATTGAGAATAGCCATACATCTCTCACCATAAATAACCTCCAGCAATGCAGTTTTCCATTCATTTAAAGTAGGTGCAGATTTTAGGATCCAATATTTAAGGATGAGTTGTTTAGCCACTGTAACCAGTGGCGTAACTACTACCCCCGCAGCCCCCACGGTGGCTTGGAGGCGCTGGATAGCTTGGGGGAGATGGGGGCAGTAGTTACGCCACTCAATGGAGGAACTCCTGTGTCTCCCTCCATCTGCCGGGCGCCCGCTGAGTGTGTTACCAGCGGGTGCACGGCTCCTATTGAAATCCCCGGCGGAAGCCGGAGGACGGAGCTCCCTCTGACTTTCGGGTCCCGCAGGGCACTATGGGAGTGACATCATGACGTCACTCCCATAGTGCCGAGGAGTGGACGCTGGGAACAGAGCTCAAGAGTGAGCTCCATCTTCTGGATACCGCAGAGCACTATGGGAGTGACGTCATGACGTCACTCCCATAGTGCCGAGGAACGGACGCCAGGGTATGGGTGCCAGCAGCACTGGAGCGGGTATAAAGGTAAGTGTTTTTGTTTTGTTTTGTTTTTTTGTGTGCACGCGGGGGGGGAGAGCAACTACAGGGAGCAACTACAGGGGGCTCACTAGGGGCAACTACAGGGGGCTAACTATTGGGATGAACTAGGTGCAACTACAGTGGGCTGAATACTGGGGGCAACTACAGGGGGCTCACCACTGGGGGCAACCACAGGGGGCTCACTACTGGGGGCAACTACTGGGCACAACTACATGGGGCACTACTAAAATGGGTACAACTACAGGGGGCACTACTTGAAGGGGCACAACTACAAGGGGCACTGTCTATGGGCACAATTACAGGGGGCCCTGCATAATGGGCATTCCGGTGTGGCACACTGTGTTGTAAGTGGCATTACTTAGTGTGTCATAATGTGTAAGGCACGTTGCTTTATCATGTAACCACACACCTTAAACGTCGTATTTGGGTGTGTTTGATCTTTGGGCGGGAGGGGGGCGCCTGAATCTTTTTTGGCATGGGGGAGCAAAATTTATAGTTACGCCACTGACTGTAACCATGACCCTCAAAGAAGGTTTCCATAATTCTATAGAGGGGTCTGACTCGCATTTTGAGAAATTAGCAAAAATAAGAGCTGCAGTGTAAGATGTAGTGTGTTATTTAGATAATGCAAAATTTTATTCCAAAATCTATGGATTTTTCTGCAGTACCAGAGGTTATGTGAAAGGGAGGCGTTAGAACAATTACATTTTACGCAGTTGCCTTCCTCCAATGGGACAAAATGCTTCCTTTGGGCGGGGGAGATGTATGTGCGGTTTAGGACTCTGAGGTGGATTTCTTGTAGTCGCGCCGATTTAAGGCAGGGTAAGACATTCTCCAAGTCCACAATAAATGACTCAGAATCACATAGCTCAGGTATCTCTGTGTGCCATGTTTCAGCAATTGTCGACCAAGCATAAGTAGATGTTCCCAACAGATGCTTATAAAGATAAATTATTCTGAACTTAGACGAATGACATAAAGATAAAATCTGGTTCATGGTGTCTATATTATCTGAAATCCGTAAGGGGTTATCCAGCGATTGGATAAAATGGCGTGCTTGTAGAAACATAAAAAATTGTGAACGTGGGATATCAAATTTGTCTTGTAATTGCATAATAGAAAGTATAAAGCCACTTGGGTCAAATACATCCCTAATAGACATGACACCTTTTTGACTCCACATTTTAAAAAGGGGATTGTCAAGAGAGGGGGGGAAACTTGGATTGCCCCATAAGGGGATATAAGGAGATGAGGAGGGGGTTTTCTTCAAGTGTGTATTGACCTTCAGCCATGTAGTGTATGTGTCCCAAAATAAAACATTAGAACGGAGTGTCAGAGGAATGTCCACTTTTGGGGAGTGCAGTAAAGCTGCTGGAGCATAGGGATAGAACAACGCTTCTTCCAGGACGGGGTTAGTATAGTGGTCGGTATGTAATAACCAGTCTGCTATGTAACGAAATAAAGCAGCTTTTGCAAATGCAGATATGTTTGGGACACTCAAGCCTCCTTGTTTTTTCGGTAAATAGGCTCGAGATCGGGGCATCCTAGGCTTCTTGTACTGCCAAATAAATTTAAAGAAAATTTGTGTGTACCTTAATAAATCTATTTTTGTTAGCGTAATGGGTATGGGTAAGGTTTGTAGAAGGTATGTTAGCTTTGGGAATACCACACTTTTTACCACAGTCACCCGTCCAAGGAGGGAAAGTTTAAGATCCTTCCAATTTTGGAGTTGGGAGTTTAATTTATTTAGCAACGGTGAGAAATTAATTGCATAAAGAGAAGTTAGTTGTGCAGGTATGAGTATACATAAATATTTGAGGTGATGTGTTGCGACTGTAAAGAGAGAGACTATATGGGGGGTATGAGGTTAGGAAGGTAGATGAGTTGATGGGGAGCAACTCAGATTTATTCACATTGATGCGGTAACCGGCAAAAGAGCCAAACATGGCAATTATTTCTAAAAGTGTAGGAATGGAGCTTAGGGGGTCAGATATGAAGAGCATCATATCATCCGCGAATAAGGACAATTGACACTCTTGGTCTCTGACAGAAATGCCCTTTATCTCCGTTTTTTGTCTTATTGCTATCGCTAGCGGTTCAAGCGCAATTGCGAACAAGAGTGGAGAGAGCGGGCAACCATGTCTCGTCCCTCTCTGTAAATAGAAAGAAGGTGATAAATATATGTTGGTAAGGATCTGTGTAGGGGGAGAAGTATATAGGGACATTATAATTTCAATGAAAAGGGTGGGTATACCAAAACGATGCAAAGACTCAAACAGGTGATCCCAGGTTACCAGATCAAATACTTTTTAGGCATCTAGAGACAATAAGAACCTGGGGTCACCCGTCTCATCATCCCGTAAATACTGAAGGACTGAGAGGACCTTTCTAATATTTGTAACTGAGTTTCTTCCTGAGACAAACCCCGTTTGGTCAGGGTGAATGATGGACAGGAGAATCACTTTAAGCCTTTCTGGTAAAATTTTTGTTAGCAATTTATAATTCACATTAAGTAGGGAAATGGGTCTATATGAGGAAGGAAGAAGGGGATCTCTATCTGATTTTGGAAGGACCTTTACAATGGCCGAATTAAAATTTTGGGGAATCGATCCGTTTTCCACTATGGAATTAAATAAATTGGTTAAAGTCTCTATAATTTGGGGGCATAACATTTTGAAGAATTCTCCACTAAGACCATCTGGGCCAGGAGTTTTGAATGATTTAAGAGATCTGACAGCCTGATCAACCGCTTCAAGAGTAATTTTGTCAGTCAGGCTTTCAGCCTGCATGGAGGAAATCTGTGGCCTAGCATGTATATCCCAAAAGGCCTTTTTTGTGTGGTATCTATCAGGTCTTGGGAGTAGAGGTTCCGATAATAGCAAAAAAAAACATTTGCTATATCCTCTCCTCTGAAATGTGTAGTGGAATGTTCGTCTTTGAGTGCTGCGATATTATTATGTGACTTACTTCCCCTCAACATGCTTGAGAGGAGTCAGCCAGGCTTATTCCCATGCCTGAAAAAGTGCAATTTACCCGAGAAGATGTATTTATCGTCCATTTGGGTGAGGGTCTGATCAAAATGGAGTCTACACTCATTGTATGTTGCTCTGGTTAATGGTGAGGGTGAAGTCTTTAAAGCTTGAAAAGCACATGTTAAAGATGTTTGAGTGGCTCTATAGGTATTATCTTGTTCAGGCCTATATTTTTTCATGAAGGAAATAATTTCTCCTCTTATTACCGCTTTAGCGGTTTGCCAATATAGACCTGAATTATTTTTATATGCTTGATTATTAGTTTCATATGTGGCCCAAGCAGATTCCAGCATTGATTTAAATTTAAGTGAGGGGGCTAATTTTGCTGGGAACCTCCACTGGGTATGCGATCCCAGGAGAAACTTCCCTTGAATGTCTACCCAAACTGGGGCATGGTCTGAGATGGTTATAGGTTCAATAGATGTATCGGTAACCATTGGGGACAGTGAGCTGGATAGAAAAAAATTATCAAGTCTAGAAAATTTTGTTATGAGTGGCTGAATAATATGTATATTCTAAATCAGTGGGATGTCTCGTTCTCCACATATCTAATAGATTTAATTCTGTAGCCATATAATTTACGCCTATTTTGGGTTGTTTGGGAGGGGAACGTGTTCAGGTTTTCCTATCTATGACTGAAGAAGCCACCAAGTTGAAATCGCCTCCTAATACGATCTTAGAATCTGAAAAGGAGTATAATTTATTAACTAATCCTAACAAAAAGGACTTGTCATATATATTAGGGCCGTAAACATTACATAAACAGTATCTAATGCCATCTAAGGTAGCATCAATGAGGATATATCGGCCATTTTGGTCCACATCAGTGGAATGAATTTCATACTGGATACCCTTACGCAGTAAAATTGCCACACCCCGCTACTTAGAGCCATATGATGAAGATGCCAACACCTGGTGATGAAGTGTATTTAGTTTGGCATGCTCTATGGGAGTCAAGTGTGTTTCCTGTAGGTAGGTGACATCGGATTTGAGTTTATTAAGGTATGTCAATATGCGCCTTCTCTTTACTGGTGTATGAATCCCCCTAACATTCCAGGTACAGAATCTAAGGTGGGAAGACATCACATGCTACGAAAATTAGATAATGTAAATAATAGAGGATTATAACGTAGATATAAATGGTTTCCCCATAGTACCAACAGGAGATAAATGAGATCCTGATGACATAAACATTTAAGTCAGTGTGAATGGTAGATAGGTTTCATATACTAAAACATCTGCAGCCCATGTAACATAGGAACATAAGCACAGAAATGAAAGAGAAATAAAGGTAAACATGTGTACAGAGGAGTTGTGAGTCAACAGTATACATGCTGCTAAAGCTGTAACCAGTGACCACAGCCATTTGTTTTAGAAAAATCATTAATAATAGCTGTGAAGCAACATCACATATAGAGTAATAATGCTCTAGAGCAGAGTATGAATGTATCTTAAGGATTTGAATAAAACCTGATATTAGTGTCCAAGCAGATATGGAATCTTCATAGGATCAGTCATTATGGTTCATCAAGGAGGAGCCAGCAGCCTCACTTTCTTTGTTAAGGAAAGCCTGGGCGTCAGCGATTTCTGTAAAATCTTTAGGACCTTGGGATGAAAAAATGCGAAGTCTAGCTGGGAATAGTAGAGCGAATCAAGTTCCAGACTTGATAAGTTGTGAGCAAATTGGAGACATGTTTCTTAGAGCCCTGGCAACTTCTGCGGAATAGTCTTGGAATAGGAGGATGCATTGACCATACCACTGAATGTGACCCTTTTGTTGGCCAGTCGAGAATATGAGGTCTTTTTGTCCCATGTTTAAGCACTTGAAGATGACGGCTCTAGGGCGTGAGATATTCGAGTCTCGGAAAGGGCCTAGCCTATGCACTCGTTCAATTTCGAAGTTGTTTAGCTCAGCTGAGATGCCCAATAACTCTGGGAGGTCCACTTGAAGGAACTTAGTAAGATCATTGCCTTTGATTGTTTCTTTAAGACCCAGTAGTCGCAAGTTAATGCATCTGGATCTATTTTCCAGATCATCTACTTTGGACAATAATTGCAGTTGAGTAGTCGACATGGCGGACACCTGCTGCTTTAGGTCTGACAGTTCATGAAAGTTGACTCCGATCCTGTTCTCTTTCTCACATACTTGCTGGGAGATAGAGGACATTTGTGTTTTGATATCAGCCAGAGCTCCCATGAATTTATCCACTTGATTTAGCAGTAGTGGTTCCACCGTTTCTTTAATTGCTCTGACCACCTCCATGTATGAGAGGGGAACAGGTGCCGGTCCTGTCGAAGTATGAGTAATAGCAGGTTCAGGGTTATGCGTGTGGCGCATGTCTTCCTCAATATCTGCGGACTGATCTGCACATTTATTGTTACCCTTGGCTCATTGCATCTTGGAATTAGGCAGTGGAGCCATGAATTTATCCATGCAGAAAGTAGTTGTGAATTTCACCAGGAGAATATGATATTATTATTGTAAAAGATGTTGCTTAGAAATGGCTATGATCTTAGGTGTAAGATTTTTACATTTCCATTAATCTTGAGGAAACTGTAAAAAGGATAGCAACAATTTCACCTGGTGGTGGATGTTGATATTGTAACAGTTCCCTAGAAGAAGGAGAAGCAAGGGAGACAAATGGAGATCCTCCAATATACAGTAATAGCTGATCACAAAGTTAGTGTGATTTTATATGTAATCTCCCCCTGTTTCCCCGCACCTCAGTGGTCCATCCGGGGTGACACAGTACCTTGCCTGCTTGCTGTTGAAAGAGGTCTCCAGCGCCTACTGGTCATGCGCGTCCAAGAGGATATGCAGGTGACTTGAGCATGCTTTATGTAATGAAGTGCGGCTGCAGGGACCCTGCCAGCGGTGTCCCCACGTGTCCCGGTTGCCGCTCACGGTCTGTGATCTGATGCCTGGCAAGCGGGCTTTATGGATCCCGCCAGTGGCGCAGGTATGACCGGGAGGGGGCTGGGGATTTAGTCCCAGCACTCGATTCCACAGCAGCGGTAGGCCGCGAGGTACGGTGGTCCGTCTCCGGGTATGAGAGACTCGCTAGGGTCTGGGAACACCCACTCTGGGGTGCTAGGGAGGTATACAGCGGCATCACAATCGGGAGCACAGCGCAGCAGAGTGTATTCCGCTATAAAAGGATTAGGTCAGGCAGAGCTCTGACCATGCTGCCATCTTCTTTGGCTTCCAAGCCACGCCCCGTGATAGTGACTTTCTGATTACTTACTCTGATGATGCCTATCAAGCTGAGGCAGTCCCTTTAGATCAAGCGGTCCTGAATTTCATGGACCCTATAAAAGATGGCCACCCCTCGTGGGCAGCAGAACAAGAGGGTGAGGAAGGAAGTGCCCAAAGAAAGCAATCTGATGTAGAAATTGAAGTTTTAAAGAAAGGATTATCATCTGTGCCAAAATCTGCACAATGGTTTTAAATGGAATAAAGATTTACACCAGTTTTCCAGCAAATTGCAGTTGAAGGAACACTTTCAAAACAAAACCCTGACTAGGGACGAAACGATTATGGAACAGTTTCTCAGAGCCTCCTCAAAATCGACTTTTGACCCTGTGTCTAGTAATGCATATTTAAGAACTTTTACTAGACTTCTGGATGACTTGGTCACAAGATTTACTAGCACACCATACCAAATCTGCCAAAACTTATCGACTATCGAACGGCAAGCGCTCAAAGAACTGGGATTATACCAAGATGTGATCATTCGACCATCAGACAAAGGCGGTGCAATTGTCATGCAAAATTTCGAAGATTATCATGATGAAATTTCACATGAATTATCGTAACCTGGTGTGTATACCAACATGCCTAGGGATCCAACCTAAAGATTTCAGCAACAGCTGAAAAGTCTTCTGGCATCAGCAGTGTTGAAAGCACTATGGTCCTGATTCAGACCCGCTCGTGAGCGCATAGCGCTCGCAAGCGGGTCGATGGCCAGGCAGTGTGCATGTGCTGCATGTGCACTTCGCATGCATGAGCCCCAGAGCGAGTGAGAAATCACTCGCTTCGGGGCTTGCTACAAGATGGGGTGGCTGTCGATGTTGATCAACAGCTTGCCCCATTTTGTAGGCAGGTCGGGGGGTGGCTGCACAAATGGTGGTGTTCTCGAAGGAATGCCTGCCATTTGTGGGCAGCCCTATTGACATCACATGTGCTGTATTAGAACAGGAAGTTGGTAGAAGTTGGGTAAGGTGCGCTCTCTAGTGGGTGAGGGAGTGTGTAGTGTTGGTATATAATCAGTGAGATGTGTAACAGAGAGACTGAAGCAATGGTGCTGGGTCAAAGGCTTTATTAAGTAGGCACAATGCTGCTTGAGAACAAATGACCAAGGGGCAATGGGGTAGATCAGAGTGGTGGCATGGGGGGAAAGGTGGGTGGACCCTTTTAGGGGGCTCCTTGCCGTGCGGTTCTGGACCAGCACATTGTCCCTGCTGGACTTTTGGTCAACAGTCTTGACACCCGGCAGTGTGGTGGTGGAAGTCCTTGGGGTGGATGGGGTAGCAGCGTCCCGCAAATGTACAACTTACCTACTGGTAGGTGCCTGGGTAGGTGTTGCGATTTGGGAGGATGGTGGTGATGATCAGCAGTCTTTTGTAGTTCAGAACGCCAGGTGACTGTGTTCGCTGGCTGCTCCTCATATGCTGCGGCTCCTGGTGTGGATGTGCCCATGAAAATGAATCTGGCACTCCGTTTGTTGTGCTGGCAGACTGGTGGTGTCTGGGTCAGTGATGTAGCAGAACCCGGGCTGGGTCTGCAGATCAGAAGGCTGAAGTGGGCTGGCGGCTCCATGTTGTGGGATGCACACCTAATTCCCCTGTGCATGTGCCGCGTGGGAAAGCGGGACGGCCGGGGGTGTGTGTCTGGATCGGGGAAGCCGCTTGCTGGAGGTGTTGAGCTGCTCCTCATGACTCTCCTGCATGTGAGGTCACCGGATCTGGGCAGGAGTAAGTGGGCTGGGTGCCGGGAGTGCTGTGGTCACAAGGTGGGGATGCCGCTCGCCGGAGGTGCTGGCGGATCCTTGTGGTAGGCAGTCACTGCTGACGGCAGGGGGGATCTCTGGCGATCACGTAGGGTTCTGGATCGCGGTTCTGTGACGGTGGCTGGTGTGGGTCCCCAACGCGTTTCGGGTGTGCCTTAATCATGGAGGTTACTGGTGTGTGGTGTAATGGTGTCTTAAGTACTGGTCTATGGGTGGATGTGTCTGGAAGTGGCCAATGGGGAGGAGGTATGTGTGTAGTGGGCATGGTCGATGGGTGGTGGATGTGTGAAAGGGCTCGGTGGTGGGAAGCTAATGGGAAATGTAAGGGGAGTAGCCGGACGGCAGAGGGATGCTAGGTGTGGGGGTGGCATTAGAGGGGAGCAGTGGATTGAATGGCTGATGGTCTGTGGGAGGTGATAATGTTGAGGGCAGGTGGCTAAGGGGGGTGGTTCACGAGGATGAGTTGCAAATAAATAAATAAATATGGCTGAGCATGTTTATTTGAGGGTGTGTGCTGCGGCTATGGTGGTTGTATGTGGTGTGATGTGTGCTGGGTGGTGGCTGGGTGGGGGGGTGTGGGGGATTGTATTGTCATGGGGAGGCTAAGTGGTGAATTATTGTGGTGTGCTGTGAGGGAAACACAGCATGCTGAAAAGTTTTTCCAGCAAAATCGTGGATGTGCAATGGGATCTGCGGTCACACCATCATATGCGAATGTGTATATGTTTTCACAAGAAAAAAAATTATTCACTCGCATTATTGAGATCCAAGAACATATCATGTTGTTTACCCTTTATATAGATGATGTGTTCATGCTCTGGACAACAACAGCTTCAATTCTCCTGTCAAATTTACTAATACACACAATCCAGAGATAGCTATTTTTTTGGATGTGACCATTTTTGTTAAGGAAGGAAAAATGCACTTGGAAGACTTTAATAAAAGTACAGACAGAAACACACTTTTGATGTAAACGACCCATCACCCGGAAGCCCTAAAACATGGGCTCCTACTCACTCAAATGATGAGAGTAGTTAGGATTACGTGCGATCCAATCCAGGTGCCTGAGTTACTTGATAACCATTTCAGTAAATTTGTTTCCACGGTATATGAAAAAACAGTGCTGGTACAACAAAAAACAATAGTTTTGAAGATGCGGAGAGAGGATCTACTGTGGCATAGGATAAGAGCCACAAACCAATGTATTCCATGGACCAGTGATTTTACGACTGCTAGTCCCATCATTAAGAGAGCCACTTGGGCTCTTTGTCCTATTGTGGCCACTGATAAAGACTTACCATTGTTTAAATCCAGTAGACCCTTAGCGGCATTCATACGAGGTCGGAATTTACGGGATCTACAGGTACACACGGATATTACTGGGATAAAGGTACCGAGGGCTCCTAATGTATATATCAAGGCACCCGGCTGTTACAGATGCACTAACTGTGTGACGTGCAAGTAATCAATGGTACCAGTTTTCAGCACACTCATAGGGATAAGAGCTACAAAATCAATCATGTTCTTACATGTACATCCTTTTTTGTTGTATATATTATAATCTGCCCATGTGGCTTATACTACGTAGAGCAAACAATTCGCAAATTTCGTGAACAGATGGCTTTGCACCGATCCTCCATTAAGCTAGCCCTGGCCGGCAGAGATAATGATCAACCGGTGGCATGACATTTTAAAGATGCAGGCCACCTGTTATCTTCGCTCCAGTACATGATCATTGATCATGTGAAAGAATCACTTAGGGGTGGAGACCCTTCAAAAATTTTGTTGAATAGAGAAACCCAGTGGATATTTAGGTTAGATACCACATGCCCCAAAGGGCTGAATGACAAAATTAATTGGAACATTTTGTGACCTGTTGAAGATCTTTATGTCACATTGGAAGTAACTTGTTCTACAGTTTGAGTGATCTCAAAAGCAAATTCTTTGAAACTGATAATGACGAGGTTGAACTTTCAGATATCATTATTGACAAGGCTGATCTGCGCATATTGGACTTATTTTGCTAACGATATATGTTTATGTTTATTTTGTGTCACCTACATGTTTGGTTGTTACATTTTATTATTCTTCCACTGGTGTATCTGTATCTCTTTATTGTTTATTATAATTTTTTCTATCATTATTATTTTTTCTGTATGCATCCTAATATATTTGGGGTTACTTTCACTGTGATGTAGCTGCTTCTTTGACCGACAGGCCTATGACCCATATCAGGTACCCCGGACGGATGATGCAGGGCCGAGCAATCCCCCTTCCCAGATGCAGCGGCTGTTGGCTAAACCAGGAATTGGTCCTCGAGGGCATTCAACTAGTTGCTGGGTAACGGTGGAATGCAAGGCCCGGAAGTATGTCACGAGGAACTTCCAGTGGATGGACCTTGTGGGAGTGGCATGGGTCAGATGGAGAGCAGACATGGATATTTAATGGGGTAAGTGGTGTTTGTCATGTTTGTCTGTATTGCAATGGTGTGGGCTTGAGAACGAGGGTTACACCTTGAAACATCACCTCCATGTACACCTGAATATACTTTTTTTCTACTTAATCTCAGAGTGCTGCCTCTCTTTGCTGGGATAGAAATATATAAATATATATATATATATATATATGTGGTACCCCAGACCTTGGTGTACTCATGCATGTTGGGTCCTATTTGAAAAGTATATATGTAAATACTGTACATATAATATGCAAATGCAGTGTGCTCTGTGTATGTGGCAAAGCCTGGTTAATATGAACCATTGTAACGGACTGACAATTTGATTCCACAGCAGAGTCTGGGGGCAGTAACCATATACCTATATGTACTGGTGCAGGTAATATGTGATGAGTCAGCAGCAGGTCACATGACTCAGAACGTGCTGGAACCAGCTACAGGTGGCTGAGTCTGACAGTTACATCAGTTACAGAGAGCCATGGGGGAATGGTGAGGAAGGAAGGACCTGCGCAGCAACACTCACCGGAGTCACTGTGGACACCAGAGTAACACCAGGAATTGGTAAAATTGCCCATTAGAACTGGCTGCTAAAGCTCCTGGCGGTGTGTCTGTGATCCGGCAGTGATGTACAGCACTTGTGGCCAGAGGTTGAAAGCGGAAGGCGTATCCCTTCTACCTGGAGGCCGGCTGTGAGGCAAACTCTCCCTCCGTGCTGATTTCAAGAAGGGTGGTGATCTTCTTATTAGCCAATCCATATTACAGTACAAAGGTGGAAACGCCTGGAGAGGTCTGTAGTCACAACACTTATCACATCCCTGCATTATTGCACTACCCTCCAACTGCTACACAGTAACAGCCAGAGCTCACAGCAGAGAGTAGCTCATCTCCCCAAGCAATATTGTCTCTGAATAAACAGGACAGTTACATCCATTCCTAGGACAGCATTAGTAGAATAAAGCAGTCAATAATACTGTACTGAGAGACTCGCTCAAGTCACAGGATAGTTCTCAGTCTTCATATTACAGTGATTAACCAAGTGCAACTCTTCACAGTGTCATGTCGTGGCAGAAAAGAGATAGTAAAACCTGTTAAAAGAATAATTTCTTAGCCACCAACAGAGCCAGCAGTTTTGATATTTTTAAGCCCCTCCTCAGGGACATCTAATGGCCACTTCCCCAGGACACACAATTCGAGAATCAGATCTGCAATGTATGTGCACCACCTCTGCAGATCCAGTGGGGTAATTGTACTAGATAATATATTGACTAAATTTCATGTTTTATAGTAGTTCTAAAGGGTTTTATGTAAAAATGCCTTTTAAATTGTTCCTGTTCCCTCCAACCTACTAGTTGTTCAGTCTTGGTAAACCACTTATGTGGTTTAAATTATAACTAAATGGTATTTAGTAATGTGGTAAAGTTTGGTTAAGAAGATAACCTGCATTGGTACATTCAAACCAGTTTTAAGTTTTATATCCTCAGGATCACATAGATCCAACAGGTGGCAACTGGAGAAAACTTTGGATCTTGAGAGTTCCAGTACAATAAACCTTGCTACATTGCTATGTGTATGTTACTTACCCAGAAATACCTTTGTATGTATTTTTTTTGTTGAAATGTATTGAAACTATGGGCCTGATTCAGAGGCGCTCGCTATTTGTGACCGCTCGCTCTGAATCAGGGCGGATTTTATATTTTAAAAATCCACCTCCAGGCAGCTCGCATAGCTGTGGGTGATGATTATCACGACCATCGGGCTTGAGACGAGACCCTTGTGGTAGGGTCACGGTTCCCGCAAGCCTGAGTGAACTTCTTGCTCTAAAAGAGCAGAAAGTTCACTACTGACATCACGAATGATGTCAGTAGGGCCGCCCACAAATGGCAGTTGTTTTTCCAGGAACGCCTCCATTTGTGCAGCCACCCCCCCTCCCCGCCTACAAAGTGGGGCGAGCTGAAGATCAGCATTGACAGCAGCCCCGTTTTTTTGCAAGTCCTGGAGCAAGTAATTTCTCACTCATCCGGGGCTCATGCACATGCATTGCGCACACTGCATGTGTGCACTGGCCTACCATTGACCCGCTTGCGAGTGCTGTGCGTTGCGAGCGGGTCTGAATCAGGCCCAATATTCCTAACATTATTTCAGTAGTGTTAATGAGTTAGTACTGTCAATAATTAGAGTCTTGTTTGACACTAAATGGCATAATTAATTGGGTAAAGAATCAAACTCCTCCTCTACTGTGAAGATAACGCTCATAAGAACTAATACAGAGTGTGACCAACCATCTTTTCCTTCTAGTAAGATACCTGAACATCACTTAACCACTCTATCCTACCTGGTGGGGTGTCACATATATATGGACACAACTTTGTTACTCAATAAACTAAACACACTCCCAGTGGTCCCTAATGATTGTTGGCTGATCAGTGTGGATGTGGTCAGCCTTTACACATCAATACCCCATGATTTTGGTCTTCTCTGTCTTAAAAGATTTTTGCTTAGAAAAAAGAATTTTAACCAGTATTTATTGAGTTAATTTTTAATCTATTTGAATTAATTTTAACTAATAATTTCTTTCTTTACAATATGCAATACTTTATTCAAGTGGAAGGCTGTGCTATGGGGTCTAGTGCTTCTCCAGTTTATGCCAACATAGTCATGTTTGCAGTTGAAAATTACCTATTTTTTAGTGACCCCATTGTCTCATCACAGATTTTGCTGTACTCATGCTTTATCGATGATCTTTTGATTATATGGCAGGGCGATGAGTATGAGTTTTGTCAGTTAATGTAAGCATACCACCTCAGAGAGGCTCCTATCAGGTTTACATATAGTTTAAATATAAAGAGATTAATATTTTAGATGTGAAGTTAACTATCATAGAGAATCAATTTAACACTTCACTCTATTCTAAACCAACTGATATGAACCTCTTATTACAAGCAGATAGTTGTCACCCTAAAAATCTAGTTAGGGGCTTACCCTACTCACAGATAATTAGGATAAGACACATTAATAAGGAATTGAACGATTCTATTCTAGAGGATATTCTCAGAAATTGTTGCAAGATACAAAACTGAAAGATTTAAAATTGGATATGGGCCAACTTTTAGTTAAGAGAGATACAGATGGTTCTGCTAAACACATGTTCCCTTGGGTTAGTAGGTTCAATGTGGCCTCCCCATTCATTAACCAGATTACGAAACACCATTGGACATTGGTTGAATCAGATGAATCTCTACACCTTACGGGCAGCCAACCAATGCCTTGTTCCCCATGTGGCAGAAATTTGCAAGATCTTTGGTAAAGACTGACATTTCTAGAATGGGTAAAAACCAAGCAGCGAGCTCTTTTCTTCCTAAAAATTTAGGGTGTATAAAATGTACCTGTGTAATATGCCAATTCTTAATCTCTGGGGATACTTTTATGCACCCTCATAGAGGTAAAAAGTTGTTTGTTAAACATCAATTAAACTGCAATTAATGTTTGTAGTATCCCCAATAAGTATTACCTATATAGGTTAGACTGAGTGAAAGTTTATCGTTCCACCATACATAATTCTTTAAGCAATGGTATGAGCGAACAGCCCGTAGCTCGGCATTTTGCCAAAAAGAAGCATCCATTAAATAGTTTACACTATAGGATGATCAACCACACCCCCCCCTTTTGAGGGGAAGTGATCATGCATTCAAATTATTACAGTGCGAAACCCGTTGGATTGCATGGTTAAATGTAATTCATCCTAAAGGTTTAAATTACAATTTGCTATACTTATGCTTTTTATAATAAGCTATAACTAATTTGTAATGCTTATACATAAATAATATTAATTTAGTGAAAACATACCAGATATTGAAAAAAAAATGTTCTGCCGGAATTGCCTGTGCACATGCAGACAAAACTGCTCTGCCACTGTTTACAAGCTATAGCATGGAGGAGAGAAGCCAAGGAGTGTGTGAGATTAAAAGGAAGTGGCAATGAGGTGGCATCTTCAGAGGCAAGATCGGACCCATATATTGTGTGGTCTTCTGGTTGAGTGTACACACTGCACAATGTGCACCACATCTTCCCATCTGACGTGCAGCACAAAATATGAAGATGTGATGAATGACACATGTGAACGCGTGATAGAGAGTACACACTATGGGCTGTTTTCACACCCTTTTCACATTATTTTAGTATCACCTAAAGTTACTACAGGGCAATTAGAGTAGAATTCGTAAAATTCTACTCTAAGCCCTAATTACTAGGGATGTGCAGGCTCGTCATCTTGCATGGACGAACATCATCATTCCTGGACTCTTGTCCAGGAATGATGATGTTTGTCCATGCAAGATGACGTTTTGTCTCTTTCTGAGTTCCGTTTTTTTGGAGGGAAAAATACGAACTCCACGTGCAAACTCGAACCTATCCGAGCCTGCACATCCCTACTAATTACCACTTATTTTTAGTAAGCAGATCACATTTCCCATAATTGTAATGGGAAATATGATCTGACCAAAGTTACGAAAAATAAATTGTGAAAAAATACTGGGGAAAGCCCTGTGATAATAATGCCACCTGGATGTGGTGTCATCCAGGGTCTCCCCAGGTTACAGGACTCCTGCTCTGCTCTAACGGGCAGAGCAGATCCCGGAGCTGGCCCCAGTGATCAGCTGTGTGGTCTAAATAGACCACACGCTGATCACTGCTAAAAAAAAGAAAAAAAAATAGTAAAAAAAAACAACTTACCTGAGTCCAGGGACCGGTGATCGGGGCTCTGGATGATGTCCTCCCTCCAGTCTGCTAGTCTCCCAGCCTGCACTGGTGCCCGGTCGTCACCTGACCAGGTCCCAGTGCAGTATGGGATGTCAGCTGACCGGATCCGTGGGAAGATATCACTGGAGCACCAATGACTGCCGGCAAGTGTAATTAAGGGAGGGGGGTCGCAGGGTGTCCGCAATCGTGGGAGGAGGGGCTTAGCGATGGTCGGTCGGCGCATGCGTCGGCACTTGTCACAGTATTTTTTCCTAAAATACTGTGATACTGTAAGTGTGCAGAGGGAATTTGCAGAGCTTTATCGCAAGCTCTGTCCCTGCAAGGGTTAGTAAATCCCTGTGATATTGCCTGGTAATATCACACTACAATCAACATTACAAATGCGGATTGTAGTAAATAGGGCCCTATGTGATGTGAATGATGTGTCGTTCCAATTTGCCTGAAAACTACATATTGTCTAATATAGCGCATAAAGGCCCTCATTCAGAGCCGCTCGCTAGCGGCCGTACGCTCGTTCCGAGCGATGTTCGCACATCTGCGCATGCGTACGGTTTTTAGTACGCATGCGCGAACCAGTCAGTGCGGACGAAAATCGTTTGTACGCTATATAGCGAGTGCCTGCTATTTTGAGTGACAGAATGAGGCGTATGTGGGTGGTAACAGGGGAAGGTGCTTGTAAACGGGGGAGTGGAATTCGAACGCAGGCGTGCTTAAAAGTCAAAACGGGCGTTTTAAGGGAGTGCATAACTAATACAGCAGCGTCATTGACCACGTCACTTGGTTTTTTTAAACTCAGAACTGCTCGCAAAATAGCTGTTGAAAAAACCAACCACAAGAATAGCGAGCAGTTCATACGCTGTTCGATGTACTCGATTAATCTAATAAATAGCGGACATGACGTATGGTGCGAGCGGCCAGGGGGCGTTTTTAACAAATAAACGAACGTATGTTTTGCACGCTCGTTCAGACTTAGAGGTGTGAACAGACTGCAATTTGCGAATGGATCATTTGAATAGCCACCCCTTGTTTTTGAACGAACGACCGCAAATAGCGAACGGCTCTGAATCAGGCCCAAAATTTGTACCCAGCCTAAGATATGATTGTTGAGTTTTGGTAAAAATGTTGGAGCTAAAATATGTATCATCAGTCTCTCTGAGTTGTTTAGACAACTTTACTGTAGCAATGTGATACAGATTTGGTTTGTTGAATCAACAAATATTATTACAGGAGAAGAACAGCAACAACTCGGCACTTCTGTATTCAAAGCTGCCAAACAACTACAGCAATTTAAAGTAAAACAAAAAACAAACAGAAAAGAAAAACAACAGAAATATTATACAAATCAGGATAGTTCATTATGAATTTCACTTTCTTTTGAATTCTTAATTCTTAAATTACAGAGAAAAATAACTACAGAATCTGGCAATGGTGTGATTACGTGGTGAAAAATTCGGGATGCAATTTAAAGACTGGCGGACTAAATGCCGCCAGTCTATATAAGCCCAATGGGGGACTTCAGATAGACATGAAAATACTGATGCCTATCTGAATCCCGACGCCGAAGGATGACAGCTCGAATGAGGTAAGTCTGAGGTATCGTTAGCGTTAACAGTACGGAGGAGTGGGTTAGGTTTATGGAGTATAGCGGGATTACGGTTAGGTTTTTTGGGGGAATGGTAGGGTTAGGCACCCCTAGTGGGGGAGGTTTAGGGTTAGGCACCCCCGGTAGGTTAGTCAGCCCCTGAGAGAATTAGGTTTAGTGTGCGGGAAGAGGGGGTTATGTTTAGGCACCTCCAGGGGGACTTAGGGTTAGGTACCACCCCAGGAGTTTTAGGGTTAGGTACTCATAAGTGAGGGTTAGGGGAGGGAGAGGGTACTCACCTGCTGGCGTTGGGATCTCCTGCTGTCTGGCTTCTAATGTCGGGATTTGAACCGGCGGCTAAACCCTGTCAGCCCACAGCTGGAACAGTGCCTGCAACCTTCACCTGAAATGACCAGGACTACTAATAAAGAAGGAGATGGACCTTCAATTAACTTTATTGTGCTGAATTTAAATGAAAATAGAGAGTTTTCAGATTCCTATTATTTTTCATTGTAAGATAATATAGACATTGTAATTACAGAGTATAAAACACTTTCATTCATTGTGTCACTTAAACGTACTAAATTGGACAAATTTTTATTCTGTGATGGACTGGCTGTCAGTAGTACCTTGGACAGTTCTGGCAATGTCTATGATGGCTGTTAAAAACCTCAATGCATGTTGTATGGTCCTGGAAATACAAATGAAGGAAACACTTGTTCAAGAATGTCCTGGAGAAGCTAATACTGAATTAATTTTATTTAGCAATGAAAGCAGCAGTATTGAATTCCAGGCAAAACTACTATTATTTGCACAATTTTATTTCTATCCTAGAACTTTGCAATGGCCAAAGCACCAGGATTCCAAAATGTCAGCAAGCAGGAGTTGGACAGACTGCATCTGCATTTCTATTAGGGGTGTGCACCGGCCACTTTTCGTGTTTTGTGTTTTGGTTTTGGATCTGGATCTTTCTTCGTGTTTTGGATCTGGATTGGTTTTGCCAAAACCACCCTTCCATGTTTTGGGTTCTGGGTTTTGTGTTTTGGATCTATATTTTTTTGAAAAAAAGCATAAAAACAGCTAAAATCACTTTATTTGTGGGTTTTTATGCTCCTATTCAATTATTAACCTCAATAACCTTCATTTCCACTCATTTCCAGTCTATTCTGAACACCTAACACCACACAATATTGTTTTTATGGCCAAAAGGATGCACCGAGGTAGCTGGATGACTATGCTAAGCGACACGAGTGGGCGGCACAAACACGTGGTCCATCTAGGAGTGACACTGCAGTGGCAGACAGGATGGCAGTTTGAAAAACTAGGCCCCAAACAGTACATACTGCAAAGAAAAAAAAGAGGTGCAAGATGGAATTGTCCTTGGGCCCTCCCACCCACCCTTATGGTTGTATAAATAGGACATGCACACTTTAACAAACCAATCATTTCAGCACCAGGGTCTGCCACATGACTGTGGCTGAAATGATTGGTTTGTTTGGGCCCCCACTAAACAAGCTGGCAATTAATGTGTCCCTGCACAAACTGGCTCTACGGAGGCATGATGTCGTCCTCATCCTCCTCCTCCGCCGATTCCTTTGGATAAAACAGGAAAAAGGGATTTAGGTGTCCCTGGACTGCTTACGGTCTTAGCCAAAGTTTATGAACTTGACAGTAACTTTTTATGAACGCGCTGCAGGTGCCGTATAAGGGAGGATGTTCCTAGGTGGTTAACGTCCCTACCCCTACTTATTTCACCTTTACATATGGTACATATGGCAAGACTGTTGTTGTCCGGATTTGGATAGAAATATTGCCAGACCAAAGAGGTGGAATGTTTGGTCTTCTGCCCAGGCATGACCGTGATGGGCTTTTTCATCCCACCGACAACAACTGTCCAACTGTCTCCCCCGGAGCATGATTTAAACAAACCACATCACCATCAGAATCCTCCTCGCCAACTTCCTCCTCAGCGCCAGGTACACCAGTATCCTCATCCTGTTGTACTTCAACAGTGACATCTTCAATTTGCATATCAGCAAGTGGACTGTGGGTGCTCCTTTCAGCACTTGCAGGGGGTGTGCAAATGGTGGAAAGAGCCACCTCTTCCGGTCCAGTGCTGGGAAGGTCAGGCATCGCAACCGCCACCACACTTGGACTCTCCTTGGGGATTTGTGATATCTTCTTAGACCGCACAGTTCTTCGCTGTGCTTTTGCCAGCTTAACTTGATGATTTTTTTAGCGGGAGGAGGGCTTCCATCGTCATGTGAAGCTGAACCACTAGTCATGAACATAGGGATAGACATTAGCCGTTCCTTGCCACTCCGTGTCATAAATGGCATATTGGCAAGTTTAAGTTTCTCTTCAGATGATTTAAATGTTTTTTTTTAAGGTCATTTTCCTGAACTTTGTCATTTGGGATTGTATGTGCCCTCTACTATGACATTGGGCATCGGCCTTGGCAGATGTTATCGTCTATGTCATGACTAGTGGCAGCAGCTTCAGCACTAGGAGGAAGTGGTTCTTGATCTTTCCCTATTTTACTTTTATCGGAGAAAGTTTGGTCCTCCATTTATGTTATATTGATTTGATATATACGTGCGGCTAAGGCGCACACAAACACAGAAAATATTTTTTTATTTTTGCTGGAGAGTAGTGCACTTTGTGGGTTACACTACCCTTTAAGAAATGAGCCAGCTGGCTCTTTACTTATGGGACACAGGCGCAAGCTTGGCGCTGCTCCTTTTTTGATGCACGTGCGGCTACAGTGCACACAATTCACAAACACAGAAAATATATATTTTTTTTGTTTGGAGTGTACTTTGGGGGTTACAGCACCCTTTAGCGGTCAATCCAGCCGGCCCTTTATTTAGGGAAACACAGGCGCACGCTTGCCACTACTTTATTGATGCACATGCGGCTACTGCGCACACAATTCACAAACACAAAAAAATATATATTTTTTTTTTGTTTGGAGTGCTCTTTGGGAGTTACAGCACCCTTTAGCGGTCAATCCAGCTGGCCCTTTATTTATGGGACACAGGCGCACGCTTGGCACTACTTTGTTGATGCAAGTGCGGCTACTGCGCACACAATTCACAAACACAAATTTTTTTATTTTTTTATTTTGTTTGGAGTGCCCTTTGGGGGTTACAGCACCCTTTAGCGGTCAATCCAGCTGGCCCTTTATTTATGGGACACAGGCGCACGCTTGCCACTACTTTGTTGATGCACGTGCGGCTACTGCGCACACAATTCACAAACACAAAAAAAAATAATTTTTTTATTTTGTTTGGAGTGCCCTTTGGGAGTTACAGCACCCTTTAGCAGTCAATCCAGCTGGCCTTTAATTTATGGGACACATGCGCACGCTTGGCACTACTTTGTTGATGCACGCGCGGCTACTGCGCACACAATTCACAAACACAAAAAAATATATTTTTTTATTTTGTTTGGAGTGCCCTTTGGGGATTACAGCACCCTTTAGCGGTCAATCCAGCTGGCCCTTTATTTATGGGACACAGGCGCACACTTGCCACTACTTTGTTGATGCACGTGCGGCTACTACTCACACAATTCACAAACACAAAAAAATATATTTTTTTATTTTGTTTGGAGTGCCCTTTGGGGGTTACAGCACCCTTTAGCAGTCAATCCAGCCGGCCCTTTATTTATGGGACACAGGCGCATGCTTGGCACTACTTTGTTGATGCAAGTGCGGCTACTGCGCACACAATTCACAAACACAAAAAAATATTTTTTTTTATTTTGTTTGGAGTGCCTTTTGGGGGTTACAGCACCCTTTAGCGGTCAATCCAGCTTGCCTTTTATTTATGGGACACAGGCGCACACTTGCCACTACTTTGTTGATGCACGTGTGGCTACTGCGCACACAATTCACAAACACAAAAAAATATATTTTTTTATTTTGTTTGGAGTGCCCTTTGGGGGTTACAGCACCCTTTTACGGACAAGCCAGCCGACCTTTTACTTAAGGGACACAGGCGCACGCTTGGCGCTGCTCCTTTGTTGATGCACGTGCAGCCACAGTGCACACAATTCACAAGCACAGAAAAAAAATATATTTTATTGTACTTGGGGGGAGCACCCCTGACATACAGAGCACCCCCTGAATAACACTACAGCACCCCTTTAGGACTGGGACACTGCACAGGACTTTGGAGTGTACACAGCCCCTATGGACAACTGACTGCACAACACAGTCCAGCCAGCCCCTATGGACTTTGAAGTAGTGGACACAGTCCCTATGGACAAGAGCAGCACAGTGCAGCACAGTGCAGCACAGTGCAGCACAGCACAGCACAACACTACACTGCACTACACTACACTACACAGCCCAGCCAGCCCTAACTCCCACCCTCCCTCTTCACTGTCCACAGCCGAGTGAGAAAATGGCACCGACGTGGGTACCTTATATAGGATCCAAAACTCGCGAGACCCGGAAGGCGGGATGATGACGTTTTGCCTCGATTTCAGATCCGAGTTAGGCGGGAAAAGTCGAGCCTGACTCGGATCGGCCTCGGATCGGGGGGGCTCGGTGGGTTCGGATTTCAGAAATCCGAACCCGCTCACCCCTAATTTCTATGCAAACAAGACATCTATATCACAATCTGTGAGGCAGCACATTTAAAGACCTCATCAAGATAGGAGACTGAAATATGTTGTATTCAACAAAACACTTCTATATATTGCAATGTCACCAATACTATTGATAATATTAATTTTCATGTCCCAACCCAAAAGCAAGAATGAAAGCTAACAGGAATATGTGCATTGTTTTTACTTGTTTGCACCAATGAACTGTGCTCAGCATAGTCTAAAACATTATTTTGAATAAGAAAAAAATGAAATATCTTCAGATATAAAAAGTATTTCTACTCATCAACACTGTATTAAGATGTACAGTATGAAATAAGTCACGACAAACAACATTTTTTAACCTGCATGACTGTTTATAAAAATCCCTAACTAGGTAACAACTACTTAGCATCTGAGCTTCCATCCAATATCCAGGGCCGGTGCAAGCTTTCTCGGCACCCTAGGCAAAACTTCAGACTTCTGCCCCCAATTACCACCTATACATACTTCCCAGCCCCTCAGGTGAAAGTGCGTCTTAAAAGTTCTACAGCCGCCTCCTGCATTAAGTACAACAAGGATGTCTCTTACAGAGACATCCTTAATTTTGTGGTAGGTAGGCTCAGTGGTGCCCCCCAGATCCCAGCACCCTAGGCAGCTGCCTAAAGCTACCTAATGGTAGAGCCGGTCCTGCCAATATCACAATAATATCTTTTAGCAAAAACATGTTACTACTTTTATAAAGAATTATTTTTTTGCTTCTAAACATATGCTAACGAATTTCCAATACAAGTCCAACTGTACCTTGAATATATGTTAATTTTGATGCTGATTGTTTGTATCAGGGTGGGAGGCACTTGGCAGGTTTGTGAGAGCTACAGTATGTCCTCTGTCGCTGTGCAAATCATGGTAGTTGTCAATAAATGCTAAATTACAATGCAAAACTTCATATGTGGCTTTAACACTTTACCAACATGATGCATATACCCAGGCTCAGGACTGGGCCTCAGTGTCTCCAATGGGCCCTGCTGTTTCACAGCCATGCCCTCTTTTGCAGGATGGCACGGCCTAGTGCAGGTCACCTGCGGCTATTTTTAATTTGTGGTAGCAGCTCTTTGGCATTGACTGACATAGCAACAGGTGCATGCTGCAGGCAGCAGGTGGCAGTCTCCATTTGAACCACTGATTCTTCCATTTTCCATAATCAGTTGTGCTGGTGACATCACATGCCATCAGCATGAACAGGAGTTTAGAGCCCAGGATAATAAGGAGACTTAAGTCCAGGCTGCTCTAATGGGGAGGAGTCTGGAGTCCAAGCTGCTGCAAGGGGGGAGGAAACTGGAGCCCAGGCTGCTGTAGGTGGAGAAGGCTGGACCCCAGGCTGCTGCAGACACACAAACACCATGTGATACAAAGCCAGCCCCTGCAAAGAGGAGCCATCTTCTAATCCCTAATACTAACTTACCTGAAATAGCGCCCATTCAAATATGTAGGCAGAAATGTAGGAACCTGGGCTGATGATTAAAAACACCTAAGGGCAGATGGGTGGGGTGGAGATACCACCTAAGGGCAGATGATTGGGGTGGCAATACCAAATAGAAGGAGTCTCAGCCTTCAAGTGTACAATACATACATAAGTATATTGGAAAGGGGGAGGGGGCTTGGACTGCACACCCTCATTTTAAACATAAAAAGAGGTGCTGCCATGCTGAAACTTATAGTACAATGCAATGACATAGAATGCAGACTCACACTCTAGGTATTAAGAACAATGATAGTCAAAATAGTTCTGATAAACTCTACAATTAACATGGAGTATAAGTGAGGTTCTTAGTACATGTCTTGCCAAAAATGTTTGCCCATCCACCACATCAAGGTGAACCCCATGAGATCGGTCCCTAACATCCCTAATACTAACACTAAATGTGCAAGATAGTTGCCGGTGTCACATCAACCTACCTGCCTGCCTGTATCATATCCAATTACCAGTTTTCTTCCTGCATAACATCCACCTACCTGTCTGCCTGTGTGACAGCATTCAGAACATTCACTTCCCAGTCTTTTTCATGCATGAAATCACCTAACTGTCTTCCACCTGTATCACTCTCACCTGCCTGTCTGCCTCCTGTATCATATTCACTTGCCTGTCTGCCTGCCTGTGTCACATCCACCTACCAGTCTACATCACATTCACCTAGCTGTCTGCCTGCATCACATTCACCTACCCATTTGCCCACCTGCATGATATCCAACTGTCTGCCTGACTTATTCACATACACCTACCTGTCTGCATCACACCCACCTTTCTGCCTGCATCACATCCATCTACCAGTTTTCTTTCTGCATCTGCAATACCTGACTGCTTGCCTGCTTCACATTCACCTACCTGTCTGTATCACAACCACCTACCTGTCTGCCCACCTGCATCACATCCACCTGTCTGCACCACATCGACCTACCTGTCTGCATTACATCCACCTACCTTGTCAGCCTGCATCACATTCAACTACCTGTCTGCCTGCGTTACATCCACCTACCAGACTTCTTCCAGTAGCACTTCTACCTACCTGTCTGCCACCTGTGTCACATTCACCTACCTGCCTGTCTGCTTGCATCACATCCATCTACCTGTCTGCATCACATTCAACTACCTGTCTGCTCACCTGTTTCATATCCAACTACCAGTCTTCTTCCTGTGTTAGATCCACCTACCTGTCATCCTGCCTGCAGCTCCTCCACCTTCCAGTCCTCCTGCCTGCATCACAACCATCTACCTGTCTACCAACCTGCATCACATCCACCTATCCATCTGCCTGACTTTGTTAAATCCACCTACCCGTCTGCCTGACTGTTTCACATTCACTATCTGTTAGTCTGCATCACATCCATCTACCTCTCTGAGAATGCATAATATGCTTTATCCTTTGTGGGATGGCCATGACTCAGCTGTTGATGACCTCACCTACAACTGGTTGGTCACACCCCTTCAGCTGGCCCCTGCAGCTATATTTCCCTGGTGGGCCCTTAATGCTCCATTCCCACACTGCATTATTCTCCCTGGACTCTGCACTGCTGACATTTTCAATGCCCTGCCAATCCTGTGTTTGTAGTGAAATTTCTTATATCCTTTGTTTGACAGCCATTTGTTGATGTTCTAAAACAAATTGGGAGTACAGTAAGCAAACATAATGGAGCCCCATGAAATTGTGCTGGACTATGAATAATATCTGGTGGGAATCTACTTTTTATATTTCACTGAATCTTCTGAAGTTGTCTCTTTTAAGACCACCTTTTCTGTATATGGTCCTTTTGGCATTTTCATCCATATTTTGCTTGTAGTAAGTATTTTCATTAGTCTTATCATGATTCTGCTTTTGCAGGGGTGTGCTGTCCATCCAGTGGTGTGCTGTTCATTGAGTATACTGTCCATCCAGGGGTGTGCAGTCCAACCAGGGGCTGTAAAAAAAATTTAAGAAAAGTTAAAATAAATAAAATAAGTTAAACAGTAGATTTTTTTGTGCTGTACCCCTGTGTATCCATATAAGCACTGTGACGCTGCAGGCCGTACCCCAGTGTATACTTCTGTACGCCAGGGTATCTTTATAAGTACTGGGAAGCTGCAGGCTGTACCCCAGTGTATCTGTATAAGCACAGTGACGCTGCAGGCCGTACCCCAGTGTATGCTTCCGTACCCCAGTATATCCATAAAAGCAATGTGATGCTGCAGGCTGTACCCCAGTGTATCTGTATAAGCACAAAGATGCTGCAGGCCATACCACAGTGTATCTGTAGAAGCACTCTAATTATGCAGGCTGTACCCCAGTGTATGCTTCCATACCCCAGTATATTCGTATATGCACTATGATGCTGCAGGCCATACTCCAGTGTATCTGTATAAGCACTGTGACACTGCAGGCCGTACCCCCAGCGTATGCTTCCATACCCCAGTGTTGACGCTGCATGCCGTACCCCAGTGTATCTATTTAAGCACTGTGCTTTTGTGCTGTGCATTTGTGTCACTGCTCTGACACTTAATTTTTTTTAGTTTCGAACTGTATTTATTTCAATTAAAATCACAAATAGATATACTGTACTTACAAAAACTCTTATGCCATTTTTCAGCCTTGATTTGCAGATACCAACCTGGTGAGCTTGGCTTTCCTTTATCATAACAGCCATGTTTAGTCAAACGCAACTCAAGCACCAAATGGAGAGCCCATTTTGTGATGGTATTTGGAGATGTTCTCCTTCCTCCAGCCTTCCCATATGTAATCCCAGAAGCACAATGATAAGACATGTTTAGTACCAGACTTAAAATCTCTCTGCCCACTTTCTGTTCAGAGCTTCTGTTTTGTGTGCTGCCACATTAATAGTTCATCCACTCATTCAAGAATTGAAATGGGAAGGTGCGACACCGGCATTAATCCCGTCAGTTGGAGGGCCAAAGGATAATTCCATCTTGCACCTCTTTTCTTTTCATTATGTGCTGTTTGGGACATTGCTGTCTTTTTGTGTAGATGACAAACATTATTGTTATAATTTATTAAACTGCCATCCTGACTGCCACTGCAGTGCCATTCTCTTTCCTAGATATTCCATGTTGGTAATTGGACTGCCACAGCCACCGAAGTCTTCAACATGGAGGTGCTGAATGCCAAAAATGTCCAGAAATTTTTATGGCCACATATAGCATCTCCTGCATGCCCCTTTCATTTTAAAAAAAAAAATGCAAACCACCAAGAACTCAACTTGGGCAAGGACTGATGTGAATGATTAAAATATTTTTTTGGGAAATGCCTCCCCTCCTCCCTCTTAAATTTGCTTTGGAATCCAAAATTTAAATAAAATTTACTACAAATCAACCCTTTGTTTCCCTGTCTTCAACTACATACATACTCCATCTCCTTCAGGCCTCTTGATTAATGAAAACATTTGTTCCTGATGTGCCATGTTGGAAATTGAACTGCCACGTGCTTATGCTCCCCATTGCTGCTGCTTAGCTTAGTCAACCAACTAGCTTGGTGTAACTTTTTGGCCTAAACTGGATGAAAACAATATTGCGAGCTGGTCAAAGTTGACTGGAAATGAGTGGACATTAATGTTACTGAGGTTAATAATACTGTAGGAACAAAACAATCCAAAATTATTTGATTTTAGCAGTTCTTTAATTTTTAAAACAAATCCAGATCCAAATTAAATGACTTTAGCAGTTCTTATCAATTTTTGAAAACAAATCAAAGATCCAAAACCAAAACACTGGGGTCAGTGCACATCTCTAGTATTGCACTGCTTGCTGCTCACTCTCCTGAGTGTTCTTTGGCAGGCTGCTTACTCATTGCATTGAGGTCAGTTATGATTTCAGCACCGGCAGAGGTCATATCATGACAAACACTCATTGAGGGCATGGTAAAGGCAGAGTTTCTCTCTTAAAACAATATCACTATTTTGTATGATTGGTTGTCCATGCTGGTGGCGTGATGTGGTGGGACTACATGTGACTTCTCTGTAGAAACTTTGAATCTGAAAGAACTTTGCGTGACATTATGGCAGTACTTCATTTGAATTTTCAGAAGGTACAGCATTCTTCTGTTCAGGAAGAACTTTGTGTGAAAACTGTGGTGGTACTTCACCTGAATTTTCAGAAGGTACAGAATTCTTCAATACTAGAAAACATTTGTGTGAAAATAGTGGTGGTCCAGTACTTCGTCCAACGTTTCTAAAGGTACTTAAATATACGGATGTGTCCTGCTACATCTTTACTGCCACAGCAACTTGCATGCCGCGAGAGGAATGCCTGTGAATTGGCGTGTGCATCTTGTTTTCTCCCACGTTACATAGGTTTGCATAGTGCAAATGCTACGGAGGCCTGGCATACTGTATCATACATGTGCCTGGCAAGTTGCATGCCACAATGCGTGCCCAAATTTGTCGCATTGGCAGCAAAGATGTAGCAGGACACGTCTGTACTACTCTGGGGTCAATTTTTCATTTCTATTATGCCTCTCCATATTATGGTTAGCTTTTACCTTTAGTATTGTGCTATTGGTGTTCTGTTGTTTGTATGTGAGTTTCTGAAATGCTCCTATATAATGTTTCCAATATTTTGGCAATGTGTATGTATATTATATAATACCAATGTCACTATTACTTCACCCATCAGCATGCTGTTTTTTTAAACAGGGATGATCAAAAATGGGAATGCAGCTGCTTTGTGACTACACAAGCCATCATGCCCTGGAAGTGTTTTGGGTTTTGATCAGGCTGAATCTGTGGCAGGACATGCCGGGATGTGTAGTTCAACAGCAGCTACAGAGCTCCTTATTGACCATCCCTGCTTTAAAGTATATGCAGTGTGTTAAAAGCAGCATGCATTTGCAGACTAACATGTCATGATTTTTTAACAACTCTATTTTTATTATATATGTATGCACATATTTTTACTTTACACCATTATAAAAATCTCTACAAGTAATGTTTTGTCTAGGATGCTATCTGCTTGGTTACAACTGTTAATGGAATGTAGTGCCATTACAAACCCTGCCAATGACCTCTTCCATCATGTACAAAACTAATTGCTCTGCTCTTTGGGTTTACCCTTAATTAATGTTTGCTGACATCTGTGTTGAACAAGTTCATTGATGAGAAAGGTGTTTCTACATAGGTGACAGCAAACATTGATTAAGATGCAACAGAAGGAGGAGTGCATTTAATGAAGGAAAGGGGATATTTTGCAGGGTCTGGCATTGCTATTCTATAAACAGAGGGCACCCAAGTGTGCAGGACGGACCTTAAACCCAAAAATTATGGTGATCATTCACATCAGTTTAATGACATTGCACAGGTGCTTGTAAAGGGCGGAGTTTACACTGAACTACAGAAAAAAAGGGATATTCCCTCCAGCACACTGTAGCAATATCAACAAATATACTTGAATCCTACATAATAATAGAAATTCAGAGGTAATGGTTACATACATTTGCAAATATATGAATAAGCGCCAGGCCAAAGTCAAGACTCCTCTATACCGGCTAACCTAACATTATGGGGTTCATGTTCAAGGTGCAGGTAACCCAAAGAATCCAGCCAAGGACCATCCCCAGGGCATCACGCGAAAAAGGGAAAAAAGGTGATAGTGAAGTGTAAAGTATAGATGTGTAAATATAAATCAATACGTGTGTTAATATAACGAGAAAGAGTTAAAATTAAATAAATAATAGACAAACACATAGAAAGGTGATGAAAAAATATCTATGTGAATTAAGTGATGATGCCCTGAAAAAGGCCCAGCCAGAGCAACTCCGGGGGCCCCATGCCCAAACGCTCACCCAAAAATAATTGTTGCTACCTAATACTAGCACCCACTCTGGGTCATATAATTACAAATTAATTGTCAGGACTGTGATTATTTCAGTACATAAAGATTGATTACTTTTTCCAAAGTTCCTTTGTGGTCATGGGAGGAGCTATCCTGCTTGCTGGCATTCTTCACATACAGGGAATAGAGAGTTGATCATCTGTTTCCAAGGTGTTGTCAGGTTGTTGGATTCCTAGATTGCTCATTATTTCAAACCTGATTCCATTTGGGTCACATCTTCTGAACTTCCTATGGATCACAGACCTCTAGTATAAAGCCTGTTACTAACTTTGTCTGTGTCTGTGCAACGCTACTTTCAGGTCTTTCTTGGACACCTGTAGATCCCTGCTGTGCCTGTGGGTTGCTGTGAACTTTGCTATATATCCGCTCATGTTCCAGCTTAACTTCTCATGCCAGTTACCAGCTGCATTACAGAGCTCAGCATAGCCATTGCCTAAGTATTGCTTTCTGCTCCACTGCTGTGGTTTCACCTTTTGCTGCACTATTTACTTTGCCTGTTGCCTCTCACTCCTGTGGACATTGAACCCATCTCTGTTACAGTTGTCAACTGCACCATTAACGTTATCATCACCGCATCGTGCAGCTCAACCACATTCCAGATTCTAGTCACACTGCAGGGCCCAAACCTGTTCTGGAACCACAACGCTCCACAGGGCTCAACCCTGCTTCAACCTTCGTTGCATCACGGGGCTCAACCCCGCTCCAGATTCTAGTTACACCGCAGGGCTCAACCCTGTTTCAGAATGACACTGCTTCACAGGGCTCAACCATGCTTCAACCTCATTGCTTCACAGGGCTCAACCCTGCTCCAACCTCATCACATCACATCGAACCCATCTTCATTACAGTTGTCAACTGCACTGTTACAGTTATCATCACCGCATCGCGGGGCTCAACCCCTTTCCGGATTCTAGTCACACTGCAGGGCTCAACCCTGTTCCAGAACCACACTGCTTCACAGGGCTCAACCCTGCTTCAAACTTTGGTTGCATCGTGGGGCTCAATCCTGCTCCAGATTCTAGTTACACCGCAGGGCTCAACCGTGTTCCAGAATGACACCGCTTCATAGGGCTCAACCCTGCTTCAACCTCATCGCATCAAAGGGCTCAGCCTTGCTCTAACCTCACCGCATCACAGGGCTCAACCCTGCTCCTATCTCATCACATCACAGGGCTCAACCCTGCTCTGACCTCATCGCATCAGAGGGCTGCTCCACCCTCATTGCATCACAGGGCTCAACCCTGCTCTGACTTCACCATATCACAGGGTCAACTCTGATTCAACCTCACAGCATCACAGGGTTCAACCCAGCTTCGTCTTTCACCGCATCACAGGGCTCACTCTGCTCCGGATCTCCATCACTACAGGGTTCCACACAGGTGATGCTCCTCTATACCATCCTGAGGTGTTAGCCTCATACTGGACTCGGGGTTCCCTACCATATTAACTTTTCTGTGTTGAAGAATATATGGGGGGTTTTCTCCTATACTCATTATTGCTGATATGAACCTCAGTGTTGTTGAGACTTTATGTGAGATGTTGCTATCATATTTCTCCTGTGAAAAAATTCTATTTACTTTTATTCCATGCTATCGAGATTTCATGAAAAGGTAATTCCTAAAGCCACCCCAGATTATTGTGCCTAGTAGGCCTGCCTCCTCCCAGGAGTCTCAAGTGTTGGCAGCTGTGACATTAATGTACTGCATAACAACAGCACATGTGTAAGCCGAGAGCTGACTCACTTAGGAGGTACCCCAGAAACCTCCAAATGGCACTATACGGACCAGCACATCCTCCCAATGCTGGCTCCCTTCATGCCTCACAGAACTGCAAACAAAAAGTATGGTGGTTGCTCACAACAGCTTAATGACATTGCACAGGTGCTTGTAAAGGGCGGAGTTTACACTGAACTACAGAAAAAAAAGGATATTTCCTCCAGCACACTGTAGCAATATCAACAAATATACTTGAATCCTACATAATAATAGAAATTCAGAGGTATTGGTTACATACATTTGCAAATATATGAATAAGCACCGGGCCAACAGCAAGGCTCCTTAAACCCTTAGGCAACAGATTCTCAAACTGGGTCCTCAGTGCATGTTTTCCAGGTATCCTCACAGAATCCTCACAGAATCACAAGTGAAATAATTAGCTCTACCTACGGATCTTTTAAAATGTGTCAGTGAGTAATGAATATACCGGCGCACCTGCTGGGTGACTTGGACAATGTAAACTGTGTGGGGTCCTGAGGACCGAGTTTGAGAATCACTGCCTTAGGCTACAGGACAGTTGTGCATGGTTAGTGAAGGGTTAATATTTTGGTAGCTAGTCATTGGTAGAGTTATTAGATAGGATTAGGGGTCGAGCAGTAGCTTATGTAGGTCATACAGGAAGCTTTCCCTTCGCAACATTTTCCCATCCCTTCCTCCCTAATTTTTGCCTATTTTTGATGTTGCCTTTTTTTTGCATTAGGGCGAAAGAATGGCAGCTAAGTGGTCAGTGAACTGATTCATAGTTTTCTCCCTTTGGATATACCTTTTGGCTGATTGTCCCTACTGGGGTCAGCAGCATTGGTTGGCTAACCAGACTTTGAAGGTATGGGGGAGTCTCAAGTAACCTGAGTGGGCAGTTGGCCCTGTAAGTTTTGTTAGTCATCTTATTCATAGTCATTGATCTATGCCGGATGCTGCTTCTTTCGGTCGCCACCATAGTAAAGTTATTAATTGATTGATTATTAATAGAAATTCCTTCCATTTTAAATGCTACAACTGTCTCTGTGTCATTGCTATTAGTATAAGTTTATTTATTGTTAAGATGCATAAATTATGTACTAGTGTCAATTGCTGCTAGGGCATAGGTTCCCAAACACTGTCCTCAGGGCTCCCCAACAGTTCAGGTTTTAGAGATATCCATGGTTGCGCACAGGTTGTCAAATCAAATTGACTGAGTCACTAATTAAGTCACCTGTGCTCAACCATGGATATCTCTAAAAGCTGAACTGTTGGGGAGCCTTGAGGACCACTTTTGGGAACCTCTGTGCTAGGGCATTTAATTATTTGAGTGAGAGTGTCAAGACTTCCACACATGACCCATTCCATCTGGTTCAAAATACTCTGTTTCTGGCCTTCCCAATTAATGTGTTAATGCACCCTCCTGTGTTAAAAAAGTTAATTGATGAGATTCAAATTAAAGCCAGGTGTATGTATTTCTAAAAGTTTCAGTCAAATCTGTCCTAGAGCATTTGTCACCTGTTGGAAGAACTCATGTTTGAGTGTAGGTGGGTTACCTCACATTAATTAATCATTAATTTTTTCAATAGAAAATCAACACCTATGACTTCAGAGACGAACAAGATATTCCTCAGAATATACAATGAGACATTACAAGCACATCCATCAAGTATGCAGATTATTATTATTTGAATTCTTGAAAAACAAAAATTCCCAGTTTGTGCACAGTTTATAAGAAGGAACTGAATAAGGTGCATGAGTCCAAAAGGTCAGAAACAGGTGCAGACCAAGTGTACACCCCACAGATTTAGTATTATGACCAGCTGAGCTTTACAGTGGACCAGAAGATGGCCAGCAACTCAATAGCCAATGCAGACAACACTGCACACATGTCCAAGCACCAGCTACTGTAGCTGAATCCATTGATATGACTGGAATGGTAAGTTGAAGCCAAAGTACACAACACGCTCCTCTTTAAGTTAAGTACAGTAAATTTACCATTTGTAAATCAAAATTACACATGTTTAATATGCATGTCTACACACAAAATATTGGACAAGCATAAATCAGCATAATTATTATCTAATTTTGCTGATCAACTGCATCACCATTATTTCAATACTTTTTTCGGTTTTCATTAGTTTGTAGTAATTTCTGACAGCACCAACCTCCAGTGGTGTCCATCTCTCTATCTCCTCTTGTAATTAATTATTATCACTCAAATCAATGCTACCAAACTAAATAGAAATACAAATTAACCTTGCACTTATTTGGGACACCTGGATTTGATTAAATCAAGTATCTCTAGCAGCCGACCAGCACTAACACGTGGAGAATGCCTATCTCCACAATAGAAAAACTATTTAAAAAGTAGTTTAATGCTATGTGGCGCTCAAAATACTAGAAGAACATGCTTCCAAATTATATCAAAAATTATTTTAATTTTAGTAATAATAAGAAATAATTTACAATATGAATATTCAACTCCCGGGAGTATAATAATTAATAGATAAAATCATTAATGCACATATAATAAAAAAATTATAAACATAATAAACACAGACAGATCTTTCACATACGGTAGTAGGAAAAGATACACTGTTGAAGAAATTAATGTTGATACTTTGTAGGGAATCACAAAAATAAACAGAGTAACAATCTGGGGAATATCAGTCCAGAAACACAGAAATGGAGATAGTTCTCAATCAATTGTCCTTTAGAGCACACTAAAAGACATGTAATAGCATAGTCAGTTGTATACTAGACTCCGTATTAAGTGCTGAGATGATGATATCATATCCGTGTAAGGATGTGATATCATCATCTCAGTCCCCTAGACCCCGATAGTCCATTGTCATATCCTCACATGGCAGTAAGTAGGGATTTTTTGTATCAGGTGACTAAGAAAGGGGAAGATATTGTGGAACAATTAATAGTTCCCAAAGCTTACAGAAGAACAGTGTTAGATCTGGCTCTTGGTCATATAACAGCAGGTCACCTAGGGGTAGAGAAAACCACTGAGTGAATTCTGCAGAGGTTTTTCTGGCTCAGGGTCCACAAAGAGGTATCTGACTATTGTGCATCCTGCCCTGAATGTCAGTATCATGCTCAAAGACCACATTTTAAAAGTCCACTAGTCCCATTACCAATTATTGAGGTGCCATTTGAAAGAATAGCTATGGGTTTGGTTCGACCCTTAATGAAGTCTGCCTGGGGCCATCCATATATTCTGGTGATAATGGATTACACTACCAGGTACCCGGAAGCAATACCGTTGCGCAATACGTCAACCAAGACCATTGCTAGAGATTTAGTCCATGTCTTTAGCAGGTTGGGATTACCCAAGGAAATAATGACTGACCAAGGTACCCCATTTATGTCAAAAGTCATGAAAGAGTTGTGCCGCCTGTTCAAAATGAAACAGATAAGGACTTCGGTCTATCACCCCCAAACCGATGGGTTAGTCGAGAGGTTTAACAAGACATTAAAACATATGCTAAGAAAAGTAGTTGACAAAGATGGTAGAGATTGGGATTACTTGTTGCCTTATTTGTTGTTTGTCATAAGAGAGGTTTCTCAATCCTTCACCTTACGATTTGTTATATGGGAGACACCTACTAGACTTTGCCAAAGAGCCATGGGAGGGGCAGTCCAGTCCGTATAAAACTGTTATTGAGCATGTTTCCCAAATGCAAGAAAGAATTGCTGCTGTGGTGCTGATAGTGAGAGAGCACTTGGAACGGGCCCAGCAGGCACAGCAGAGGGTATACAACCGCAATGCTCAGTTACGCATCTTTGCTCCTGGTGACAGAGTGTTGTTGTTGGTTCCCACAGTAGAAAGTAAACTTTTGGCTAAATGGCAAGGACCCTTTGAAATTTTAGAAAAAGTGGGGCAGGTTAATTACAAAGTCTACCAGCCTGGGAAAAGAAAGCCAGAACAGATATATCATGTAAATCTTATAAAACCTTGGAAGGATAGAGCAGCTCTGGCAGCTGTCCAAGCCCCTCCAGTAAACCCAGGGCCCTTGGTTCCCGAAGTGACAGTGGCAAAAACCCTGTCAGCAGTTCAACAGCAGGAAGTTAAGGAATTTCTGATTAGAAATAGGGTGCTGTTTTCTGACATACCAGGAAAAACCACAGTCATTAAACATGACATAATCATTGACCCAGGGGTTAAGGTTAACCTAAAGTCCTATAGGTTACGAGAAGCCCAAAGAGAATCAGTATAGTAAGAAATTAAAAAAATGTTAGAGTTGGATGTAATTGAAGAATCACATAGTGAGTGGTCAAGTCCCATTGTGCTTATTCCAAAGCCCGATGGGAGTGTGCATTTCTGCAATGGCTTCTGGAAATTGAACAGTGTGTCAAAGTTTGATGCCTACCCAATGACTAGTGTGGATGAATTAATTGAAAGGCTAGGGACAGCCAGATATTTAACCACTCTTGACTTAACCAAAGAATATTGGAAAGTGCTGTTAACTGAGAATGCCAAAAAAAGACAACTTTTTCTGCACTGGAGGGTTGTTTCAACACAAGATGTTTCCCTTTGGGCTACATGGGGCACCTGCTACCTTTCAAAGAATGATGGATATGATTCTAAGGCCCCATAGACAGTATGCTGCTGCTTATCTGAATGATGTGGTCATTCATAGTCCTGATTGGCAGTCTCACTTGCCCAGAGTACAAGCAGTGTTGGACTCCATCTATAAGGCAGGTTTGACAGCCAATCGAAAAAAAAGTGTTGTCTAGGGATGGAAGAAGTATCTTACATACACCATTGGCAGAGGTTTGATAAAGCCACAGCTTAATAAGATTGAGGCAATACAAAACTGGCCAAGACCCCTGAATAAGAAGCAGGTGAGAGCTTTCTTAGGGATTACTGGGTATTATAGGAGGTTTATACCCAATTTTGCCACTTTTGCAGTCCCACTGACTGACCTTACCAAAGACAAACAGAAAGTCATAGTGGAATGGAGTCCTGAAGCAGAGAAGGCTTTTCAGGAATTGAAAATAGCATTGTGTTCCCAACCAGTTCTGATGGCTCCTGATTTTGACAGGGAGTTTGTTGTGCAAACTGATGTGTCAGAATAGGAATAGATGCAGTCCTGTCCCAGAGCAAGGAGAGTGGGGAAAACCCTATTTTTTACCTAAGCAGGAAATTAAATGTACATGAGAGAAACTATGCTACAGTGAGGAGGAAGCGTTGGCCATAAAATGGGCATTGGAAACTCTCAGGTACTATTTGGTGGGAAGGAAATTCAGGCTGATCACTGACCATGCCCTGTTGAAGTGGATGTCAGAGAACAAAGAGAACAATGGGAGATTAACTAGGTAGTTCTTGGCATTACAAAACTTTAAAGTTTTGGTAGAACACAGGCCAGGAAGCCAGCTGGCCAATGCAGATGCTTTGTCATGCATTCATTGTTTGGGGGCTGCAGTTGTTCCGCCCCACAGGTCAAAACAAATGGGGGATATGTGACAGAAGCACTGGAAAAGTTGTGGATGGCATATATGTGTGTACCAGACTTTTCATTTAGACCCCGAGGAAAAGTCTGTTCTGCTGAACAGATTGGAATGTCGGCTTTGGTGAAAAGCCGGAATGGGTCCTGGGGGTGTGGATGTAAGGAAAGGGAGGGCTCCATCCACAGGCCACTCTGGGTGTAGGGCATTTCAGCCTGGCAGCAGGCTCATTAGGGCTTGCACCTTGAAATGGCAGGATTTAGTTCTGGCTGAGTGTCTCACACCTGGGAGAGCAGGCCCTCAGGCTAGCTTGTTCTGAGACATTGTTTTGATACAGACCTGTAAGTACTGTGGACGTGAACCTTTTTATAGTGTTCTGATAGAGAGGGATCCAACTGCCTAGTTAGAGCCCAGATGGGCTAGGGTTTTGTTTGTGTTTTGTTTTATTTATGTACCTGGTACAATAAAGACTGGCTCTGACTAGCTTGCACGAGAACCCCAGAATGGTGTACTGTTTCTCCAGCTGCAGTGTGTGTAAAGAGGGAGTCCATCTACCCCAGGAGAGGGACCTCTATCCCGACTGTGTCACAATATATATATATATATATATATATAAAGTAGATCACACACTTTCTTAACAAATATGAATGTCCTTGCCTATTTAACAGACTAGAAAAACAGAAACAATTCCCTTAGCACATTACAATAGGAAAGCAATTCCCTTAGCACATTACAATAGGACAGCAAAAGAGACTTACATTCTACATGATAATACCAATGCTGAGATCTCAGTTACATACATTGCAAACTCTTTGTAAGCCACTAGCCACTGCAAGGCATCTCTGCTGTGGTGCTCCTGCACTACATGATAAATGGACCATTCTAAATTGAATGCTATCAGCTGGAGGCACCCCAGGATCCCCCAACATGGAACTACAAGTAAGGGCATACCCTCCAGCACCTGAAGCCATGACTGTGTAGGTATGAAGTAGAGAAGTGCGGATCCGGTTCTCAGAGAACCAACAACAACCAAATTTAGGGTTTCCGAGTCGTACAGGGTCTGAGGGCCTGATTCCGACCCATTCGCTATGATGTGCTTGCTTGCATTGAGGGATTTTTCTCAATTTGCGCATGCTAATAATTTGCAATGCGTGTCTGCGAACCAGACAGTGCGATGGGAAAGTGCTCGCCCATAGCCCACAGTTGGGCTGCTATTTTGAGTGACAGATAGTGTCGTTGGTGGGTGGTAATAGGGGTAGGTGCTTGTGAATGGGGGAGTGGATGTGTGAACGCAGGCATGCCCAACCTAACGGAGTTCAATGGGTGTGCATAATTAGCAATGTAGCATCATTGAACATGTGACTAGGATGATTTTTCCATGAACTGCTCTCACTGCTTGCGGGAGGCTAGGTCTACCTTAAGTGCTGCGAGCAGATCCGATGGCTCCCGATGGTCCCGATTAATCCTACATTTCCCGGAGATGACGTTTGTTGCGAGTGGCAAGGGGGCGTCTTTAAACATTTGCGAGCGCAATAAGCCCTCGCCCACTAAGACATAGAGGTGTCCTTACACTGCAAAGAGCGAGCGCATGTTTTGCATAGATGGCCCCTTTTTGAGTGCGAGCGGCCGCAAATAGCGTCCAGGTCTGAATCAGACCATGAGTTCAGAATCACTTTGGGGGTACTGAATCTAACCAAGTCCTGGTTTGGATCTTCCAGCAGTTCAGAACTCGGATTTAAAAACTGAACTCTGCTATTGGATTGCATGCTAACAGGTCAAAATGAGGTCTTTTTGCTGTTTTGTTTTATTATTTAAAAAAAATATACAAATACAAAACAAGTGAGGGTTGTTTCGCTAAACCAAAACACGAGGATTAATTCAGATCCAAAACACGGGGGTCGGTGGACATCTCTATTGAGAAGTGTTACATGGGGTGGGGGGAAGTAATCGCACTGATTGTGACTATTTTGCATGACATGAGTAGGGTGAGAATATTTAGGAGGAGGTGCTGCTGGACCAAGGAATGGTTGTTCATGGGTGCTTGGCATGCTGGAAGTTGTTATGGTGGGTTCATCCACTGCTGTAGATTATGTTTCTGTAGGTTTTCATCTGAAAACTTCTGGCTGAAAAAGAAACATATTTATTTATTATTTAGTAAAAGTTATTTATATACCGCGGCATATTCCATTATTCCATTTGACAATTATATATCAGTGAGTCTACTAAAGTTTCACTATTTAATGTGCTGTATGTACGAACACTTTCCTTCTATATCAGCAGAATGGCAAAAGATTGCTGATGAGTCTAAGCAGAAGTGGAATTTCCCAAATTGTGGTAGAGCTATAGATGAGAAGTATGTTTGCATTATGGAGCCAGTAGTGTTTCTTAAGGGGCCTATCCATTACACGACTTTATGAACAATCCAACCAAAACCAGGAGGATCATTTAACTGCTCCACGGCAAAGACCTCTCTTCTGTCTTCTAAATCTGGCAGATGATCAACTGGCTCAACTACACTTCCCAACTCAGTGGGAGGCACATCAGTTGGTGAGCCACCATCATGCTCCGCATTCTCTAGTTCGCCAATCATACTAGAAAAAGGAAACATCTCTGACTCTGAAGAAACTTCCTCTGCTACTACACTAGTAACCTTCTCAAATGGGTCAGGGTGATTTACCTCTGTGCAAAATCGGCTTTCCAACAACTTCCAGAAGTGAGCAAAGTCTCTCCCCAATATTGCATCATACATTAAGCCACGTAGCAAACCCACAGAGACTATTGCAGAACCACATGGTGTCTGGATGTTCACTTCTGCAGTAATATAATACCTAGTATCCCTATGTATGCAGGTCACACCAACAGTTTTCCCCTTATGCTTCAAGGGGTTCACCAGTTCAGCTTTCATAAGTGTAACCAGGCTACCAGAATCTAACAGAATCTCTACTCGGTTGCCTTCTACAGTGAGTACACACATGTGCTTATCTGTCTCAGTCTGCCAGTCAGCAGTACAGGCTGGCTGTGCAAAGAAAGACATCCTGTGGTTGATATGAGCAGTATCACATTGCATAGGTTAAAAGGTAAGTGAACAATTAGCCGCAATATGGCCAAAACCACCACATTGGAAACACTGAATCACATTATTATCTAGTCTTTTACGGGGTAGGAACCTTCCTGGTCTGGCTGGCCTATCTCCAGGTTCCACACCCTCAGTCTTAAGTACATACCATTGCCCAGCACCCTTCTCCCCCGTACCAGTCTTATCAGTGTCAATGGAAGTTCACCGATGCACCATCTGGGCTCGGTGGGGCAGACTCAACAGCTCCTCAGCTGCCACGTACCTCTCCACCAGTTCAACTGACTGGTCTGTGGACTTAGGGTCTGCATGGCTCACCCACTTGCACAGAGATACAGGTAGCGATCACCAATACCGGTCCATCACGACTCTTTCCACAATCTGTGGTCCTGTCAGTGTCTCAGACTGTAGCCATTTTGTAGTTAGATGGACAAGGTCATGCATCTGTGAGCATGGATGCTTTTCCATTTGGAACTCCCAGCGGTGGACTCATTGGGCATGAACAAATGACGTGACCCCCAAGCGAGTTTGGATCTCCCTTTTTAGCTTTTCATAGTCCTTTGCATCAGCCAGGCACAAATCACAGTACTCCTTTTGTGGTTCTCCAGACAGGAAGGGTGCCACAAGACTTGCCCACTGTTCTTTGGGCCAACTTTCTGTGGTTCTCTCAAATGGCGTAAGATATGCCTCCACATCATCACTTGGAGTCATCTTCTGTAAAAAATGACTGGCGCGTATGGAGTGAGTGTGGGTTGGAGGGTCAGTGGATGCATCTCCAGACTGGGCTGCAAGGTGTTGTACCACCTCTTTTATGGCCTGGCTGTTTTCCTCGATGGTGACTTGTTGCCTCTGGGCTGTCTCCAAGGCCAACAGTTGCACATTGGTGGATTCCTGCTGAGCTCTGGTAGCTTCCTGCTGAAGTTTGTTCATTTTCTGCTAAGGTCTGGTAGCTTCCTGCTGAGCTGTCGTAGCTTGAAGCAAGGTGATAACAATGTTCTCCATGTTGTCTTTTGGTGCGGGTTGGAAGCAGAACCTGGCTTCTCTAAGCATCTGCTGATGCCACCTTCATGGATTCCACAATTATATTTTTGTTACTTTAAATTTTAAAGAATATTTTTTTCCCTTGCTGCACTTTCAGTGTGTGATTGCCAGCATTCTCCACCAAATGTGACAGGCGTCCGTCTCCTGGGGTAGATGGACTCCCTCTTTACACACACCGCAGTTGGAAAAACAGGACACAATTCTGGGGTTCTCGTGCAAGATGGTTGGAGCCAGTTTTTATTGTACCAGTTACATAAATAAAACAAAACACAAACAAAACCCTAGCCCATCTGGGCTCTAACTAGAAAGTAGGTTCCCTCACTATCAGAACACTATAAACAAGTTCACGTCCACAGTAATTCAGGTCTGTATCAAAACAATGTCTCAAAGCAAGCTAGCCTGCGGGTCTGCTCTCCCAGGTGTGAGACACTCAGCCAGAACTAAATCCAGCTTATAACAGCCATTTCCAGGTGCAAGCCCTAATGAGCTTGCTACCAGGCTGAAAGGCCCAACAACCAGAGTGGCCTGTGGATGGAGCTACCAATACACCAGTTGAAGCCATATCTGTGAGCCAAGCTGGTGTGTTGGTTGTATGTTGTAAGTCTTGAACGACCCTGTGTGGACCGAAGTCGACAGACAAGCATAAGTATTATGTTAGATATCTTATCTGTCTTTAATGACCTTGATGGCTGAAAATACATACAGCAATGGTATTTTGTACTGGGTGGTGAATAGTAAAAGGAACAGTTTAATGGACATTGCAATTAAGGAGTTGTGCTTTCATTCTATTTTGATATATATATATATATATATATATATATATATATACAGTGCCTTGCAAAAGTATTCACCCCTCTTGGCTTTTTACCTTTTTTGTTACATTATTTAGTTTTTTTTTTTTCTGAATTTTATGTGATGGATCTGCACAAAATAGTCTAATTTGGTTAACTGAAGTGAAATGAGATAAAAATATCTAAAAATACTCTTTATAAATAAAATTCTGAAAATTGGCATGTGCATATGTAATCACCCCCTTTGCTATGAAGCCCCTCAAACGTTCTGGTGCAACCAATTAACTTCAGAAGTCACATAATTAGTGAAATGAAGTCCACCTGTGTGAAATCTGTGAGAATGATTATAAACAGAAAACTGAAAGGCTCAAACAGCACCCCCTGCCCTGTGGTGCCCTGTGCAGTGGCACAGGTCGCACTACCCTAGTTACAGCCCTGGTGAAAGGTCCCAGAGGCTGCAACACCACTAAGCAAGAGGCATCACACCATGAACATCAAAGAGCTCTCCAAACAAGTCAGGGACATTGTTGTTGAGAAGTACAATTCTGGGTTGGGTTATAAAAAAATATCCAAATATTTAATGATCCCCCGGAGCACCATCAAATCCATCATCATCCAATGGAAAGAACATGGTACCACAACAAACCAGCCCAAGAGAGGGCCGCCCACCAAAACTCACAGACCAGGCAAGGAGGACATTAATCAGAGAGGCAGCACAGAGACCAAAGGTAACCCTGAAGGAGCTTCAGAGTTCCACAGCAGAGACAGGTATATCTGTGCATGTGACCACAATAAGTCATACACTCCATAGAGCTGGGCTTTATGGAAGAGTGGCCAGAAAAAAGCCATTACTTAGTGATAAAAATAAGAAGACACAGTTTAGTTTGCCAAAAGGGATGTGGGCGACTCCACAAATGTATGGAGGAAGGTGCTCTGGTCAGATGAGACTAAAATTTAACTTTTCAGCCACCAACGAAAATGCTATGTCTGGTGCAAACCCAACACATCCCATCACCCCAAAAACACCATCCCCACTGTGAAACATGGTGGTGGCAGCATCATGCTGTGGGGATGTTTTTCAGTAGCAGGGACTGGGAAACTGATTTGAGTCAAGGGAAAGATGGATGGTGCTAAATACAGGGATATTCTTGAGCAAAACCTGTTTCAGTCTTCCTGTGATTTGAGACTGGGAGGGAGGTTCAATTTCCAGCAGGACAATGACCCGAAGCATACTGCTAAAGCAGCACTCGAGTGGTTTAAACATTTAAATGTGTTTGAATTGAATAGTCAAAGCCCAGATCTCAATCCAATTGAGAATCTGTGGTCAGACTTGAAGATTGCTGTTCACAAGCGGAAACCATCCAACATGAAGGAGCTGGAGCAGTTTTGCCTTGAGGAATGGGGAAAAAACCCAGGGGCAAGATGTGGCAAGCTCATACAGACTTATCCAAAGCGACTTGCAGCTGTAATTGCCGCAAAAGGTGGCTCGACAAAGTACTGACTTTAGGAGGGTGAATAGTTACGCAAGCTGAAGTTTTCTGTTTTGTTGTCCTAAATGTTGTTTGATTCAAGATATAAAAAAAACACAACTTCACAATTGTAGGCATGTTCTGTGAATGAAATGATGCACACCTCCAAACAATCCATTTAATTCCAGGTGGTGAGGCAACAAAACATGGAAAATGTAAAGGGGGTGAAAACTTTTGTAAGGCACTGTATATATATATATATATATATATATATATACAGTCAGGTGCATAAATATTGGGACATTGACAGAATTTTCATATTTTGGCCTCTATTCACCATCACAATGGCTTTGAAATGAAACAAACAAGATGTGCTTTAACTGCAGACTTTCAGATTTAATTTGAGGATAATTACATCCTAATCAGGTGAATGGTGTAGGAATTACAACGGTTTCTATATGTGCCTCCCACTTTTTAAGGGCCAAAAGTAATGGGACTATCAACTCAAAAGCTATTTCATGGAGAGGTGTGGGCTATTCCCTCATTATTTCATTATCAATTAAGCAGGTAAAAGGTCTGTAGTTGATTCTAGTTGTGACATTTGCATTTAGAATCAGTTGCTGTCGACTATCAATATGAGATCCAAAGAGCTGTCACTATCAGTGAAGCAAGCCATCATTAGGCTGAAAAATCAAAACAAACCTATCAGAGAGATAGCAAAAACATAAGGTGTGGCCAAATCAACTGTTTTGAACATTCTTAAAAAGAAAGAACGCACCGGAGAGCTCAGCAACACCAAAAGACCCGGAAGACCACGGAAAACAACTGTGGTGGATGACAGAAGAATTATTTCCCTGGTGAAGAAAAACCCCTTCACAATAGTTGGCCAAATCTAGAACACTCTCCAGGAGGTAGGTGTTTATGTGTCAAAGTCAACAATCAAGAGAAGACTTCACAAGAGTGAATATAGAGGGTTCACCACAAGATGTAAACCAGTGGTGAGCCACAAAAACAAGAAGACCAGATTAGAGTTTGCCAAATAACATTAAAAAAGCCATTACAGTTCTGGAACAACATCCTATGGACAGATGTGACAAAGATCAACTTGTACCAGAGTGATGGGAAGAGAAGAGTATGGAGAAAGAAAGGAACTGCTCATGATCCAAAACATACCACCTCATCAGTGAAGCATGGTGGTGGTAGTGTCATGGCATGGGCATGTATGGCTGCCAATGGAACTTGTTCCCTTGTATTTATTGATGATGTGACTGCTGAGAAAAGCAGCAGAATGAATTCTGAAGTGTTTTGGGCAATATTATATGCTTATATTCAGACAAATGCTTCAGAACTCATTGGACGGTGTTTCACAGTGCAGATGGACAATGACCCGAAGCATACTGCAAAAGCAACCAAAGAGTTTTATAAGGCTAAAAAGTGGAATGTTATGCAATGGCCAAGTCAATCCCCTGACCTGAATCCCATTGCGCATGCATTTCACTTGATGAAGACAAAACTGAAGGGAAAATGCCCCAAGAGCAAGCAGGAACTGAAGACATTTGCAGTAGAGGCCTGGCAGAGCATCACCAGGGATGAAACCCAGCGTCTGGTGATGTCTATGCATTCCAGACTTCAGGCTGTAATTGCCTGCAAAGGATTTGCAAAAAAGTATTAAAAAGTGAAAGTTAGATTTAGGATTGTTTAGTTTGTCCCATTACTTTTGGCCCCTTAAAAAGTGGGAGGCACATATAGAAACCGTTGTAATTCCTACATCGTTCACCTGATTTGGATGTAATTACCCTCAAATTAAATCTAAAAGTCTGCAGTTAAAGCACATCTTGTTTGTTTCATTTCAAAGCCATTGTGGTGGTGAATAGAGGCCAAAATATGAAAATTCTTCAATGTCCCAATATTTATGCACCTGACTGTATATATATATATATATATATATATATATATACATTGCATGTTATTTATGGGTGATAATGCAGTGTTTCATTTCTAAAAGCACTAAAGCTGCTAATTGGATCTAGAAAAAATGTCTGTCTAATTTGGTTTCTGGCACCCTGATCATAGCGCATCATGTTCAAAGTAAATGTTACGAGCTGTATCCTCATTTGAAGGTTAATGCAGAGTTGATCACAAGTCGGCCGTAATTACTCCTGTCTTGCATGGCCTGAAAAAAGTGCGCTCATGTGCATAGTTTCAGCCTAGCAGTACCCTTAATTTCATAGCTGTCATCATCATCAGTACAAGCTCGAATCCATGGTGGAAAAAAGCCATGTGAAAGCAGGCATAATTATGTGTTTGCATAAATCCGCATTGCCTGCAATTCATACAATTGGAATGAGATGTTCAGAAAGTAAATATGGGTTTGATGTTCAGTTGTTCACATAATTTGGCCTTTTATAAAGATTGTAATGTTGTTCTATAGTCAAATCTAGTTAAACTGCAGATAATCACATATATTAAAATATAAAGCATATACAAACTATTTAGGGCCAAAGCCACAGCCTTTTGTAGACTTCAGCACTCAGGATTCAATTCAAACTTGCAGCCAACCCTTTAGATGGATTAGGGGAGGCAGATATTGGGCAATTATAATGCCCAGATCTTCCCCATCCTGAAATCAATAAATTGCACACAAAGCCCCTCTTCTGTTGTGAAAGTTTGCCTTATTTTCAAAATGCTATGCCTTGTTGTGCTACCATATTATTATAACATATATTATAAGTTTTGCTCAAACACATAAAAAAATACATTATAAATTTCTAGTACCAATTTTATAATGAAACCCTACATGTAGATTTCAGAGGTTTGCTGTTTTGGAAAGGTTGATCATTGCCAAAGCAAGATCCACAAAGTATTACTTGGTGGTTAGAAAGAAAAAATATAAACAATTGCTTTAAGTTTACAGATGTATCCTCGTACACGTACCCTCAATATGTCATATGCCTGGCGTGACTGTACCACTCCGAGAGGTGTACAGACTTTTTTTTAAATGTTGCATGTTTGCATCACAGACAGAGCAAAGCACCACTCAAACTGCACTATTGACACTGGGCTGAGACTTTAACCACACAGAATTAGTTTTAAACATATATAAAATAAAGTCACAGATGAAGTACAATGGAACATGGCATGAGAAAAAGCCATAGCTGCAGCACTGAAACACTTCATACAAAGATTCAGACTCGGACTCAAATGTCGCACATCAAATTGGTCAATGCATTATACAGTAGCAAAATAGTTTTGTCTCTTCCAATTGTTTGACTTGTGTGAAAAAGACACATTTAGAGTTAAAAAGATGCTTGGCGCGGCTTAGTCGCCTGGGACTTGGCACCAAAAGAGGGGCTGTTTGGTGCAACTGGAGCCACATTGTATGAGGACACATCTGTACTTTATTGCAATTTCAATATAAAAGTACTTTTTTGACCATTTTGGGAAGATTATTTTGCTGTGTGATGATAAAATAGCTAACTAATGCTATTCTCATAAAACTCCAAGTCGTCATATATAAACAAGGCATGATTTGCGAGGGTACTGAATAAATAATTACTGTTATTGACGTTCGAATGTGACCATTCTAAAAAGTGCTAGGAGCAGGTCAGCAGTGAAGGGGTTAAAATATCCTATGGATTTCAATAATCTTTAAAAACTATGGAAGAGTGCATAGTATGTAAAATATATACAGTACTGAGCAGTTTTTTAAGATAACATTCTAAAGGATACCGTTCCAGAGGATATCTATCTATCTATCTATCTATCTATCTATCATCTATCTATCTATCTATCTATCTATCTATCTATCTATCTATCTATCTATCTAGTCCTTCTATCCTACCTCTCTCTCTGTATATATATATATATATATATATATATATATAAATATGTACATATAGAATTATAATTTCATATATATAAAAATTTAATTTTGCTCGGCTGAATAAATAAGAATGAATAACTTATTGAACATATGCTAAATTCATTTGTCTACTTTTTGAAGTGATTAAGTGTTATGCATTAAAGTTTCAAACTTAAAATTCAAAATCAGCAGGAGTTTTCCTTTATCCCTTGCATAGTTAGTCTGGTATTTTGTACCTATAGTGGAAAGGAAATTCCAAATGTAACGCTGGGAAAACCTTTCATAGTATAAAGCAAAGCCATAAGCACACAGTTTGCATCCTTTATTTGTGCCTTTCTTTTGGTCCAAATATTTCCCTCTTTTCTACATTGTTTACTATACAGATTATTATGAAAGCATGCATTCATGGGCCCTGAAATATGTCATAATAAGATCTCAATATTACCATGAAGTTTACATCTTTGTGATGTTTGGATGTTGTGATGTTTGGGTTGCACTAAGAAATGCTAAGACTTATCTTATGTTAATGTGTGAGCAGTATCTCTCCATTGTGTGTCTCTACTCTTAGAGAGGTAGAATAGATCAGGGAAAGCATTGGCTGACTTTACCTATGTACACTAAGGTCATATTAATGGACCTTATGAGCTATGCAGAGGGAAATAAGCTGCAGAGGGAATTAAGCTGCAGATCTGTTTTAAACAGCATACTCAACCAGCACTAGCGGCAAAATTGAGGGTACAAATTTTTTTGGGCTGGTCAGCAAAGGGCTGTATTCCATATTAGGATCAAACCCCTTCCAAAAACTGTAATTTCCACTCTAGGATAACCAGCGCTGTGCTGCCAGCTCTGGGGCAATTTCCAACTCCACTGGCCAGTTGGTGTTGAGTCTATGGTTCAAAAATAGATATAAATATAATTTTTCACTGGCAAACTACAGATCTCAGCATGACAAGGCTGTCTTCAAAGTGTATAACATGCTGGTGGTAGTAGTACTACAAGTTCAAGCATACTCATGGCTAGCAGGGGCATGTAATGCCCCAAGGAGAAATTATGGAAAAAAACCAACAAACCAAATTAAATAAGCTTTATTTAGACAAAGCCACAGGACCCCTCATTCTCCACTTTATTGCTCACCTAAGTCCAGTAGTCTAAGCGGTTGAGGAGTTTGTTTCATGCAGATATCCATGACTTTCTTGGCAAAATCAAAAAAGTTGTATGCAACTATGCCAACTGCTCCTATACACCACAGCTTATATCAGGGGTGGGGAACCTTTTTTCTGCCGAGGGCCATTAGGATTTGTAGAAAATCATTCAGGGGCCATACAAAATTATTAACTTAAAAATTTGCTTCCTATATTTGGTTAAAAACTTTATTAACTCACCCTTAATGCGATGGCTGGAACTGCTTCTCTTTGGTATGTTGCCAGGCAGAGTCTGGAGGGGCAGTCCCTATGGATGTATGACAGGCAGATTGATAAGGAAGCCCTGGGGTCCTCTCAGTCCTAACCAGCCTGATGACAGCACTGACTGCACACACCCCCTGCTGTGCCACTACTGCCTGCTTGCCTGCGCTGTTAGGGTGAGACCCTGCACACTCCTGCACTAACCAGCTCAATGGAAGCCATATGACATCCCTGATTCCCCCCCCCTCCCCGTGCGCTGCCTGCCTGTCGCCGCTGATGGGGAAAGAGCCATGCATGGCACTCAATGACAGCCCTGACACCCTAATCCCACCCCGCCTGTGCTAACTGCCGCCGCTGATAGGGAGAGAGCCCCTGCACTAATCCACCCGATGACAGCCTTGACACCCCCCACCGCTGCTCTACCTCCTGCTGCTGATAGCCAATGACAGCCCTGACACACACACCCTCCCCCCACTGTGCTACCTGCTGCTGCTGATAGCGCAGCAGGGGGAAGTGGTATGTCAGGGCTGTCATTGGCTACCAGCCGCCAATGACAATCCTGACATCCACTCTCCCCCGCTGCACTACCTGCCGCCAATGACAATCCTGACATCCCCTCTCCCCCTGCTGCGCTACCTGCCCTTGCTGCAGCCGCTACACTATGCTGATTCTGCTGCTGCCACTGACAGCCGGCCGGGTCAGAAGATTTCACCTTGCGAGCCATATACGGCCCGCGAGCCAGAGGTTCCCCACCCCTGGCTTAAATAGTGAGGTTTTTCCCAAGCCAAAAGTCAAACCATAAGGAATCCCAACTATACTTCACTGTAGAGCCACATCAGTAGCATAAGATGCTCACTACTGTGTATCCAATACTACTATTGTAGCTTATGTAAATTGCATACCTTATCCAATTTATGTAAAATCATGGAAAAATACCTTTTATTATAATGCTTGTGACTATGCATACTTTGCAAATTTAGTAATTTACACCAATTACATATTGTTGGCAAAAAATATGTGTAACTGAATACAAGCTGATATGTGTTATTATTTACATATTGACAATAAAAAGATGATAAAAAACAAAGTGGAATCATTCAATGGAGTCAGAATAAATATATACATAGAATGGGCATGATGTTCAACATGGCTAAGTGTATCTTGTTGGAGAAGCATATCTTGCATGTTTTCAAGTAAAAATTGTAAATAAAAATGTAAGATAAAAAAAGGCAATAAACAAAATTAATTTAAAAAGTCCCAAATGTGGCATGGATACAGGTTCCTATGATAGTTGGCTCTTCATCCCTAATTCCAGCTCAGGACTCCTTGGGTTGTCCAATAGTGACTTCTATATTTAGTTTATCATTAAGACACATACTAATTAGCATATCACTTCAGATTCAATGGAATTAACATCCAAGAAAAGTAGTAGAGGCATAACTAAAGTTGATGGTGCCCAAAGCAGATAAAAACAATGGTGCCCCTTGAAAACTGCTCTTTTAAATTGTGGCTGAATTTTTAAATTGGTACTCAAATAAGCACACACTGGAAACACAAATTATTACTTCAACAGTTCAGGGCATTCTGCCTGTTTGTGCATAACACAGCAGTACAATAATATAAAGCTGCCTAAGTACTAAGAGTATTAATAAGGGTCAGAATAAACAGAGCCGGCCCTAGGCATAGGCATTATAAGAATTACAGAGTTCTGCCTGTCTGTCTGCCCCCCCCCCCGAACGCCGCTGCCTGCCGCTAGCTGCTGCACGCACCTACCCCGGAGCCAGCGCAGCTACCCGCTCTCTCCCCCAGCGCACTGCCATGATCGGAGCTCTCCAATTGGGCAGCGCAGCCGATGGCCAGGCCGGTCATGTGACCGTATGGGAGGCACATATAGATACCGCTGTAATTCCTACACCGTTCACCTAATTACGATGTAATTGCCCTCAAATTAAATCTGAAAATCTGCAGTTAAAGCACATCTTGTTTGTTTCATTTCAAAGCCATTGTGGTGGTGAATAGAGGCCAAAATATGAAAATTCTGTCAATGTCCCAATATTTATGCACCTGACTGTATATTGTTTTCATCCACTTTACTTAGGTGGTAGTTATAATTTAAGGGCATACCTCTGCTTGCTTATGTTCCAAACAACCAATCTCCACTTCTGGACAGATGTTTCTCTGTGTAAGAGTCTTCAGATTTACAAAAGTGCAAAGGTCTGATAGCTGGTGCTATATACTGTATGAATAATACATATTAGTGATAGTATATATAATTGTTAATTATACATAAACACTTTAAAAACTCAACAGCCACTTGTATGGCTTTAATATAATATTAATAATTTACCTACCTACATATATGCACATTGATAGTATAGTATTTGGAGATGAATTTATTATATGATGTAATAAACAAGTACCACATACTGTGCATGCATGTATTTGTAAAGCATTAATAACTCCCCTCAACAGCTCCCATATCTCATTGCTGCACTCTACCCCACAAAACATTATTACCATGATAATGTCCATATGCCCACCAGATAATATTAATATGCCAACACTCTTTAACAGATAACATTAATACACACAACACCCCCAGGCAATTTTATTACACCCCTACCTATTATATCACTAATATACTCCCAACAGTTAACATAGAACATTAAATATTAAGCATAACTGTGTCTCCACAGATGCTGACCTTGAAGGAGGCTCTCTGGGCTCTGCATATAACAAATAAAAACTTGCCCACTCATCCCTATTTATCCAATTTATTCCATGTAGGCCTCAATAGTCCTCAGCTTGGCAAGAAAAACACCAAAATCAATGCTGAGACTTGGTCCTTAGAGATATCCAATCTGAATTACAAAGAAGGGCCCCAAGCACTTCCATTTACACAGAGGGGTTTTCCCAGGATCAGGCCATCGGGATACCCACTGTAATACAATTATTACAATACCACTGTAATTATGCCAATAGTGTAAGATGCATGCTTGCAGTTCTGTTTGGTACCAAAATAGATATTTTTTTATTAAATGCAGTTTATGACAATGTTTTTGGTATACATTGCATTCAACTGTGCAACAGTCCCAGCGAGGAAACCACATGAAACAAACCAATGCAAACATGGGGAGAACGTACAAAAGCTAATCACTGCACAAGTTATTCATTGAAACTTGGTTTTACCCCATAGATAATTATTATTTTTACTTATATATATATATTAGTAGATGTAATATCACTAAAATAAGGGGGTGTGAAACATACATGATGTGTACTGTATGTGAAAAAAGTTAGTTGACTCCCTAAAAATGTGATAAGTGGATAGTATAGGTGAAAAAATTAGTATATTGGTGTAGGTGAAAAAGGAGATCTGTAGGGGTTAGAGACCTTTTTACCACTGGAAAGTCTGTTTTTCAATATTGACCTGATACAATATTTACTTTGTACTTATCTCTATTTAAAATTATTTTTCAAAGGCTTATTTAAATGCAATGAAATAACATAGCAAAATTTTTACACCTTATGACTATGTTTGTTGAGCACCAGAGCCTGCCTGTGCATGAGAGACAGATATACTCTAGTTCTATATCAAAATGTCCCCGGGAATTATTTTTAAATATTGTCTTCTCTTTCCTGATCTCCCATTTATCTGCTATTTACCTATTCTTCTAGGGCAGGAGCCATTTTGATATATATATAACATAATTTTCGGGCCTGGTGCAGGCCACGTCCCCTCCGTGTGATGCCACATGGGGGTGGGGCCACAATCACCGGTGATTACAGCAATGCCCAAAGCATTCTGAGGAAAGACACTCCAGGTGGCCTGCTGCACAGATTCTGGCTGCAAGGTGCCATTCTAGGCACTCTGCTAGCCAGATGAGGCTAGCAGAAAAAATCTCAGAGGGCCAGACAAAATAATTCTGGGGGCCATATTTGGCCCCAGGGCCTGAGGTTCCCCATCCCTGTTCTAGGGATACCACAAAACACCTGCCTAGATCTTGCAGCCTATCAAAGGTTCCAGATAGTTCCACAGGGCAATGATCCATAGAGTATTTCCCCAGTCCTTTTCAGTATCTACAGTAGAATATGACAGATAATTGATGGCTCTGCAGCCAAAGTTAACTTTAAAACATACAAAAAAGAGTTAATAATGGACAGTAAGAATGTCAAATTGAGAAAAAGTTACATATTTTGTCAGCTTTTCTTTCTCATTGACTATCAACATAAAATATTGTTAGGTTAACATGTCAAAATTTGGTTGCTTTAATAATTTCTCAAAAATCTATGTTTTTCATTTTGATAAACATCAATGATATAAGTCTGTGAATATAATAAAATAAAATATATTTGCTGTTTTAATGTGAATTTTGTATTATATAGAGTTACAAAAGGAATATATTTTTGTTTAAATAATTAATAAAAAGAGATCACAATACAAAAATATTTTAATTGATACTAAACAATCTCAAGCATTAAATAATAATAACAGTAGCAATATAGCATAAAAGGAAATTAGCAGATGAACATACTACAGTATAATTAGTTTAAAATTTAGCGTGCACTGTATAAATTTGAAAAAAATAGATACTGTGGAAAGAAGATTCAAGTGTTTAAAATACGTGATGGGTAGTTTTGAAATCATTCAACCTTGAGGTTTATTTTGAATGGATAGAATAAAACTACCTCTCATTTGCTTCTAGATCCTTGGAGTTAAAATATTTGACATCGATTCTAAAATGCACAGCAGACTGTATGCTCCAGTGGATTGAAACTAGGTAAAATTGTCATCCTTTAAGATTTGCATCACTACTCTTCTGAGATTTCTGTGGTTTAATGTTTCCTTTTGCGCTCACATAATAAGATATATTTTTATTATGAAATTACAGACATGGAGAGATTCTCGATAGTTATCTTTAACAGAAAATAATTAAAAAGTAACATTTTTTACAAGTGAAAACTCACAACTCTAGTGAAGATTTTACTTTACATGCCTTAGTTGAATATTGTTATATATTTAGTAATGTATATCTTGCTGTAAGCTGGGAAAGCGACTACCAATTATTATAAACACTTCCATTTTTTTTTTACTTTTTCATTTAATTGGTTTTTTTTGTAATTGCAAGAGTATATTCAGAAGTATATCAGTAATATTGAAGCACAGGCTTTATTACTTTATTACATTGTTCAAATACAAGATTTCTAGAAGACAGTTTCCAAATGCTTGATTTTAAAGTGATTGTGGACAGCCCATAAAGGAGGCATATATAGCAATTAGCAAGCTATAGTCTGCTCTACACAAATTGCAGTGTATGTAATATTTCAGTGCAACACTATGGCCAACTCCATGGAGCTGAAAAGGTTATTTTTCAACTGTGGACTGCATTCCGCAATCCACATCCCCTGCTTTATGCAGCATTGTAGCAAATCTGAGGGAGTGACATAGGAACATAGCACTGGCCCTGGGCATATGTAGTCTCCTTATACACTGGATAGAGTATGTAGTACAGTATTAATAATTAACACAATAAATGTCTATATCAGTGTTTCCCAAACTCAGTCCTCAGGGACCCCTAATAGTTTATGTTTTCTTAGTTGGAGGAGAGATGTATTCATTACTGGCTGACATATTTTAAAAGATCTACAGGTGGAGCTAATTAAGCTAATTATTTTACTTGTGATACTGAGGAGATTTGTAATACATACACTGTTACAGGTCCCTGGTTTGGGAAACACTGATCTATGGTGTAGGATGTTGGGGAGTAGGGAAGAGAGTTTAAAAACAAGCTTTTTGTATCAAACATATATAAATAATATAAAATGTTAAACAGCCCATAATAAATATACATACAAAATATAACCAGTATTAGTGAATGATGTGCTTTTAAACACACATTCTCTTACATCATGTTAAGATGCCTGTCTCTTTTTGTTGGCAGTTGCTTTTTTCAGATTCACACACACAGCAGACTTGGGTGCTTAAGCTGGCCACACACTAGACCAACTTACATCCAACCATCCAACTAGTTGATTGGTTGGAATGAAAATCTGGTAAGGTATGAAAGCAAATGACAATCAGCAATTTGCTCCCAAATGCTGGAAAATGGACAAAAACTGTTGTTTGAACAAATTGTTTATATCAAACATTTAACAAACTTATCTGAACGAGCATTTTCATCTGTTTTCTGGCATGTAGGAGCAAATGCTGATCATCAGTTACTCCCATACGTTACCCCCAATGCAGGAGGTGCAGTAGGCAGTAGGTATTCCGCATCTTCCTCAGGACTATGTTGTCCTGAGGAAGGGGCGTAATAACCCGAAACATCGACCAATAAACTCCGTCTGTTGAGGGTACCACTTTTTTTCACCAGTCTCCGAGTGCTGCCTGAAACTTTGTCTACATACTATATATATATATATATATATATATATATATATATATATGTATAGGCAGATGGAGCCCCTTGTTTAAACTAAGCTTTATATAAACAAAGGCAAAAAATTGCAGTTTATAGTGAGTGTTCTCCAGTAGAAGCTTTTAATTTAATATTTATTTCTACATATATTTATATGGCTTGCATGAACATTATTGGCAGAAACTATGGTGTTGATAGATGTCAGAGGTGTGTGTGGTCAGTCAACACGATGAATAGCTTAACCACAGATTGGTTTATGAAGCAGGTAGAGCACAGGGTTAATGAAGCAGAGATACACAATGCAGGAATGTATGGTTTAACAGGCCCAGCCAGGAATGTGTTAACACCAATGGTGTGCGGTATTTGGAGCACACACCTGCACATGCAATCAGTGGTGACAGTGAAATGTATGTGGTGCCTAGCAATGGTGATTTGGTGCCTTGTAATGGTTTGACTGGTTTGCATCTTTAACCAGTCAAACCACAGCAGCTGTAATACTAAAGGGAAAAAATCCTGCACCCTTGTGTGTGTGTGGTAGAATGGAGCTGCAATACTACTAAAGATAGAGGCACAGCTCTCTATTAAACACTAATGAACCAGGGGTGGTAATAGCGCTCACATGTGTTACACTAATAATGTTATGTTGATAAGGTAAATGTGTGTACTATAAGTGTGTAGAAAACACAGCAGCTGTTTGAGGAGAAGCAGTTACAGGAGTTGTGCATTTATTTACAAACTAGATTGTACTAAATTGATTTTCAAATATTTTTATTCATTTCTATTCATTCATCTGAAAAAAAGATAGTCAGCTGAATACAGCATGAGGGAAAAAGAGAGCGGCAACATTCATCCATCAGATGGAACTCTAATGCATTTTTGAAGCTCTGAGCAAAAATCCATTGTTTGAGTTGAATGAAGACAAGCAAGTGCATGATCTACCTCTGTTTACTTGGCCTGTGGACTTAGGGCCTGATTCAGGTTGGATCGCAACTGCAACAGCGTACGCAGATGGCGAATTGCTGCATACTGCGCATGCGTATGTATCGCAGTGTGAATGCACAAACTAGTCACTGTGATCAGGACTGCGATTACAGTGACTACGCAGACCCAGAAGTCCTGTTTGGGGGAGATGACGGAGGGTGGTCAGAGAAACGCAGGAGTGCCAGTGCGTTTGAACGCCGTTGCAGGGGCGTGCATAAATTATCCACTGCGATGGCATATGCAGCTTGAGCTCTCACTGCGTACCTGAAGATTAGCAATTTCTGAGTAAGGTCTGACCTTGTGCAAGTGTGCGTGAGGCTGCGATTGTATTCGATGTTACCAATGGTTCTGTAGTCTTGCTAAGTATTATGGATGTGTGTTAGTTAATGTGGGCATCCTTATGTTGTGCTGCGATGGCATAGCGATCACGGTGGATTAGCAAATCTTCACAGTGAGACCGCATGCGTAAATGCAACGGCAATCGCAGTTGCGATCCAACCTGAATCAGACCCTTAGTTCTATATAAAGATATCTGTGAGTGTTAAAAGTGCTTATTGGAAAGTTGTGTATAATTGTTATTAAGCTACTGTATTATAAACTCTTATTTCTGTTTTGCTCTATCTTCTGTCTTTCCTCAGGATTTGGGGTTGAGAACCAATCCGCCTATATGAAATGGTTCCCAAAACTGAAATGAAATTACAACTACTCAATGAGATTGACATATTGTCATACACATAGATATTATAATCATTAATGGCCATCATCTGTTATTCTGCAATCAAAAGTTCACAAGGAAAGGAATTCCTGGGCACATTAAGGAAAGGTACAGATAATTTGTAAATGTAATTAACATATATTTAAAATTGAGGAAAACAACTGCTCATGAGAAATACTATTTATTTATTTAGCTTGGAGAAATAACTTGTAGGAAGCCTGGCAGTAAGTGTGCACAACATCATGATGCATGAACTGCTGAACTATAACCAATTGCAGAACAGTAAAGGTAAGTAGGTATGCTAATCTGCAAAAACACTGCAAAGAAAAAAAAGTTGGTTGACAATCCTTGAAAGCCCAAACTTATTTTTATTTTTTTACATTAATTAAACATTTAAATCCATTTTATGGGGTGATAATTATGTTGGTGAAATATCTTCAACTTTTAAAATAAGTGGAGTATTCACTTTAATAGTTTGCTCTATTAAGGCACAATACAGTGTTCATATAAATAGGTAATACTTTTGTAGCTTTGGAATAAAGCATCTATGACTGTCAGTTACAGAGCATGATAAATGGAACAGCTCTGGTGATCCATCTGTTTTGTTAGTACTCCTGTTTCTACGACAAGTTTGCACAAAAGTAGTACTGAAATGTGTACTGCTAAAACATAACATAACCTGACAATGATCAGCCCATAGGGCTTTTAAAGAGAAGGCCATATTGTTATGCTCTAGGAAGTACTCTGCACTAGCTGTCCCGAGACATGAGGGAAAGCACGCCATGCGGAAGACTTTCCACTACATTAGTGCTGTATGAAAGACACTGACCACTTTTACATTATTATTTCCATGTTTTAGAAAATTACATAAGGGAAAGACCTGCGCAGATCATCTTGTCCCTTCAAATAGTTTTAAAACTGAAGAAATGATGAGAATAAAGTAGACATTAAAACGTACACTGCAAATGGAAAATCAAAATAAATCAAAATGAGTGACCTAAAATACATATGCTTACACTTAAGCAATCAAAGCAACATAACTTTGGGTCACTTCCAAATAACTGCAATGTAATGAATTGTATGTAATACATAAAAGGTCATTATTAACTAGTTTTATAAAATAAAATAAAAATTTACTGCTTTTTTGACTTAGAAAATGTATTATATGTTGATGATACAATATGTTTACTGCCACAATACTTTTTATGTATTTATTTTGTTATATAGATTTTTCTTCATATAGTGTGGGATGCATTTGGACATATTTTAGGTACATAATATTTAGTTTTTCGCTGTCTTTGGAGAAAGGTCCATTTATGTGTTTAACATATGTAAAACTAGCCCCAATTTAGTATGTAATTAGAAAACAAAGCATCATGTGATTGTTTCAGTATATGTTGCAAATCATGTGCTTTATGTTGAGCTTATCAGCCAAATGGATTTATGTAAATATATGATAACGGTTATTGCGTAAAACAACAAAACAAAACATATGAATACGAAAGAGAACTGCCAAAGATCACATGACACAAAATTAATTACGCTCTGGTGAGCTTGGCAACCAATCAGAAGTGGTCTCTTACACCACAAAACAAATCACAGATAGCCCATTTGTTCCATGTGTGTGTTTTTTCTCTTTATGGATTACAATTGGATTACAGTGCACCAAGATTAAATGAAGATTTTAGGTAAATATTAATTATAAGGTAATTAATTATGCATTACTATGGGGCCATTTTGGTATATTAATTATGGAGAATATTTAGATTTTTAATTGTAAGGGATTATTTGATTTATTAATTATGGGTGTAAGATTTAATTATTAATTATGAGTTCACTGAATTTATCATTTATTACAGGGGATTGTTTTCATTATTTACTCTGAGGGCATGTATTTCATTATTCATTACTGGGACACTAACTTATTTACAGTGTTTATTAAGGTGGAATATAATTATTTATTTCTGTTTGGTGCATATCTTTATACTTATTACAGGGACATATTTCTTTCTACATTATGGGTGACATTTTTAGCACACACAAGGTTTTCATGATTTTGCTCAAAACCACTTCACTGCCAATGTGTAATTTAAAATTTTAGTCAAAAATAGATTTTCCTTTATAACTTTCCCCTTTTCTTCTTTCTTTCCTTCATCGCCCTCTTGTCTCATCCTGTTGGCCCCTCCTGTAAAACCACGGCTCTACCTGTTCGAATCTGCATCTTCTACTACCTGCTCTGTCCCACCACTTGTCCTTCCTTTAGCTGTGTTTCCCAGTTAGGTCCAGTAGTGTGGCAAATGGTGACGTGGTCTCCTCCGGGTGCCAGGAGGTTTGACTCAAGCAGATTCCAAGCCTTCTAATGCCTGTCCCCTCTCCTGGTCAGCTCCCTGGTAGGGTTCCCCATCCTAATGCCACATATTTTTCCACTCACCACTTGCACACTGGTGGCTGGTGAGGTCACCGCTGTTCCAGCTCAGGTGTCTTGACCAGCAACTCCATTTTCTACACCAACACACATGGCAAAATTACATGGCGTCACCCTCCCCCTTATTTATCTAGTGCCATTTTCCAATAGCTGTTATTCCGATGTTGGTTTAGAGGTTTTTTGTGTATTGATGGCTTTGTTGTTTTTCTAGCTGCATGAGTTAAGTTTTAGAACATGTGAGGTGTGGGCGGGGGTTTGCTGTGACTCAGATGATTAACTGGTCTTTCAGGTAGCTTTGAGGTTCTATCTGTTCTGGGTAGGTGTCTGCTTATGGACAGTTCATGCTGGTGTGCATATGTGACACAGTGGTCAATTAGCCATATTGTTATTTTTTCATCAGCCATTTTTTTTTAGAATTTTTTTCTGTTCCGTTTGGTTATGGTTGAGTGGGTATGACTTTTTCTGTTGTCTTTTCTTACTTCTAGTGAGTTGCCCATGTCCTGTTAGGAATGTAGTTTCTCATTTGCTGTTTTATTGGCATGGTGCTTTGGGGGATTGTTTCTGTTGTATTCACTTCCCTGTTGTGTCTCTGGCCATCCACCAATCACAGTGAGATATCAGAACAGAAGGTAGCCCAGGTGAGTATATTGGTAATTTGATTTTGTTGCACTACATTGATCTGAGCTCTGATTGGGTGAAAGGGGCATGATTTTCAATAATGTAGAGAAGATTTGTTCTGCTACTCACTGTACAACTGGGGTAACTGTTCCCTGGTGCCCTTCGATGTGTAATCACATATTCAATATACTGGATCTGTGGAAGCACTATTGTAAACGAGTCACAATAGGACAAACTTTTAACCAACATTTCAATGTCTTCATGACATTTTCATCATGGTTACAAAAAGATAACAAAAATGTAAATGTGCTCCCCATCACCACAGTACTCAATGGATGCTTGATGACAAATGTATTTTGATATGAACATTACTGTGTCCAAACAATAGATCAAGCTCTAATATAATAGTTAAAAATATAGGTATGAAAATTTCCGAAAAGTTGCAGTAGTCTGACTTATTTCTAGTCCTTACTGCTGCTGCATTCTAGTATATATATATATATATATATTTACTCATACAGTATATATGTGTATATGTATATATATATATATATATATATATATATATATATCTCAGTCCAGCACTCGTTTGTTTTTTGTAGTAATATCTAGCTGGGGTTGGAATGGAACAAAACATAATACAAATGTGCAAATGGACGGTGGCACTTCGTTCTTAATAAATAAATGGTCCATGCTTGTGCTGTGATGCAATGTTTTAGCACTTTAATGTGCTTTTGTTAAGCAACAAAATACAAAAGAACAAGTGTACACTTACTCTTATATGTACCCCACCTCCCTCATTGCTGGATGTCAATCTTTCATGTCCGGTCCTCTCTGGACTTCCCACTGGAAGGGACATCAGAAAGTCCTGCTACATAGCAACAATGTAAAACCTTTTGCAACATTGTAATAAATACTGTAGTTAGTGTTACACAATTAAATGCAGTGAAATATGTGAAATCATATAAACACACCTGTGCAAAACTCTTATATATTAGCTGAACTTAACAACCATACTGTTGTTATACTATACAGTGTTAGTATATATAGATATAGTTGAATCAGAAATTCATTATTAAAATGGCTAGAAGGGTTAACAGTTTATTTTTTATCAATTATCAAAATGCAAAGTGAATGAACAGAAGATAAATCTAAATAAAATCAATATTTGGTGTGACCACCCTTTGCCTTCAAAACAGCATAATTTCTTCTATGGACACTTGAACACAGTCAAGTATTTTGTAGGATTATAGTCAGGTGTATGATTAACGAATCTTAATAAGCAGGTGATAAAGATTATCATTTTCATATGTAGGGTGAAACACAGTCATTAACAGAAACAGCTGTGTAGGAGGCTTAAAACTGGATGATGAAACGCCAAACTACAGTATGCTACAAAAGTGAGGTTGTGGAAGACAGATTCATGTCATAGGTCATACACCATGGCAAGACTGAGCACTGTAACAAGAAACAAGGTAGTAAAACTGCATCAGTAAGGTCTCTGCAAGGCAAAGATTTTAAAGCAGACTGTGGTTTCAAGATTTGCTGTTCAAGCTCTTTTGAAGAAGCACAAAGAAACGGTCAAAATTGATGACCGTAGACGCAGTGGTCTGCCAAGGAAACTTAGTGCATCAGATGAAAGACACATCATGCTTACTTCCCTTCGAAATCAGAAGATGTCCAGCAGTGCCATCAGCTTAGAGCTGGCAGGAACCAGTGGAACCCAGGTACACCCATCTACTGTTCGGAGAAGTGGTCTTCATGCAAGAATTGGACCCAAAAAGCCATATCTTTGATGTGGAAACAAGGCCAATCGACTCAACTATGCATGAAAACATAGGAACTGGGTTGCAGGAAAATGGCATCAGGTGCTCAGGACCTGATGAGTCAAAATTTGAAATATTTGGTTGTAACTTTTTCTGAGCACTTGCCAATGGTTCACACACCATCTTTACTTCCAGCTCACAAATTTTGGGAGGTATGACACAAGCACTTTATTATTTATTTTGTAATTATTTATTAAAAATGATTGCTTTTGCAAATGACAAACAAATACTGGGCAACTATGTTTGTTATCTGAAATTTTGAGCTATATCGCATGTAGCAATATGGACTGATAATCATCATGGCAACTTGCAATCACTGGTAACAAAGCCCCTAGTTATCATTCATAACATTCCCTTTATACCAGTGGTTGGAGAACAGGGGTAAATTACCCCACATGGGGTAAAACTGAAATTCCTGGGGGTAATGGATGCAGGGCTGGAGGTGCATGTGAACCGGGTGCGCCACTGCACCCGGCACCAGTGACCTCCAGCCCGGCACCTCAGGGAGGCTCTAAGCCAGACACCTGCTGAGATATTATCACCAGTGGGTGCCCGGCTCCTTCCCTGCAGCGCCGCATTAGCCAGAGGCTGGAGATCTCTTCTGAACTCCAGCTTCCGGCTCTCCCCATGCGCACTATGGGAGATATGTCATGACGTCTCTCCCATAGTTCCGAGGAGCAGCCTGGCGGACAGGACGATGGCGGATGCTGGAGCAGGGATTAAGGTAAGTGGGTTTTTTTGTACAAGCAGCACTACAGGGGCATAACAATGGGGCTACTGCTACAGGGACATAACTATGGGGGCACTGCTACAGGGGCATTATATGGGGCACTACTACAGGATTTCCTTCCTTTCAAATCAAGGGGGTAACATCAGCGTGTCTAAATATATTTTGGGGTAAAAGGTAAAAAAGTTCCCAGACCCCTGCTTTATACCAGCAAATCTTATCATTGAACAACTTTTTTTCATAGTTTATCTTTAGTGACATGGAATCCGGGAAGTTCTCAATATAAAGATGAAAGATCCACACGTTGGGGTATATTTACTAAAGTGAGCATTTTTAGAAGTGCAGGTGTTGCCCATAGCAACCAATCATATTCTATTTGATATTTATCTTGCACATTCTAGAAGATAATAGCTAAAATCTCATTGGTTGTACAATCCTGCAAACATAGTGAATAGTCAGCTCAAGTGTTGTGTCTGCAAGAAACAGCAGTTTGCAAGCTTCTCTTCATATTTTAATCAACAAATCTGTTTTGGAGGAGGGGATCCAGCCAGGCACCTCTAATCCCCACTGTGCTTGCCTATGGTACCTTTGTGGTCAAATGTAGGTTGTCAGAAACTTCACGAAAAAGTCATTCATTTCCTCCTATCCACTTTCACTGTCAGCTAGAATCATGACATAAATAGCCACTTGTCGAACAAGATATCCATCTATTCAGGTATCGCCCACTTCCTGTCTCTAGCCATATGTTTCTGTTATTTATGTCAAGAAAATAGCATTTACACAACCGCTGCTAGTTGTTTACAGAAGTTTAACTCCTCTGATATGGTCTTGCTTGTGTTGCATGCTTTTAACCCATAGATAATACATGAACTTGTACATTTTAAAATATGCTCGTACATGCATGAAAGAATAAGCACATAACTGAAATGACAGCACCATCTGCTAAATACAGATGATGTCAAGGGGAAATGGCCACTGCATAATACTCAGTGTATGATCATATGATAATAATATATATTTTTTAGTATGTAGCTGTACTAAGTATTGCTAGTTTACTGATCAAATGGGTTGTAGACATTTAAGGAACAAACAGTTCCTGTAAGGATTTAATTTCAGCTAATGGTGTCCACTACATGTGTTTCTGAAATATGATACCTCGTCAGCACTTGCCACTTTTATCTCATATTTTCTGAACATTTACATATAATTATATAAAAAAACAAACCTAATAATGGAAAATGGACAAACGTAAGTAATACTGGATCCATGTATTGATAAAAAAACTTTAGCTAGTACAATTATTTCAATCTAATAATAAATAAAGGTAGAAATTATTAAATCATTTAGGTGTTCCCTTACCAAAAACTGCTATGGTTCATTACAAACACGCATCATAAGTGACAATTCAGGAAATAGTGATAATGCAATAAAATATATTCATGGGTATTGAATTTGAACACTGATATGTAGCATAGAATGTTTGAACAAATAAAGATAATGTGGAGATAAGAAGGTAAAATGTGGCCTTTGTGGGGGCAATATATAACAGCATGGGTCTGTTACTGCTATACAGGGCTGCTGTTAGGGGGGGACTGCGGCTACTGGAGTCCCGGGCCCGGACCCTGGCTAAATGAGGGGGGGGTGCCGGGGCCTGCCTGCTATCGCCACTGGAGAGCCTGCAGCCCGTGAACAGAAGAAAAAGGGCCCAGCTGCCGGAGCCGCTGTTACCGGCTGCCGATCCAGTCCCCTTAAATGGAGGAGGCAGCTTGCCCGCTCAGGACGCTTCTCCATCAATCTACATGATAGACACCCGCCTGTCCCCTATAGTCAATAAAGTTTTCTGGTATGAAGTCGGCGCGCGTGATGTCATTACTTTTCGTAGCGCCGCTGAAGGGAGAGCCTGTGGTAGGAGGAGCTGCAGATCGAGAGGAGCTGGAGCAGCCAGCGTCTGCATTGCTGGGGAAGAGGCAGAGAAGAAGGAAATAAGGTAAGTGAAATCGAAATCACAGTGGGTAGAGACTGGATGGAAGGTAGAGACTGGATCTAATAAGGGGGGCGGGGCACGCGAGGGGGTGGAGTGGAAAAAAAAAAAGCTGGGCAGAGACTGGGTTTAATAACCTGGAGATGGGGGGTGGAATGGAAGAAAAAAAGCTGGGCAGAGACTGGGTCTAATAACCTGGGGATGGGTGGTGGTCTTGTGGGGAAAAAAAAGCTGAGCAGAGACTGGGTCGTATAAACTGAAGGGGGGGGAGGGATGGAAAAAAAAAGCTGGGCAGAGACTGGGTCGAATAACCTGGGGGGGTGGTCTTGTGGAAAAAAAAAAGCTGAGCAGAGACTGGGTCGTATAACCTGGGGGGGGGGATGTGTGGGAAAAAAAAAAGCTGGGCAGAGACTGAGTCGAATAACCTGGGGGGGGAGTGTGGAAAAAAAAAGCTGGGCTGAGACTGGGTCTAATAACCTGGGGGGGCCTGCCTATCTTGTCAGTCCCAGGCCCCACCATTACTGATAGCAGCCCTGCTGCTATATAATATCATATACAACTAACATATTCCACAAATATGTACAATACTAAGGTTTATTGAACTAATTTAGTTCCACTTTTGTATAATACTATCTGTTAATAATTAACGATATTCTGGCATCATATGTTTTTAATTGGACTCGGATCTGTTTGACTCATATCAGTGCTAAAAAGAGATGAGCAGTTTATTTTAAAATAATTTACCCCAGCTCAGGAGCTTTGGTACCCTAGTGTCCATGAACACAGACAATGACAGTATGATAAAAGTTTATATATGTAAGTATAGTATTTAGAATACGGTTATCAATTACATATCTATCTAATTATTTAAAATAAATATTTTTGACAAGACTAAGAAAATAAGTTATAAGCAGTTTTCTGAGGTTTTTCGCATCAACTTAGGATCCTCATATGTATTAATCAGGGTCTGCAGCAGATATTGGAGATCTTTGCTGTGGTCCCTTAATAGAGCAGTTCCCATACATTTCTATGCAATCTGTCCAAATGTATCAAGCTTGGTCCTGATAGCTAAAACCAACTTTAGTTGACGTTAGCCATTGTAGACTATCTACTATATAAAAGCGAAAATTTGTACTTCTGTCATTCTGTCCTTCTGTCCTTCTGTCTTTCTATACAAATCCACAGTTTACAAGCCAAGATCGTGAAATTTTATATACGAGCGTATTAAAACACGGCGGAGGCAACTAAAAAAATTTGAAATCGAAATTAATTACTGTTCATTTTAAATTAATTAAAAAGCACAATTTTTGAATAGCATTCGCCCTCTACAGGTCAGGTACGGAATTAGAAAAGGATTTAGCTTATCTACTATTTTTTCTTTTCTATCTCTACTATCTACTATATGTTATTTTTGTTTAATTTCATAATTTGATTTTATAACATGCATTTTGCTACATACTAAGGAATAATGGAATTTTATTCTGTAGCATATAATCTAAGTATCTGAACATAATTTATTATGGCTCTCACATGGAGTTTACAGTACCTTTTAAATGCTGTATGAATTTATAACCACTATTGATATTAAGCCAGGCTTATTATGAGTCTGAATATGGTAAAAATTGCTATCTACATTAATGAGGAAAGATCCATTTGATTTAGAATCAGGTCCATAAAGATGGAAACTATACTGGGATGCAGAATCGCAGCTCTGCAGCACAAATTTTTACTTATACTTGCTCATGCATGAGCTTACACAACTAGATGGTGTCAACAGGGGCGACCAAACTTTTTTGTCTACCTCCTTGGTTGCTGGACTGCACTATGGAATGCACAGAGGCTACTTCCATTCCATTCCTTTGTCAGCCCCTGAAGGGTAAAACCGATTGGATAATCTTATACACCATGGAGATCCTGAATGCCGGAAACAGCTGCACAAGGAACTGGAAGTAGTTGCTGTGCATTTCATAGTGCGATCCAGCAACCAGGAATTACAAAGTCATCCTGGTATCAGAGCAACAGAAGGCCGTTTTTACACTGTACATCCGACAAATTTTTTATGTTTCTATCTGCGAAGTTTGCTTTCCACCGTTACAGGTCCTATTTCCTTCAAAGACCTTAGGACTGTGGATGGGGAAGTTTGTCACTCTTTTCGTGAGGCCTGCCTAAGGAGAGGTTTGTTGGAGGATGATGTGTAAACAAACATTCTTAAAATCCCGGGAAATGCCAGGTAGTCCAGCTAGTAGACTATATTTATGAAAATTTTCCTGAGAGGGATCATCTGTTAGTCACTGCTTGCACATGTGCATTACAACTGCCAGGTCTCAAACCCATAAGTTATTCCATCACCGGGGCAGCTGGATATTTGGAAGCTGTGCCAGCAAGATTTAGATAATGCATTATAGTGGACACAAATGCCAGTAAGTCCACAATCATGGTCGCAAATTATTGCAATATACAGTATCTTTGATACATCTTGCCCACAGAAAGGGTCTGATTCTGAGTTGAATATAAGTTGAAAAGTGGCCCATTCTTGCAGATTTCAGCATTCAGAATATAGCATTTCAGCGATGGCCTGCGTTTCCCATACTTTGGGAGTCTAAAAGGAGGCCATCCCCACCCAGAAAGAGCAGCAGATTGTCTATCACTGACAGTCTGCTGCCGCTCTGCATGCTGGATCGCAAACCCGTACTGCACATGCTAGTGCAGAATGGTTACAATCGGAAATGTGCACTATCACAATGGTTCTGAATTAGCCCCTAAGTAAGTATTGTCTTGATTTATTGGTTTATTCTTTAATTGACTTGGTATATGTCCACATTTTTAACCAGTTCTTACATAACAGCATAGACTACCTTTACTCATAACTTTAGTATTATTTTTTTTTCCACTGCATTTAAAAGATTTTTAATATTTATTTGTAAGTTCAGTTTTTATTGGATATAATTGGCTGAACCATGGATTACATGTAATATATTTGTCCAATGTGTGTTTCCAAAATAGTCCAAAGCAATAGAGAGAATTAATTATTTAGCAAAACTATCATGTCTGGGAGTGAATGCCAAAATAGCAGAGAAATCTTTAGTGATGGATAAAGCAAAGCCCCCTATTTTTATTACATATTCTTACCTGTAATGAAAAGCAGTTACTAATTTTTCACTGTAATCAAGATAAGGGTTTCAGCCACCATAGACTAATGCATTAGTAACTCCATCCCCCTCTTCACAATCCTTAGAGAAAGATTCTCTTTACATGCCATCAAGGTGGGCATGACCATGATGCAAGTGGAATGGCTATCATTTTAGACAATGCTGGGGACTCAATTCTAGTAGCCACTATACAATTAAGAGTATTCTAAGTTCTGCCATACAATACAAAGGTGAACTCAGTGACCACCATATAATACAGAGAAAATCCTAGTAAGTGCCATACAATACTGAGAGAATCATAATGACAACTATACAATATAAAAAGCATCCCTGTGAATGTTAAACACCGAAGTGCCAAAAGTCATGGGATAGATGCCTAGTATCGTGTAGGGCCCCTTCTAGCCCAGCGAAGTGCAGCAACTCGACATGGCATTGATTCCACAAGTGGACAGAAACTCTGGAGAGATGTTGACCCATGCCATCTGGATAGCTTCCCAAAGTTACCTGATATTTGTGGGTGCAAATGGACCCTTACACCACATCGCATAAATGCTCGATTGGGCATATTTTGGGTCAATTTGGTGGCCAAACCATTCTTTAGAACTCCTCAGAATGCTCCTTGAACCAATTCCGGACAACTTGGTTCCGATTACATGTTGCATTATCTTGCTGGAATATTTCATTGTTGTGGGGGTGCATGAAGTCCATGAAGAGCTGCAAATGGTCATCAAGCATATCAACCTAACAGTTACTGGTCAATGTTATGTTCAGGTGGACCATCAGACCCAACCCATGCCTTGTGAATACACTCTGCATCTTTATGGAACTACCTCCAGCCTGCACAGTGCCTTGTTGACAACTGGGGTCCATGGACCCATGGGATCTGCACCACACCCTAACCCTACCTTCAGCCTGAAACAACTGGAACTGTGACTCTGTCCTCCAGGGTCCAATTAGTGACATCATGAGTCCAAGTTAGGGGCTGTGTCAGGTGTCATAGTGTCAGCAGGGCCACTCTGGTGGGTCTTCTGCTCCCATTTCTGTTGAAAGCTAAAAAATGCTGCACTGACCTACTGAATATGCGTCTGGTTCCTCATGCATTGAATATTGAAGTGATTTGAGACAGATTCACTTGTCCATTACCACGATAAATTCTGTCCAGATGCTGCTGGTCACAATCATTAAGCACCCTTGGTAAGCCACTGCACTGTCTACGGTGGATGGTAATGCCTTCCATGAGGTATTCCTGGTACACACGTGACACTGTAGATCAAGGAATGTTGAATGTCTGCACAACTTTTGAAATGATGTCCCACCAATCTAGCACCCCCTATCATACCCATTCAAACTCCAGTAATTCACAGCCTAGCTGTTATTCAAACTAACTCATGAGAGATCGATTACAACTGATGCAGGTCTGGGCATTTCCAAGACATCACAGTAAGGTCACGCCAACTACCATTACCTTTTCATACTGCTATCCCATGACTTTAGCACTTCAGTGTACAATACAGACAGTATCCTAGTGTCCACCATACAATACAGAGTTAATACTAATGAGCTCCATACAAAAAAACAGCATCAGACCGCCCCTGTAATACATTTAGCATTCTAAAGACTTTTCATACAATACAGAGTGTATTCTAGTTACATAACACACACTAAAGAAAACATTCTAGTCACATATCCCACAGCTACTTACCTGCCTGAGGTATCGGAATCCACCCAAATTGTTACTCTTTTTTTTACTACATGTCAAATTCTCCTTCTTACCCAAACAAAGTTCAGTGTATAGGTTCATTCATTCATGCCATGAACTTTGCTGACTGAGGTCCAGTCATATCATGAGTTCAGAGAGCAAAGGGAAAGGTGTAACTCTCCATTTTCTACCCAGAATCAGCCCCTTAGTGTATTCTATTTATAAATATATTAAACATTTAATCATTGTGTACAGCATATAAAACTTCACCAGGTCTCCATAATTTACATATATGTTCAGTTGTGCTGATTTGTATAGGTCTGTGCATATACAGGTACTGTAAATATATTATTTGAGCCCATATGCATGATAAGTGCAAGACATCTCTAGGAAGGATGACCCAACATGATTCTAATTTGATGTATGTGAAAATATTGTAAGTAATATGTGCATACCTGGGATTAGCTGTTGTGATCAGAGAAAATGTGGCCTTTATACAGTACCTTCTATTGACTGTAATCTCAAACCTAGAAAAATAAATCTTTATTTTGCAGCTTAGGTAGATAGCCAGAATTAGTGAGAAATAACCCCATGCTCTTAGATCCACTTATCATCTCAGGCAACATATACTGGTGTGCATCAGCCACCATCATGTAGTGTATGTAGTTCCATCATCAGCATCATTTATTTGTAATGTGCCACAAAACTCTGCAGAGTTAGAAAGTCAGAGTAACAAATCATACAAAAAATAATCACACAAGTAATGAGGCTGATGAAAAAGTGCAAATGTGATAGAAGAGTAGAGGGAGCCCTGCTCATGAGGTATGAATGACCGCCAGACCTATGGAAGACCGGCAGCAGTGAAGATCCCGACAGGTAAGTATACAAACTAACCTAACCCTCTCCCCCCCCTAACCCTCCCTTAGGGGTGCCTAAAACTAACCTCCCCCGGGGCTGCCTAACCCTAACCCCCCCAGGGAGGGGCCTAAACCTTAGTCCCCCCTGGGAGCCCCTAACATAACCCTCCCCTTTATTCGGTATGCCAGGCATCGGGCTCCCGGCATAGGGATAATGATAGGCATCAGGATAAACCTAGAAGCATGGATGGATCAGTGAGATTTGTCTGTGCTTCTGTGTTTAAAAAAAATAAAACCTGTGAAAATATAGAAAAAAAAAACATTGTGGCCCCCCCACCCCCCAAAAGAACAACCAGTACCGGGCTTTGGAGACCCAGTACTGGTTGTGTTAAATACAGTACAGATGGATCTCACTGATCCCGTCTATGCCTCTGTGTTTATTTTGTTACACACAGATGCATGTATAACAGATCTCTCTGATTCGTGCATGCATTTGTGTAGGTTGGGATGTGAAACTCAAATGGAAAAGGTGTTCTATGTATTTGGGTTCTTTTTTGTATCTTTTGCGGCCAATTTGCACTATATTTCGACCGTTAAAACTAATACAAATCCTCAGTAAATTTCCAGGTCCTATTGATGTCTATGGGAAAGTGCTGCCGAGTTGGACCAATGGTCTATATGTTCGAAAACACATTGGCCTCTGAGTTACAGGTATTGTTGCAGAGTTTTAAACACTGAATGGAGCAAAGTCGGCCTCATTCAATGTCAGTCGAGCTTAGTAAATTTACCCCTAAGGGTTATATTTACTAAAGTGACAATTTTTAGAAGTGGAGATGTTGCCCATAGCAACCTATCAGATTCTAGCTATTATCTTCTAGAACAGTGGTTCTCAAACTCGGTCCTCAGGACCACACACAGTTCACTTTTTGCAGGTCATGCAGCAGGTGCACAGGTGTATTCATTACTCACTGACACATTTTAAAAGATCTACAGGTGCAGCTAACTATTTCACTAGTAATTATGTGAGGAGACCTGCAAAATATGCACTGTTTGGGGTCCTGAGGACCGAGTTTGAGAACCTGTGTTCTAGAAGGTACTAGTAAAATGTTAAGTAAAATCTGATTGGTTGCTATGGGCAACTCTCACTTTAGTAAATATACTTACTGATTATTTACATATTGCTAAATTGACCTCTCAGTTTTGCTACATAGTGATCAATGATTTATTTACAAAGTATTATTCTAACATTTATTGACTAAAAAGGTACCAGATAGTTTACTAAAGATATCCAGTAGAGTAAAATAGGAAACACAAATAAAACTCTTGTTTGACCTCTGAATATAGCAGTTTTCAAAAGTTCTAATGTAATATTTAAATACTTATAGAGATTACTTCCATTAGCAAGTAGTTCACCCCACACAATTACATATATGAAAGTAAGTAGAACTTTTGATATAAAATCTGCTATTAAGCACTTTTAATTTTCTAATTATATCACAAAAGTAGTGATACAGTACTAGTGATACAGCACAAGTGATACTGTACTACTGATCCTGGGCTTATACAATAGTCAGAAGGGTTTAGCAAGTCTTTGGGAATATTGGATAGCAAGGGACTTCCTTTTCCATGTAGCCTAACTGAGCATACACATGGTCAGATTTGTTAGATGAACGATATCATTCAACGATGAACAATTTTTTTGAACGATGAATGATTTGAACGATTTTATCAACGATTTTGTCAACGATTTGAATGATTTTTATGAATGATGAACAATTTGAACGATATTGTACAAATCTGACAGTATTTAAATGAGGGGAAAACAAATGAGAATGATTGGTCCAAACACAATGTTTGACAGTTGTGTGTGTGTGATATGGTGGGTGTGGCTACCCTGAGGGAATTAAAAGGTGGGGGCAATTTTAAAACATTGCATTTCTTGCTCTGTGGTTAGTTTGATTCGGTTTATACCAGCTAAACGTCATTGCATTGCTAATTTGCTCCGCTTTGTTTTTGGATTGCCTTTTATAAAGTGTGTTTATTGTGCTATTGTGACATGGAACCCATTTGTCAGCGAATTATGGTGGCCTACGCAGAAGTCGCAATTTTGTCTGAGAGGGAGAGGGTCGAGAGGAGGCCTCGCTCTTGCTGGACAAAGGAGTGGCTACTGAGGAGGGATACCATGTCCCATATGCCTTTGTTGATGGAATTCCGTGAGAATAATCTGGATGACTACCGGAATTTCTTGCGGATGGATGACATCATCTTTCAGGAGTTGCTGCGGCTTGTGACTACTGTTATCCAGCGACAGGATACGAATATGAGGAGGGCCATATCGGCTGAGGAGAGGCTGGTGGTTACCTTACGATATTTGGCTAACGGAAGATCCTTAGACAAGGGGAGGTGTGAGCGCTCTGAGTCTAGAAATGTGGGTAGGATAGTTTTGATTAATGTCACAAATCTAGCTAATGGGTGTATATGGGAATCTAAATAGGAGAGGGAGGAGGGGGGGGAAGGAAAAGTATAGGGAATGTGCAATACAAGTCCTGGTGTGAATCACCGTGAATACTGTGGGTAGGGTGTTCACTTGGAAACAGTTCAGTAAATAAATGATCTTAAGACACCGGGTTGGCAATAACTTGTGGCAGTATGTTCTTATAGGGTCATCAGCTGATTCTTTAAATAACAGTTAATGGTGCAAAAAAAGAAGAAAAGAAGATCTCCCTTTGTCCACTGGTATGTGGATTGGTGTCCCAGCTCTCATCCTCAACGTGTCCCATATGCAAAAAGAGGAGACCAGAGCATCAGGTGCAGGTAGGCAAGAATGGTGTAAAGTATGTGGTGAGTACTTACCCAGATCCTGCCGAAAGCCCACTGGTTCACCTGCAGTCTTTGCTCGACGGTCCAATTAGTATGGGTGTGGGAGAGGTAGTCCGGTAAACCATATAAACACTAGTACATGGACTCAAGGGGAGATTAAAAATGTGTTTTATTGCTTGTCCACATGCAAATATTGCTCCTGGTGGTACAGGTAACGAAGGGTTAAACGTAAGGCAACAGGGGAAAATACAATCTTAATATAAAAGTTCTGGGTAAAAGGTAGGTCGCTTTAATATCCCCAACGTGTTTCGTCCCCTGTAGGGACTTTTTCAAGGGTAGGTGGTCTGGGGGCAAGGTGTCAGGCTTTAAATACCTTTGATGAAGCTCCGTATATGGTGTACTCCTGTTATTTCCGGGTTCACGCTCTCCACTGCGCGCTGGTCATGTGACAAGAGTAAGTCTGGTCACATGTATAGACTGCTCACTGCGCATGCTCCATGTGTTGAGAGCAGACAGTGCGCCTCCAAAGGTAATACTGGGATTGTTCCATTGTTCTCCCCTATGTGTATGGGGCTACATTGGTCTCCTCTCCTGTAGGAGGCCATTTTGGGTGAGATTCTACACAATGGAAGCCTTATGTTAAAAGACGTGTTCATATTAAGGGAAAACTATGCACTGGCAGAATGATCGTAGTAATGTAAATGTTAAGCCCATCTGTAAGGATCTCACTTACACTAGCTTAACAATCTTTAGTAAGAGCGCTGAGTGTAGGTAAAGGTGTTCTGCTTAGTGTCACTCAATATGGTCCTCCGAATGGTCCCAGCATCATAAACAGGGGTGATTGGATCGTAATAAGTACAAATGTATAAACCTACTCTTAATCTTATGGGGTCAATTTGAGAAAGTATGACACAAGATAATGGTACTACCCTTTTGATATGTGTTGGTCCTTAATTAATAGTAGTTGAGACCATATGTGATATGAAAATGACAGTATGCTGTTAATACAGGTATAATGTGCATAATATGCTTACTGTGTTGCCACGTAACATGAATGACCTAATACGGTGTGGTTCTCAAACCATAACCCAATCATTAGGTGTCAATATTTAGACCTTCCATCTGAAGAGTCCGCATTTCGCATATCCATCGACTTTCTACTCTGTCGATTCTCGTAATGTGATCCCCCCTCTCCAGTTTGGCTCAACCTTTTCTAATCCAGTAAATGTAAGGCCCTCTGGATTACATGCATGTGTTGTGCTGAAGTGGTCTGACACACTGTCCTGTGAATCCCCTATTTTATGTTGTTGATATGTTCGCTGATTCTGGTTTTTAAATTACGGGTGGTTCTTCCAATATATTGGAGTTGACAGGGGCATCACAACACATATATGATGTGGCAACTGTCACATGTGATAGTCTCCTTAATTTTGTAACTTTATCCTGTTCTGTCTGATACCACTTCTGTTGTTGGTGCAGTACTTCTATATTTTAGTTGTGTACATGAACGACAACGGCCACAATGATAGAAGTCTACATTTACACAGCGTCCTTCCAGGGTATGTTGCCTAAAGATTTTCTGATTGGGTTTGATATGGTTCATAACTAGTTTCTTACCAATGTCTGGTGCTTTACAGAATACTATATCCGGTTTAGCTGATAACATGGGATGTAGCTTCTCGTTAATGTGGAGTAAACCCCAATGCTTTTTTAGAATATTTTTCACTTTAAATGCTGCTCCTGTGTAGTTAGTGATGAAATATATTTTATTCTGTTCCTCCTGTGTTCCTTTGTCCTTATATTGTAAAAGTGGTGATCTGGGATACGTAAGTGATCTCTGATAGGCCTCCTCTACGCGTTCCATGTCATATTGTTTCTCTTTGAATTGATCTTTCAATTTACTACTTTGTTCCACAAAATCCATCACATTGGAGCAATTTCTCCTAATGCGAGTGAATTGACCCATGGGGATGCTGTATAGCCAATTATGGTGGTGATTGCTATCAGCCCTAATATAGCTATTCACGTCCACCTGTTTGTGATGTGTTCTGGTATGGATCCTATTGTCCTGGATGAAAATGTCCAGGTCCAGAAACTGAACATGTTCCTGACTGAATTTAGTAGTGAAGACTAGATTTCAATCGTTTTTATTGATGTAAATCAGGAATTGTTCCAATGATGTCTTGCTCCCTTGCCAGATGAAGAGTACATCGTCTATATATCATCGCCATAGGACCAAGCTCGCCCCAAGCTAACTGGGAGACCAGATGTTATTGTCCTCCCAGTGGCTCATGAAGAGGTTCGCATAGCTTGGGGCAAACTTGGTTCCCATGGCTGTTCCACACCTCTGCAATTAGAATTCATCTCCATACCACATATAATTGTGGTTGAGGATAAACTCTATACCCTGCAGGATGAATTTCACTTGTTGTGGGTCTAGTTTGGTATCCTTGTCTAGGAAGTATTTTGTGCTTTGTAGCCCCTGGGTGTGATTTATAACCGTATACAGCGACGTAACGTCGCTTGTGGCTAACCATAGATCCTCAGACCAGGTTATACCCTGTAATATTTTGAGTACCTGTGTAGTGTCCCTTAGATATGATCGCTGTTATTTCACATAGTTCTGCAGGAATTGATCGATATACTGTGACAATGGTGCTGTTAGTGAATTTATCCCGGATACAATTGGCCTTCCTGGTGGATTTTTGGAATCTTTATGTAGTTTAGGAAGATAATAAAACACAGGGATCACAAGGTGAAGTGTGTTCAGAAAATCATATTCCTCTTTTCTGAGGATCCCTGTCCTAAGGCCTTCCTTTAAGAGTAGGGTTAGCTCCTCATGATAACGTGTGGTGGGGTCCCCTTTTAGTTTGTTGTATGTGTCTGTGTCCCCTAAGATTCTCAAGGCCTCTTTAAGGTAGTCCCCCTTATTCAAAATGACCACCCCCCCCTTTATCAGCCGGTTTGATAATTATTGCGGTGTCTTTTTTCAGGTCGTTCAGTGCTTTCATCTCTGATTTGGTTAGGTTACATGTAGTACGTCTTGATGTGTTGATTTTGTTAATGTCCTCCATGACTGCCTTTTCAAAGGTATGGACATAGGGACCCTTGAGGTAACTAGGGTTGAATTTCGATTGGGGTTTCAGTTTGGTATGTTGATATATATCGCTATTTAGGTTGGTATATGAATTGCACGATTTATCTATGAAATATTTTTTTAGGTTTAGTTTCCTGGTAAAGTTTTTTATATCCATATATGTTGAGAATTTATCAATCTTATTAGTGGGGTCGAATTTGAGTCCTTTACTGAGGACTGAAGTTTGCATTGATGTTAGTATTGTGTTACTCAAGTTGAAAATTCCTATTGGATGTTCTGCCTCTGAGTTGGGTCTAGATCCTTTTTGATTTTTTGCCCTTCCCTACAACCTCTTCTACAGTGTTTAATTTTCGTTTGTTTGTTAATGGGTTCCGGTTTTTTTAGATGGGTATGTGGGTTCCTAGGTCTAAAAAACTGTCTCCCCATTTCTTGGCTGATCTAAGATCTTCTTGTACCGCACTTGATAGTGACTCTGACGTGTTTAAATTTGGTAATGATGTTAGGTTTGTCTCTTCTGAAGTGGTCTCTTTGGGGGCAAAGGAGTCCCTCCACCCTCTTTCAAAGGACTGTCTTATAGTGTTGATGTAGTCATCCTTGTCTGGGCTCAATTCTTTCAAGGAATTAACAGAAAAACTGTGTGTATCTTCCTCACTGTAAGTGCTTAAGTTTAGGAGATCAATGATCTCATTGTTCTCTTCCGGTTTTGTGTGTAAACGAGTCATGAACTGTTGGTAAGTCAGATTGTATTTTTTGTATATTGGAGTACCTGGAGTGTTAAACCTATCATGTTTACAGATGCTACTTGTGGTGTTTTTCAATGGATCCTGGTGAATAATAATAGTTCTGTCTTTATGACTTGTGATCAGTGGTACTTTCTTATTGTGTTTCTTGGTATGCTTCTTCGATGGATCCCTCGACTTGTTCCTACGTGTACATTTAATCCCAAATCTGTCCCTGTTAATTTTGGACTTCTTTGTATTGATTAAATGTTCCTCCTCTCTATCCAATTTTTGTTTGATAGGTCTTCTAAAACCTTATATTCCTTATCTCCTTTACATGGTTGTAGACTGATATCTAGTGTGTCGATGTCCCTTTTTAATTGTTCCAATTCATGCTCTCTATCTTTAATGACAAATTCCAATAATCTCATGGAACACTCATGTAACACTTTATCCCAGTTTTTTATGAATTCAGTGTTGTCCTTATTATGGGTGGGTCTCTTTTTAATTTTCAATCCTTTAGTTATGATGCCCTGTGATGTGTACCAATGTAGAGTCTGTTTGTCCCACCATAATCTCGTTTCATTTTCTAATAATTTCTCTAGTTTGATAAATGTCTGGCAGAACATCTCATTGGATGCATTTAGTGGTACCTGTTTATTTAGTTCTAAAAATATAAGGTTCGCCCTATCTGGCCTAGATCCTCTGGAATCTAGAAGGCCCATGCGTGTAAATATGCGTCTCCTTAAGCTGCCGGCCTATATGGGATATAAAATCAATGAGCTAGATAATGGTCCACTATACAGGAGTATAATTCTAAATATAGCTGCTACACACAATCAAAGAGGTATCCCGGCCTCATAAGCAATACGATAGAACAAGGGGAGGTGTGAGTGCTCTGAGTCTAGAAATGTGGGTAGGGTAGTTTTGATTGATGACACAAATCTAGCTAATGGGTGTATATGGGAATCTAAATAGGAGAGGGAGGAGGGGGGGAAAGGGAAAAGTATAGGGAATGTGCAATACAAGTCCTGGTGTGAGCCACCGTGAATACTGTGGGTAGGGTGTTCACTTGGACACAATTCAGTCAATAAAAGATCTTAAGACACCGGGTTGGCAATAACTTGTGGCAGTATGTTCTTATAGGGTCATCAGCTGATTCTTTAAATAACAGTTGATGGTGCAAAAAAAGAAGAAAAGAAGATCTCCCTTTGTCCACTGGTATATGGTTCGGTGTCCCAGCTCTCCTCCTCAACGTGTCCCATATGCAAAAAGAGGAAACCCGAGCATCAGGTGCAGGTAGGCAAGAATGGTGTAAAGTATGTGGTGAGTACTTACCCAGTTCCTGCCGAAAGCCCGCTGGTTCACCTGCAGTCTTCGCTCGACGGTCCAATTAGTATGGGTGTGGGAGAGGTAGTCCGGTAAACCATATAAACACTAGTATATGGACTCAAGGGGAGATTAAAAATGCATTTTATTGCCTGTCTACATGCAAATATTGCTCCTGGTGGTACAGGCAATGAAGGGTTAAACGTAAGGCAACAGGGGAAACTACAATCTTAATATAAAAGTTCAGGGTTAAAAGGTAGGTCGCTGTAATGTCCCCAACGCGTTTCGTCTCCTGTAGGGACTTTTTCAAGGGTAGGTGGTCTGGGGGGCAAGGTGACAGGCTTTAAATACCTTTGATGAAGCTCCGTATATGGTGTACTCCTGTTATTTCCGGGTTCACGCTCTCCACTGCATGCCAGTCATGTGACAAGAGTAAGTCTGGTCACATGTATAGCCTGCTCACTGCGCATGCTCCATGTGTTGAGAGCAGACAGTGCGCCACCTAAGGTAATACTGGGAATGTTCCGTTGTTCTCACCTATGTGTATGGGGCTACATTGGTATCTTCTGTCCCTCTCCTGTAGGTGGCCATTTTGTGTGAGATTCTACACAATGGAAGCCATATGTAAAAAGACGTGTTCATATTAAAGGAACACTATGCACTGGCAGAATGATCGTAGTAATGTAAATGTTAAGCCCATCTGTTAGGATCTCACTTACACTAGCTTAACAGTCTTTAGTAAGAGCGCTGCGTGTAGGTAAAGGTGTTCTGCTTAGTGTCACTCAATATGGTCCTCCGATTGGTCCCAGCATCCTAAACAGGGGTGATTGGAACATAATAAGTACAAATGTATAACCCTACTCTTAATCTTATGGGGTCAATTTGAGAAAGTATGACACAAGATAATGGTACTACCCTTTTGATATGTGTTGGTCCTTAATTAATAGTAGTTGAGACCATATGTGATATGATAACGACAGTATGCTGTTAATGCAGGTATAATGTGCATAATATGCATATTGTGTCGCCAGGTAACATGAATGACTTAATACGGTGTGGTTCTCAAACCATAACCCGATCATTAGAGGTCAATATTTAGACCTTCCGTCTGAAGAGTCCGCATTTCGAATATCCATCGGCTTTCTACTCTGTCGATTCTCGTAATGTGATCCCCCCCTCTCCAGTTTGGCTCAACCTTTTCTAATCCAGTAAATGTAAGGCCCTCTGGATTACATGCATGTGTTGTTCTGAAGTGGTCTGACACACTGTGTCCTGTGAATCCCCTTTTTATGTTGTTGATATGTTCGCTGATTCTGGTTTTTAAATTACGGGTGGTTCTTCCAATATATTGGAGTTGACAGGGGCATCACAACACATATATGATGTGGCAACTGTCACATGTGATAGTCTCCTTAATTTTGTAACTTTATCCTGTTCTGTCTGATACCACTTCTGTTGTTGGTGCAGTACTTCTATATTTTAGTTGTGTACATGACCGACAACGGCCACAATGATAAAAGCCTACATTTACACTGCGTCCCTCCAGGGTATGTTGCCTAAATGTTTTCTGATTGGGTTTGATATGGTTCGTAACTAGTTTCTTACCAATGTCTGGTGCTTTACGGAACACTATATCTGGTTTAGCTGATAACATGGTATGTAGCTTCTCGTCCATGTGGAGTAAACCCCAATGCTTTTTTAGAATATTTTTCACTTTAAATGCTGCTCCTGTATAGTTAGTGATGAAATATATTTTATTCTGTTCCTCCTGTGTTACTTTGTCCTTATAATGTAAAAGTGGTGATCTGGGATTCATAAGTGATCTCTGATAGGCCTCCTCTACGCATTCCATGTCATATTGTTTTTCTTTGAATTGATCTTTCAATTTACTACTTTGTTCCACAAAATCCGTCACATTGGTGCAATTTCTCCTAATGCGAGTGAATTGACCCATGGGGATGCTGTATAGCCAATTAGGGTGGTGATTGCTATCAGCCCTAATATAGCTATTCACATGTGTTTGTGATGTGTTCTGGTAAGGATCCTATTGTCCTGGATGAAAATGTCCAGGTCCAGAAACTGAACATGCTCCTGACTGAACTTAGTAGTGAAGACTAGATTTCGATCGTTTTTATTGATGTAAATCAGGAATTGTTCCAATGATGTCTTGCTCCCTTGCCAGATGAAGAGTACATCGTCTATATATCGTCGCCATAGGTCAAAGCTCGCCCCAAGCTCACTGGGAGACCAGATGTTATTGTTCTCCCAGTTGCTCATGAAGAGGTTCGCATAGCTTGGTGCAAACTTGATTCCCATGGCTGTTCCACACCTCTGCAGGTAGAATTCATCTCCATACCACATATAATTGTGGTTGAGGATAAACTCTATACCCTGCAGGATGAATTTCGTTTGTTGTGGGTCTAGTTTGGTATCCTTGTCTAGGAAGTATTTTGTGCTTTGTAGGCCCTGGGTGTGATTTATAACCGTATACAGCAATGTAATGTCACTTGTGGCTAACCATAGATCCTCAGACCAGGTTATACCCTGTAGTTTCCCCTGTTGCCTTACGTTTAACCCTTCGTTACCTGTACCACCAGGAGCAATATTTGCATGTGGACAGGCAATAAAACACATTTTTACTCTCCCCTTGAGTCCATGTACTAGTGTTTATATGGTTTACCGGACTACCTCTCCCACAACCATACTAATTGGACCGTCGAGCAAAGACTGCAGGTGAACCAGCGGGCTTTCGGCAGGATCTGGGTAAGTACTCACCACATACTTTACACCATTCTTGCCTACCTGCACCTGATGCTCGGGTCTCCTCTTTTTGCATATGGGACACGTTGTGGATGAGAGCTGTGACACCGAACCATATACCAGTGGACAAAGGGAGATCTTCTTTTCTTCTTTTTTTGCACCATTAACTGTTATTTAAAGAATCAGCTGACGACCCTATAAGAACATACTGCCACAAGTTATTGCCGACCCGGTGTCTTAAGATCATTTATTGACTGAACTGTTTCCAAGTGAACACCCTACCCACAGTATTCACGCTGGTTCATACCAGGACTTGTATTGCACATTCCCTATACTTTTCCCTTTCCCCCCCTCCTCCCTCTCCTATTTAGATTCCCATATACACCCATTAGCTAGATTTGTGTCATTAATCAAAACTACCCTACCCACATTTCTAGACTCAGAGTGCTCACACCTCCCCTTGTCTATCATATTACTAATGAGGTCGGGATTCCTCTTTCATTGTGTGTAGCAGCTAGATTTAGAATTATACTCCTGTAGCGCGGACCATTATCTAGCCTACCGGACGATCCTTGGCTGACCTGAAATTTGGTTCCCTCATTTCACCACAGGCTTTGGGCATCATCATACCGGATACATGCAACGCCATATACCAGGCCCTCAAGTCCTAGTACTTAAAGGTAATTTAAATTAGTACTTTTTGAACTGAGTTAATTGCATGTAATGACACACTGTGGATGATTTTTTACAAACTATTGTTTTTTTTGTGTGTGTGGTAAACTTTAGTCGGTGATCTTATTTTTCACTGCCAAAATGTATTCACATATTAATTTCTTTAGATAATTATGTGGTGTGGTAAATCTTTGCAAAAAAATTGCATTAATTCCTTTGCGTATCAATGGACTTATGCAAAAAGTGCTGCATTTGTGTTTGGGGTTTAGAAATGTTAGGGAACCCCCATGCAGCCTTACGGCAGACCCGCAAAAACAAATATGTTGTGTTTCAAATCAGCTGAATAACTCCAGTAGTAGATACAACAGTACACGTGGCCCTTTTTTTGCAATTTCCCTAGTCATGATTCACCCTTATAAGTAGTGCCTTCTTTATTAGTACCTCCTTTGCTGTGCCCACAGTACCCCCAATAGTAGTCCACCATATGCTTTGCCCCAGTAGTAGTGATCCTAATGCAGTGCCCCCAGTAGTGGTCCCCCTATGCAGTGCCCACAGTAGTGGTCCTCCCTATGCAGTGCCCACAGTAGTTTTTCTCCCCTCCAATACTGTGACCCCATGAAGTGGCGCCCCTATACAGTCAGCCCTATAGTGGCCACCCTATACTGAGATGTCTGTTTATGCACCCCCTAATGCAGTGACAGTGCCCCCTATCACACACATCCAAAAAACTGTTCACAAACACTAACCTTAATTCTCGCACCTGACACAAACGTAAATGACCGCTCCGAGACTCAACTCTTCTCTGGCAATACAGTACAGGTGAAATGTCATGACGTGTTTCCCATTTTAGCCTTTTCCAGGAAAAACTGGATTGTGGGGCAGCTGGTGGCTGGGTGTATGTCATTTTTTGATGTGGGGCCTGCGCTCCCTGCAGTCTACACTACACAAGCGAGGGGACACTAGCTGCAAGTGCAGATATGGGCCGCTAGTTTGGGGAACCTCTGTGTTTGGGGGCCCATGTACAACCACTCCTCTTACCCCCCCCCATTAATCCGGCCTTGCTTAGTGGTTTTTTTAACGATGCACTATTTTGGCCACAAAGATTTATCTTATATAAGGATGGCATTCAAACAGTTTTTCAGTCTCATTTTACAAACACACCAATTGGCTGGCACCTTATTGTTTTTTCACTCTGTCTCTGTAAACACTGCGTAGTAAATAGACAATATTAAATACTGTCATTTTTTGTCATAAAATTATAAATTAATTTGTTGACACATTTTCTGTTTTTAATTTCAGTTCCCTGCTAGTGTTGCTGATTGGCAGAGCATTGCTTCAGATTTTGAGAGGAGCTGGGATTTTCCAAACTTCAGTGGTGCCATTGATGGAAAACACATCAGGATTACCCAACCCAGCAACAGTGGGTCCTTGTACTTTAATTACAAGGGCTATTTCAGTATTGTGCTAATGGCAATAGTTTCAGCCAAGTATGAATTTATCTTCATTGATGTTGGAAAGAATTGTTGAGCGTCCGATGGTGAATCATTTAAAAACACTACATTTTATGACAGGATGGTCAAGAAGACCTTACATTTTCCTACTGCTAATGATTGTTCAAATGGTTTATCATTTGTTTTCATTGCTGATGAGGCATTTGCCTTGCACGAACATGTCCTTAAACCATTTGCCCAATGAACACTGATGCCAGAAAGGTTTATTTTTAAATATCGACTATCCCGAACCCGAAGAACAGTGGAGAATGCCTTCAGGATCCTGAGTAATAGGTTTAGAATTTTCCACACGCCTATAAATCTCCGTGTTGACAAGATAAATTGGGTGGTTCTGGCAGCTTGTGTATTACATAATCTATTGCTGCGTAAAACCCAAGGAGAACTCAGTTTGACAACTGGAGTTTCCAGTGAACCTGCACTTCAAAACTGGCCCTCTGTCAATCCTCCTTTGCTTTCCCAAGGTGGCACAGCAGGGGTAAAGCAAATCAGTGAGCGATACCTGTCTTATTTTAATGCTGAAGGTGCCGTTCCTTAGCAGGCAGACCGTGCCTAAAAGTTTGTAAACTATTATCAGTAAAAATGTCCTTAATTTGAAATTACAAGGAAAGGTAAATTAAACGCTTCTTTGCTATACGTTTTCCTGTTTTGGCCTTGAATTCGTCTCTACTTATTTTGTTCTTGTACATTACTAAATTTAACAGACCAGGGTGTAATGCCAAAGCTTTAGAGACCCAAACTCCTGGGCTCTAGGTCCAAAGCATTACCACCCTAAATCAGTTAGCGTAAGCCAGGGATCTCAGGGGAGTGGGGTACCCCCCAAAGAAGGGTCCCTCCCCCTGAGCACCCCTGATTTACGCTGAAGCCTGGGGCTCTTCCCCTTATCCCTTAGAGCAGTGTGTATGGGGGTAATGGGGTGGGCAAATAATCTAAATCTATGGTATATTACAGTGGAACTGCAAGTGCCAGCATGCCTGCCACTTTGCACTTGTAGAACTACAAGTGCCAGCAGACATGCGGCTCCTGTAACTTCACTGTAAAATAAATAGTTAAATAAGGAGAAAACACACTATTTTTTTGGTGGGGTTGGACCCTATGTTGTTTACATTTTTCTAACTTTTTATTCAGATTTTTTTCCTTGTCAATCATAACAGGATTTTTGGTGAAATATTGCAGGGACCCCCCTAAAGATGTGTAGACATAGAGTATTACTAAGGGCAGACGGGGTTTCTAATAGCCACGCCAGGTGCATAAATGTGGCTTTGAAGAAGGTGAAGCAGAAGAGCATTTTTAATTTTATTACGGGAAAAATAACTATGCCCATCATATTTGGGGAACTTGAAATTAGGGATGAGTATCTTTTTAAGTTGCTAAAGTCATTAGGAAAAAGTGTGTAAAACCCCCTGCCACAAACAGATGCAATTATAAAAAAAACCAGGGCCATATTTCGGCAACTCCCCAGAGTCAAGTTGGCTAATTTTTAACTTTGTCCCCCAACATTGTTTTTTATCACCCTCAAATTAAAATTTTTGTTTTTTTGTGGAGTACGGATTTGTTTTGTGAATGCTTTTAAAACTTTAAATATCCCAAATTGTGTTTGTGGCCTACTATTTGAAGTATGCTAATAAAAAATACACACAGATATCAAATGGACAATTCAATAAAAAGGGCTGTGTCCCCGAGGAGGCATTGTGTTTTATATAATTCTTTATAAAATAGTGAGGGATTGGCAACAGAGATGATACGGACTTTGAAAAGAAAAAACTACTGCAGCGTGAACTCTGCTGCCAAGAAAAGGTCCCGGGGGAAGTACAAAATACAACTGTCTGTGGGTTCAACATCAATTCTGTACAATGCATATATGCACCATTGGGGTTTTATGAATTTGGATAGGTCCCGAGAGAGAGGTGTTCCTGTTAGGGGTGAGCGGGTTCGGTTTTACTCAGATTTACTCGGATCTTTAAACGGCATTTTATTGGCTATCGCCTATCATGTGTTTTGGATAGCCAATATAATAAATCCGAATTTGCGGTAAAGTGGCGATAAGAACCGAGTAAATCCGAGTAAAACTGAGCCTGCACATCCCTAGTTCCTGTGACCCAACGTCCTCTGTACTGAGGGGGAGAGATGCAGGAGCACAGTCCATTACCACCCAATATGTTACTTTGGAGCTCCATTTTTTCAAAATAATTGTTTTTGAAATGCAATCAGGGCATGCCAGTGACGCCCCTCATTGCATTACAAAATGCAACATTAATAACTCCTTGATGTACTATCCAGAACATGCAGGGACATTGGCCTTGATTTAGAGATGGACGCTCTTTCAGAGCACTCGCTCTGAATCAGGGCGGCATATTTTTGTTTTTTACCAGGCCTCGAGACCATTGCAACCATCGGGACTTGCGACAAAACTTTTGTGGTAGGGTCTCGTTTCCACAAGCCGCAGTGAGCTTTCGGCTCAAATAGAGCCGTAAGTTCACCAATGACATCACTCGCGATGTCAGTGTAGCTGCCCCCAAACATCCAGCGTTCCATCAGAAACACCAACATTTGAACAGCCACCCCCCCTACCCACCTCCAAAATGGCGCAAACTGTCAATCAATGATGACAGCTGCCGCGTTTTGGTGCGAGACCCGGAGCAATGGAGTGGCCGTCATCGGCATGCACATGCGCAGTTTGGGAACATCGACCTACTTGCAAGTGTTGTGCGCTCACAAGAGGGTCTGAATTAAGCCCCCTGTCTGGTCAATGATTTCAAACATGTTTTTTTTTTAAATTCCAAATACATTAATAGTTTGCATAAAAACACCTAAGTAAAATATGTTATTAAAAAAAGTCAGACAATTTTTGAAGGTTTAAAAAAAATTTTTTTTAGAATTTTTCTTATAAATAAAATAGCCCTGGAATACTGGACAGGATCTTCTTGGTTGTACCAAGCCAAAGAGTGCCTTGAAAAAAAAGAATACTCAGATCGGGGCAACAAGGCTTCATCAGCTGCTGCTGAAGTATTGCAGGGGCCAATAAACAAATGCACCCATAACTGGATAAAGCAGAATATAGAATACTATTCCAAACAATGTCAGCGGAAGTCAACACAAATTATGGAATGCCAAACATTCTGAAGGGCAAAAATAAGGTGAAGAAAGTCCAACATTATGATATTATGACCAAGTGTCCAACATCCTGGCGAAACAGAAGGAGAAGTTGAGCTAAAAAAAAATTAACAAACATGCCATAAAAAACGTCTCTAAAAAAATTAGGCCTCAAAAAAATCATCATGGGCAAGGGTGGCCAAAGCACTCCCAACAGCAGAGTGAAGGCCAATTGAGGAAGGCCCTGGAAGGTTGAATGATGACGTAGGGGATTCCAATGCAGAACAGGGAGACATTTGCGGAGGAGGATTTAGGGGAATCGGCGCATGGAGGTGACTGGTACTGGTTTCCGTAGGTACACTTTGCAGGGGTATGTATGGGCTTATCGTCGTGGTTTCATCCACCTCATCTGCCATACCACAATAGATAACCCAATATATAAGCCACCTACAAAGATGTTGGGTTCGTTGCTTCATCTTCCTCAACTCATTGCCCATGTTGAGACCAAAAACTTGGAAATATCGGAACTCATCTGAAGAACCTCCTCAGCACGTGGCCAGTGGCTGGGGAGGAGGTGGTGATGGTGGTGCCTCCACATTGCTCGCCTCAAGTTCCACTAGCTCACTGGCCAGAGGCCCAAGATCCACTTCCTCCTTTGGAGGAAGCTAGGAGAGAATATAATAAGTATTATCTATTTAAAAAAAAAAATTGCAGGATAAAATGTTGTTTGCGGTTGACAAAAAAAACATTTCAAGTGGTACCTACATCACTACATACCATCTGTAGACTAAATTTAACTGGTCCTAAAAATTATTAAAATACCATATAATAGTGTATCTACAGTACTTATGGAATCCTAGTCTCCGGTACTTCAACAGGAGGAACCACCTCCACGTCTTCATCCAGTGAGCTAACAGACCGAGTCTCAGGCTCTTTTGCCAGGATGAAGGACAGGATGTCATAATACCATAATGTTGGTTTCTTCTCCTTATCTTACCTTGCTCTTGAACGTTTGGCACTCTCATATTTTGTGTGCTTCCGCATGAACGTTGTTCGGAAATTATTTATCTTCTGCTTTGCCCAGTCAATGGTAGCAGCTTGCTTCAGGCACCTGCAATACTCCAGCAGCTTGGCGTACGCCTTGTTTTTCAAACCCCGATCTGAGTATTCTTTCATCTTTATATTCCACAGACACTCATTAGCTTGGTACAGCTCCAGAAATCCTGTCCAGTATTCCTTGTTACCAGCCATGACTGAAATAAAAAAGTTTATAAAAAAAAACATTTAAAAATACGGAAACTAAAATTTGCTTTAAAAAATAAAAATACAAACCAGCCAGGTTTTGCATAAGCATGGCAGGTTCTGTATGACATGCCAGGTTTTCTATAACATAGCAGATTTAAAAATACAAACAAGCCAGGTGTTGCTTGAATTTATATACATGCAGTGTTCTCCCCAGAATTTTTTTTGCAATTATACACATGCTGGGAAAAGGGATATCTCCATTACCAATCCAGCCCGACAGGTTTCAGGCTGCTCCCCCACTGGCTCTCAGTCAAAAGTGCCCATTATACAGTGCCCCCCCTGTAGTTTTCCCCATATGCAGTGGCCCCTGTATTTGTGCCATTTATACAGTGCCCCCTGTTGTTTAACTTTGCCCTTATACATTGTCCCCTGGCTGAAGTAGTGCCCCAATGTAGTGCCCCCAGACTGGTCCCTTATGCAGTGCCCCCAGGGTTAGTAGTGTCCCTTATGCACTGCCCCTTGTGTTAATAGTGTCCCTTATGCAGTGCCCCCAGGGTTATTTGCAGTGCACCCAGGGTTAATAGTGTCCCTTATGCAGTGCCCCCAGGCTGGCCCCTTATGCAGTACCCCAAGGGTTATATGCTGTGCCCCCAGGGTTAATAGTGTCCCTTATGCATTGTCCCCAGGCTGGCCCCTTATACAGTGCCCCAGGGTTATATGCAGTGCCCTCATGGTTAATAGTGTCCCTTATGCAGTGCCCCAGGGTTAATAGTATCCCATATGCATTGCCCCCTGGCTGGCCTCTTATGCAGTGCCCCAAGGTTTAATAGTGTCCCTTATGCATTGCCCCTAGGCTGGCCCCTTATGCAGTGCCCCCAGGATTATATGCAGTACCCCCAGGGTTAACAGTGTCCCTTATGCAGTGCCCCCAGGCTGGCCCCTTATGCAGTGCCCCCAGGGTTATATGCAGTGCCCCCAGGATTAATAGTGTCCCTTATGCAGTGCCCCCAGTGTTATATGAAGTGCCCCCAGGGTTAATAGTGTCCCTTATGCACTGCCCCCAGGGTTAATAGTTTCCCTTATGCAGTGCCCCCAGGCTGGTCCATTATGCAGCGCCCCCATGGTTAATAGTGTCCCTTATGCAGTGCCCCTAGTGTTATATGCAGTAACCCCAGGGTTAATTATGTCCCTTATGCAGTGCCCCCAGGCTGGCCCCTTATGCAGTGCCCCCAGGGTTACATGCAGTGCCCCCAGGCTGGCCCCTTATGCAGCACCCCAAGAGTTAATAGTGTCCCTTGTGCAGTGCCCCCAGTGTTATATGCAGTGCCCCCAGGGTTAACAGAGTCCCTTATGCAGTGCCAACAGGCTGGCCCCTTATGCAGTGCCCCCAGGGTTATATGCAGTGCCCCCAAGGTTAATAGTGTCCCTTATGCAGTGCCCTCAGGCTGGCCCCTTAAGCAGCACCCCCAGGGTTAATAGTGTCCCTTATGCAGTACCCCCAGTGTTATATGTAGTGCCCCCAGGTTAATAGTGTCCCTTATGCACTGCCCCCAGGGTTAATAGTGTCCCTTATGCAGTGCCTCCAGGCTGGCCCCTTATGCAGCACCCCCAGGGTTAATAATGTCCCTTATGCAGTGCCCCCGGTGTTATATGCAGTGCCCCCAGAGTTAATAGTGTCCCTTATGCAGTGTCCCCAGGCTGGCCCCTTATACAGTGCCCCCAGGGTTATATGCAGTGCCCCCAGGGTTAATAGTGTCCCTTATGCACTGCCCCCAGGCTGGCCCCTTATGCAGCACCCCCAGGGTTATATGCAGTGCCCCCAGGGGAGGTGAGGCCTCAGACATGGTCCCCGCTGGTGTCTCCAATCCCTCCAAGCCCCCCTAACCACCACTAGGGAGCCCGAAAACATAGTCCCCTTGGTCTCTCCATTACCCCCCACTGCAATTTTAATGAAATCAAGGCACCACCTTTAAAATGTGCCCACATGGTGACTGCCCCCGCTGCTGCCACCCCCCACATAGCCTGGTTTGGACATGCTGGCTTAAAATAATAAAAAAAAAAACACTTACCTTATTTTGAAGTGTTTTGGGCTTGCTGACCACCAAAGTTTCAGCGTCGGTGTGCTGTCAGCATTGCATTGAAGACAAAATGGAACCCGGGAGTGGCTACCTTGAAAAAAATCATTTTTCATTCAAATCGTTCAAATCATTCAAATCATTCATCAATGAATATCTGAAGAACTATGAACGATATCTGACAAATCTGACTGCAAACATGTCAGATGTCAGATATCGTTCTCAGACAAACGTGAACGCACATCTTTCATCGTCCATCGTTCATGGTTGCACACATGAATGATTTTTCCATCAGATTTGAATGATTGAACAATTTTTAAAATTGTTATTGTTCAAATCTGATGAAAAATCTGACCGTGTGTATGCACCATAAGTAATAGCTAACCTTGCATGTACTGTAATTTTGATACAACTGATTATTCAATGATGTTCATTGTAGGAAAAAAAATCTAAATTGCTATGTTGTTATTGTAGTGATGTTTGAGAAATTCAATATATAACTAATATAAGTACTTATTTATAGTGATAGGAATAGGAAAAACAGCTACTTATAAATAGAGAAATTATAATTGTCATTGTTTTGATTCTCAAGGACTTAGTTGAAAATAGTTACCTTTAAATCTCTGTCCCTTTGTAAGTTTTATCAGTCACGGTATCAGAATTCTAGATACAGTCTTCTGCACAATATCGCCCAAGTCATTTTGTTATTCCAGATTCATTTTTAACTTGCAACCCTAAGACAAATATTGCGGCTAGCAAAATAACTGTGGACATTCATAAAAGATATGTGAGGATCTGAAAACCCATGGATGTACTTAAGTTGATCAATCTTTTATTCACCTGCAACTCACTTGATGGATAAACCAATTCTATATAGATCAATCTGTCTTCACTTCAATAGAAATATTTCTTTGTTATGAAGCCATACATACTAAAGTCATATCCTCTCTATGATGAATCCCTCTAAGCTGAGCACATCACATATTTGTAAGATATTGTAAATGTCTGATTATAGAAAATCTGCATCCAATGATGATATTTATTGCATATAACCATTACATCAAATTAAAACTCACATTGTCTTAAAACATCTGGAATTGTTTGTTGACTGTACTTCAGCTACATAGCCTTCAACTACAGTAGCCGACAACACACTGTAGTCTGTGCACAAGGGGTGGGGTGTCAGCTTTTAATTGCAACTGTCTTGCAGAGTGGTGTTGTTTTAATATCCTGTATAGATTTTTATGTAATACACTTACTTGTAGGCAGCCTGAAGCAAGAATCAATTCTGTGAAGGATTCTTCTTTTGTTAAAAGCCAATCTTGTTTTAATGATGCATGAAGAAATATTTGAGCATTGACATTTTTCTGTCAGGTTTCTTTTGAAAAATCAATTAAGATAATACTGCTTTGACCCAGTTATCTAGTTAATGCTTATTAGGAATGTAATATGATTTACTGTCAGCATAATAATTTTTGTATCTTATCCCATTAGCTTGTGCATATTTCAAAATGTATTACACAATGGTCACTTTTTAAAATGTAATGTAGCAGAATGCATTAATTAAATTCACTGGGATCATTAGACAGAAAATACAGTATCTCTTTGGTTCTGTGTCTCAAATTTGTATTTAATGTGTATGAAGATATTTATGTGCATCTCAGAAAATGGGAACATTTTGCGCCTGTGGTGAAAAACTTTTTTTGTGTTCAGAAATGTTTTCAAAGTCTATTTACATTTGTTTTTATAATAAGATATAATTGTGGTACAACAGTACTGAACATGAAATCTATGATAAATACCATGAGAATAAACATGCAAGTTGATTTTGCCTTTTTTTTTCTCTTACTGGCTTAGTGCATTCGCTCATGCCAGCCTTGATTTAATCTGGCAGTGGCACAGAGTCTATTGAGCCCCTGTATTTCCCCTATGCAGGGCCAGATTAAGGATTGGGAGGGGCCAGGAGCAACTCATTTTCTACCAGTAAAATTTCATAATGCAACAAAGTGCCCCCTATTCTGCAGTGTCCCCTATTATGCCACGCAATGTTTCCCATATTTAATACAGAGTCCCATAAATGCCAAACCGTGTTTCCCTATGTGGTAGTGTAACCTTTTATGTCACACAGTGCCCCCCATATGCCACACAGTGTCCCTCATATGCCACACAGTGCCCCCAATATGCTGCATTATACCTTGCCCATTAATGCTACTCACCTGTGAGTCATTGTAGGACTTCAGATGACTTTTAGCAGTGGCCTTGCTTTCCTCCAAGGTCCAGATGGTGTGGCTGCTGCATTATGCAGACAGAGAAGCTCTCAGCTCCCTTAAGCATTGCAGAAGTAACTTAAAATTTAACGGACTCAGGAGCTCAAATCAGCTGCTTTACATTCCACAGTGACTGTGCAGGGCCATATTAACAACAACCTGGATGTGACTACAGTCTCAGGCCTCCACATAAATATATGATATCATAATGATGAGTAGCCACCAGCTGGCCACACAAATGGCCAGAAATCTAAAGTATTACAATTGTACGTCTATTTTTCTCACAAAATGCTGCAATTTTCATACGTTTACATATTCAGGGAGACATAGGGACTGATAGTGTAAATGTGTATATCCCCACATGGCGCTGGCCACACCCACACAGTACTTGTGTCTACTCCTATGCTTCTCATAATAGGCCCTTGAACATTTTTAAGCTCCAGGCCCATGTTGCCCTTAATCCAGTCCAGTATCCAGGAGCAGGTGCTGATGAGCATCTGTTCTCTTGTTTAGTCAATCCTGTGTTGAGGCCCCCATTATTCCAGCCCTACATCTATAAAGCAAAGGTATTGCAGTATTGTAATTAAGAGGAATGGTCCCAAAATCTGGCCTGGTACACAAAAAGACTGCAGATATGCCAAAATAAATAGTCAATAGGAGAGTCATAAACAGTCTGGGTCAGGATAAAACAGAGCCAACAAAATGAACATCAGAAGCAAACTGCGTCAAAACACTGTAGACATTCTGGAAGCAAAAGATTGGACATATGTAAAAATGAACCTAGAAAGCTGGAGCACAGATACTGATGTGCCCAGCTATAACGTGGCATCACAGCGTTATCTCTCATGCCACGCATGGCTCGCCAAACACCATGCCATGAGTCGTGCCACAAAGAAAGTTTAGTAATGAAAAAAGTCATTACGTGTAATACAACTTTTTGCCCACCAGATGTCACTTTTCCTAAACTACATAGCGCATGCGTCTGATTTAATTACGTGTAATACAATATTTTGCCCACCAGGTGTCACTATTCCTAAACTACATAGCGCATGCGTGTGATTTCCAATGTACCGTACGGTATGTTCTGTATCACCGCCCGATGATTGTTTGACAGAAGCGGTGATTCGGTACACTACAGTATACAGTATTACAGCGTTTTCCACATGGAATCAGGAATGTATGGTATAATAAAGTGGTAGAAGAATGTCTAATCCAGTTTGAAATCATTAAGCTCTGTATTACCCACTGACTGTGCGGTTGAAATCATACTCTGTTTGCGCAAGTGTAAATACAGTACTGTCGGCACTGTCCCAGACTTAGACATTAGACTTTACAAACTACAGAACTCTAGTAATGGGTGAAGCGTGTGGCCTAGCGGTCTAATGCCTAGTCTCACTGCTTCTCCCCTCATCTTGTTCCATGGGTTCGAGACATTGAAAATATGTTTTTTTTAATTATTTTTAAAATCTTCACTTAAAATATTCAGTATTCCATACAGTACATGTGGAGCGCATGCCCAGTGCTTCATGAGTAAAACAGCGAAAATAGGATTTTTATTATTGTACATACAGTACTGTACCTTAAAATGCAAACTTGCGTCAACACCGGCACTGACATAGACGTGGACATTATAGTGATTTTTTATGACCATCAAGTGGTAATGGGCTCTGTTAAAGAGACTGGTCTCTGTGTAACAAAATGACTGTGCGTTTAAACCGCAAAATTGCGTCAATGACAGCGCATGCCCAGTGGTCGGGTTTCAATCACAATAGAATGTGTGCCGCATGTCCAGTGGAGCCAAGCCATAAACCAAGTAGCGCTATGTCATGGCGCATGCCCAGTTGTCTGTATTACTACAGTACTGTTGAATTTACACACTTGTGCCATTCTGCACTGACCGAGACTTACCGTACAGTACAGTATACACAATAGTAAATTCATGACTTCAGAAAGTGCTACAGTAGTGGACTTTGTTTGGAGGGAAGTCTATGTATTACAAACTGACTGTGCTCTAGAGCGCAAACTTGCGTCAATGGCAATGCTGTCCCAGACTTGGAAACTTTAGTGATTTAATGTGTTCAGTAACTGATAGTCAACTCTGTTTGAAAGAGAGGTCCCTGCACTACAAACTGACTCTGCATTTAAACCGCAAAATTGCGTCAATGTCAGCACAGTTGGCGCTGTAGTGACTTATAGCCAGTTCTGATGGGTTACGGTACAAATAGGATCTCTGGCGCATGCCCAGTGGCGGGGTTGCAATGCATTTCCAGTGGTGCTGCGCCATAGCCATACCCTAGTAGCACTATGCCATGGTGTACAGTATGGAAGATCATACAGTAGCGGGTCATGATTCACACACAGTAAAGTGGGATCTCCATATTACACACTGACTGTGTAATAATAATATTAAAAATAAAAAGTGTAACCTTGACTGTCTAATAATAATTAAAAAAAAGTTTAACCTTCCAGGTTTCAAACCCGGAACCGGGTTGTACAGATGTCTGCAATGTAGAAGTTCGATTTCTTACCTGTACGCTACAGACGCCTGAGTACTTCATCGTATGGTACTGTAGATGTCACATAAAGTACTGTAGAGGACAGATGCAATTCTCACTAGGAGAGACTTGTGAGCAAGGGGTTAGGTGATCCATCTTGCTTACACTTCTCTCCTTATGTTCGAGACCTTGATAATTTATTTTATTTTTTTAATGTTCACTATAGTACTGTAGTTATCTTGTTATCCAACCCTTACAAAAATCCATATACAGTATTGTACTGTAGATGTGCCCAGCTACAGTACTGTAGTTTGTTGCTTCATACGGTACGCCATATACCGCATTGCTAGTTGCGCGCTACACTGTGACATATTGAGTCTCATAGCACTGCGCATGCCCAGTTGTCTGTATTATAGTAGGTACAATATGGTAGACATTGTAGTGATTCCATGACTCTAGGAACTACAGTACAGTAGATGCAGTAGTCTAGGGGGCTAATGCCTAGCCCTACTGCATCTTCCATTTTCTTGTCCCGCTGGTTCGAGACCTTTAAAGTATATACTGTATACGGTAATTTTACTTTGTTTTAAATCTTCACTAATACTGTACATTATCCAGACATTCTGGTATTTCTATGCCACAGTACTTTATGACAAAAAAGTATAACCTTGACTGTGTAATAATAATAAAAAATAAAAAGTGTAACCTTTCAAGTTTCGAACCCGCAAAAGGGTTGTACAGGCAGCGTAATGTATTGGTTTGATTATTTACCATTACACTATAGCCGCCTGCAATACCAAGGTTGCACCTGGCTTGAGTGTTTCCTACAATACTGTACGTCATCGTATCTCAGGCGCATGCCCAGATCTACGGTATACCCATGTAGTGCTTTTTTTTCTTCACTACTTTTGTTCAGTATTGTTATCCAACCCTTACTAAACTCAGTACATTTTATATATTAGGGGGTTAATGTACTAAGATGGGAGTTCTATTAAGAAGTGATGTTGCCCATAGCAACCAATCAGATTCCAGGTATTATCTTCTAGAAGCTGCTACTGTAGATAAAAGAGGAGTAGAATCTGATTGGTTGCTATGGGCAACATACAGTACAGTAACTTCTTAAATATAACTCCCATCTTAGTAAATTTACCCCTACATGTTTAACTTTTCCCCCCAATTTTTTTTCTTCCGCCCCCAAAATGTAAGTGAATTTTTGGTGTGTTCTGACATTTTTTTTTTTAAAAGTTACGCAGTTTACAGTACCTTTAGGGGACTGTCTTAAGGCTGCACGTTGAAGGCTTCCCGCAACATTGCACCCCAATTCACCAATTTTTTCCGCCTGCTATTCATACAGTAGGCAAAACTTTTTCACATACTGTCTTACTGTACATTGCATTGACTTCCCGTCTACGGTAGGCGGAAAAGCTTTCAAATTGAATACAGCAATAATTTTACGCATGGCGAAATGACGTAATCTGCAAAACATTTTTTAGCCAATCACGTGTTTTTGCTTCAATGGGTGAAAAAGTGCCAACCAATGTGTTCCCAACTGTCATCTCACAAGCTGTGTTTGAAAAATGACAGTTGGGAGCTTATTGACTGACACCTTATCACTGTTTTATCACTTTTCACTCTGTCTCCTAACACTGCTTTGTAGAGTAAATAGACCCCTTGGAGTGAAAAGACGAGACCGGCTAAAAAAAGTAAATAGACCACCCCTAAATTGAAAACGGCCCTCAGTGTATACAGTACTGTACAGTATGTCTACTGTACTGTATTCTACTGTAAGTGCCGGGCAGCTGTGAAATCACTGTGATGGGTAACAGGGATACTGTACAGTATATGACTGTGGGCGGCAACCCCCATTGGCCGGCGCGCCCCTGGTGAGTGAAATCCTGACCGATAGGACGATACACCCCTGCATCTGTGTGTTATTGACTTTTTGTACCTTTTTAATGACAGATGCACGTGTTGGGTCTCAGGCGCTCTTAAAGACTGAATTACAGTACATACAGTACAAACACCAATTGTATAAATTAATGACAATTTTTATTTAACCTACAGTAACATGCTGTACAGAGGGGGGGGACTTCTTTAGCTTTCCACCGCTGTAGTCCTCTACTGTCCCACACTTCTTTCTTCTACCACTGGCATGTCCTGGAATTCCAAGCTAGACACGGACATGACTACTGTACAGTACCTAGGAGGAAGGAGATGACGTGAGAACAGTCCTTCCTCAATGCCGACCGAAATGCCCTACTGGACCGAGGACTACAGTACACAAAAAGATTAGGCTTTTAAGTTAAAATCATCACTGGCACTTTTGGCCTCAGATCCAGAGTTTCACCTATACCAGGTGCAGACTCTACCTTTCATCGGAGTGCAAGGTCCACTGTACACCCTGAAGAAAGGAGGATAGGCAGAGACGAACAGACAGTAAAAGACAGACACACAGGTTCTCACCAGAGATGCTCTTGCTCTTCATCCTGCTTGATCCCACACACCCTGTACTGTAGGAGAGAGAATCCGCTGTGCAGGGCCCTTCCCTGCTCTAGCAGTGTCACACTAATCCACTTCTCCACATTAATATACTGTATATGCCCTAACTAACCAGCCTAACAAATTTATTAATAACTAATTTGTATTATAATTAAGCCTGGTGGTGAAATACTGTAAGCAGTGCCCCTAGGCCCACAGGCCATATAACGATAAAAAAAAAAACATGAAACAAGACAGTATTTGGGTGCCCCAGATGGAAGTGATCACAAGCTGTCATTTTGAGGTCAAAAGTGAAAATAACTCCAACCCCCCCCCCCTACTGTAGCAGCAGGTGGCTCTGGGTTTCCCAAAGAACAAACTGGCAGGGAGCTAGAAGTATCAGAAGATTTGTCTGAATGCAATAACAGAGCACTAACATTAGCAAAAATGCTTTTCTCACCTGATCCTGATGTCGAAGGGACCGCCGCTCCAACCATACAGTAGATGTACAGTAGAAGCCTGTCTCTCAATGCATGGTGCACCCACTACTGTACAGTACTGTATGTCTGCAACTATGGATGTGGATGTTGACGCAGCCACTACTACTGTACTGTATATGAACCAAAGGAACCTGAAAACTTGAAACATCTGCATAACAAATGGCAACATCAAGCGCAGTAGCAGAAACTGGCAGCTGCAGCACAATCTGTGATGATGCCAATGTGTGCCTTGGAACAGGGTGCAATGTACAGTAAAAGTAGGTGTAAGGAAAAGAGGAAAAGTATGAAGTACAGTACATAAGGACAATAAGGTAGAGTAATTGTAAATAAAGGGCATATAAAATAAATTAGGAGAACACTGTATACTGTAGGGACAGAAAGCACAACCACAATACTGTACATACAGCATGGACACAGTGTACAGTACTTAGCAGTCCGGATCACAAACTGAAAAGAGGAAGTTAAACCCCTCCTCCACATTACTAATTATATACAGTACAGTATAAGCTACATAGCAGTTGCTTGACCATTTCTTTCGATGACAACTGGTAACACTCTATGGAGATGATCAATATAATTGTTACACTGGGCACGTGTCAATACTGTTCTCCAAAACTTCATTATCCCATCCAAAGTTCCTGTTTAGTTGTTGGTTTCACATCAGACCTGATGAACATCTTCAACTGGGCCCAGACCATTTCAATGGGATTCATGTCCGGTGACCTACAGGAAAGTAAAAAAAAATCAAATATTCAATCACAGTACTGTACTTTAGTAAAAAGTGTACTAGAATAATTACTGCTCGGTACTGTACATACTTTTTGGTACAATAAACAGTTAATACAGTACTATAGGACAATACTCACTCTGGTGGTGCATTCCCAATTTATCCCTCTCTCTTCCATGGATTTCGCTGAAGCCAAATGTTTTGGATCATTATCCTGGAATAATCGATGTCCTGATGGAAAGCATTTTCTCACAAATGGCACCATACAGCAATCTACTATTTTTTCTTGGAAGAAGGTCTTATCCATGATGCCTAAAGAGATGAGAAATTGTCAGTAACAAGCGTACACTGTACAGGACTGTAAATAATTTTTACAATAAACATTACTGTACTGCACCTTCAAAAATATAGATCGGTCCTGCAACCCAACGAGATATACCTCCCCATACATGGACCTGTAATGGATGCTTCGGACGTGGTTTAAGTGAGAGATGTGCACGGTGTCGGAAGGACAGTCTTGAGAACCTCTCGAGAGAAACCGAAGTTTCATCTGTGAAAATTACGTCATTAAAATTCTCTCCACTCTCTATCCACCGTCGTGCTTGTTCAATTCTCTTTACTTTATTAACATCCCTTATCATGGGATTTATCCTGTGGAATAAAAAAAAGTTTTAGTTTACTGTCATGTAAAATCAGTGCATTATTAATATATATATATATATATATATATATATATATATATTTTATGTACAGTACCTTGTAGGGCCAAAAATCCATCCCAGTTCCTTACTCATCCGTTTGATGCTGGAACAGGAGATGTCCAGGTCACATTCTGCTTTTAGAATACGTTGGATTTGTAAAGCTGTACGCTCATCATCCTCACAAGTCAATTTGTGCACAATCTTTTTGATGCTCCTACGGTAGAACACATACAGAGCATATACTGTAGCAATTATTGGACAGTTAGTTTTGAAATTGGAACACAATACAGTAGCAATCTAGCAACATACAGTATAATAAAAAAAAGGTTGCTGTAAAGTACCTACCATGTGCATTTAGAAGGAAATCTATATCTGGTCTGCGTTCTCTCAAATGCATGATAGCGCACAGTCTGTAAACTAACAAGAACACCACACTCTTTCAGCCAGGCCTGGATCTGTTGTGTTGTTTTGTGTTCTTTTTTCATGCTTGCAATTATCTTGCTGATGGCATTGCTGATTTTTGCCATGTTTGACGACAAAATCTGTGGAGAGAACAAGAGAAATACGGTACAATACTGTTGCTGAGTATACAGACTGAGTACAGTATACAATACATAATTTAATGTTCAGTATCTTAAAAAACACAGGGGGTATTACATTCTTACTGTACATCAGCCGTAACATGTGTACACCGGTATGTACTGTACTGTACATTATAACCAGCTAGTAAATTTCATTTTGCAGGCTGTGTTTAATAAATGATAGTTTTGAGCTAATTAGTGATATATATTTCCCAATTTAATCTCACATCAAGCTTTCATACAGTATGCCCCTTAATACGCAAATATGCATCTACAATATGAAGAAGACAAACAGGACAATAAACACAGCAATACTGTGACTAAAAACTAAAATGGCCGCCGAGCAAAACAAGATGGCGGCGGGTACAGGATGGTCACTCACGGGAGACTATGAGGGGCAGTGGGAGGCTAGGAAGCGATCAGTGTGTGTGTGTGATAGTTACTCGATACACAAATAAGCATTTACGGGGATGGGTGAAGGACGGGGCATACCGAGGCAGTGGGACGATAAACACAGCAATATTGCGACTGAAACTAAAATGGCCGCCGAGCAAAACAAGATGGTGGCGGGGACAGGATGGTCACTCACGGGAGACTATGAGGGGCAGCGGGAGGCTAGGAAATGATTGGTGTGTGTGTGTGATAGTTACTCGATACACAAATAAGCGTGTACGGGGATGGGTGAAGGACGGGGCATACCAAGGCAGCGGGACGATAAACACAGCAATATTGTGACTGAAACTAAAATGGCCACCGAGCAAAACAAGATGGCGGCGGGGACAGGATGGTCACTCACGGGAGACTATGAGGGGCAGCGGGAGGCTAGGAAATGATCGGTGTGTGTGTGATAGTTACTCGATACACAAATAAGTGTCTTCGGGGATGGGTGAAGGAGGGGGCATACCGAGGCAGCGGGACGTTGAACACAGCAATATTGCGACTGAAACAAAGATGGCCACCGAGCAAAACAAAACGGGACCTTATGCATTGAAACCTGGCAATGCAAATCAGCGTCTAACACAGCAAACTGCAAAATGAGCATGGGAGACTGAGAGGGAGGGAGAAAGAGAGGGAGGGAGGGAGAGAGAGGGAGAGAGGGAGGTAGGGAGAGAGAGAGAAAAAGAGAGAGAGAAAAAAAGAGAGAAAGAGACAGAGAAAGAAAAAGCGAGAGAGAGAGACAAAAAAAGAGAGAGAGAACAATGTACTGTAGTGTACAGTACTGTACTTACGCAGACTCTCGCTGGGGCCGGCTGGGGGTACGGTCTCTGAAACTGTGGGAAAAAAAACATGTAAAGAGAGAGAAAGAGAGAGAGAAAGAAAAAAAGAGAGATAGAAAGAGGGAGGGAGAGAGAGAGATAGAGGGGAGAGAGAAAGAGAGAGAGAGAGAAAGAAAGGGAGAGAGAGAAAGAGAGAGAAAGAAAGAGAGAGAGAGAGAGGGAGAGAGAAAGAGAGAGAGACTAGGGAAATAAAGCAGAGAGATACAGTACTGTACTTACATGGCATGGGGAGGCCACTGGTTGGTGATGCTGTTGAAAAAAATGACAGTATGTTACAGAAAAGAGAGAGAGAGAAAAAGAAAGAAAGAGAGAGAGAGAGAGAGAGAGAGAGAGAAAAATACACTGCTCTCCAGCTCCACAATCACTATATGGAGGTGTTCTGTGTAAAGAAAATAATAATACAGTATTGTACAGTACTCAGAGGGAAGGTAGAGGGTAAACATACTCAACTATAACATTACTACAGTATATACTGTACTGTATTACAGTATTAATACAAAATGTCCTACAGTATAAAACTGTATACAGTACTTACTTGGCTGGGGAGGGGAGTCTGGGTCCTCCTCTTGCCCTGGGGAGGGCTGAGGCCCTTCAATGTCTTCAACTAAAATACACAAGGACAGAAACAATTATTGTGTAAGGAGAAGACATTGGAGATGTTTTTAGAGAGAAAGAGAAAAATAGAGGGAGAGAGGGAGAGAGAAAGAAAGGGAGAAAGAGAAAAAGAGAGAGAGAGAAACAGAGGGAGATAGGGAGAGAAAGAAAGAGAGAGAGAGAGAGAGAGAGAAAAAGAAAGAGACAAAAACAGGAAAAGAGAGCGAAAAAGAGAGAGACAGAGGAAAATTAAAGAGAGAGAAAGATAAAGAGAAAGAAAGAGGGAGAGAGAGGGGGGAGATGGGGGAGATGGAAGGAGAGAAAGAAAGAGGGAGAGAGAAAGAGAAAGAGAGAGAGAAAAAAAGAGAGAGAGAGGGGGGAGAGGGAGGGAGAGAAAGACAGAGAGAGGGGGGGAGAGAAAGACAGAGGGAGAGAGAAAGAGAAAGAGAGAGCTGATTGGAGACCCCTGAATCTGTCTGTGACGTACAGTAATAATGTCAGACTTAAAGGGGGCAGGCCCAGTACAGAAAAATAATGTGTACAGTACTGTAGGTTAACAAAGATTTGGTCGACAGACATTAGAATGGTGGATCAATCAACTTGCCTCTTGTTACTGTAGGTTTATTAATCAAACAAGCCATGTCGACAAATAGTGTGTCACCCTTTAGTCCATGTACAGTTCAGTACTGTAGATTTAATCAGCCTGTCAATCAAATGTCTGCCAGTCATGTCAGTATGTGGTATCAACTGTCAGTCATCATCAGATACTGTAGTATCCAACACCCTACAGTGCAGTGTACAGTAATGTAGAGTATGTCAGAGTCGTGCATTGTACTATATTCGTTATTGTACAGTATACTGTAATTCATGTGATTATACAGCAATACTGTACTTACTTCGCCTTATACGCACTCTAGGTGAGGCCTGTCCCTCCTAAGCAAATCCGACCACCTGCGCTGCAGTGAACGGACGTTGCGGCGCAGGCCGTATAGCTGTAGTATTTCCCGGCTCGCACTTCTGTAGACGAGCTCTTTGTCTTGGTTGCTGGCGAAGGCTTGGTCCCGCCACTTCACCAAGACAAAGAGCTCGCCTGAGGAGAACCTTCGTGCCCTCATAGCAGCCATTTTCAATAGCCAGTGACGCACGTTGTACTTCGCACAGCGCATAACGTATGACGCACAACGCACGTCGACACTAATTCACTCGTTACGGCAGGCATCTGTGGTGCACTGTAATGTAGTCATAACTGTAGTGGTAAAGTAGTGTGGGCATCACGGGATTGAAAAGTTTCTGAAGTCATGAAATCACTATTGTGTAACATTCATAGTGGCACACTACAGTAGTTGTCCTAGCAGATGGGGGATGGTAACTTTTCGTAGCCATTTTCAGGACACAAGAGCAGAGCTGACTGCTTACAGTAGTCAGTTAACAAAGCATCCTTTATTATAGTAATGAAAGGCTCTTGCTTGCTTTGGGGGAAGGGACCTGATGCAATGTGTATGACTCTCGGCCAACTGGGCATGCGCCAGAAATCCCATTGCAACCCTCCTACTGGGCATGCGCCCGCCAGAGATGGAAATTCAGTGCATGCTCAGTGATGGCATAGCGCTACATGGCGTATGGATTGGCGCCACAGATCCCATTGTACCCCCTCCATTTCTAATCCATCGCAGATGGCTGACAGCCACCATAGCACCAACCGTGTAATACAGAGAGCTCTCTCATACAGATCCCACTACTGCCGTACTTAGTGTGCAAGGTTGGAACAGCATCACCATTGTCATAAGTTGGCGATGCAACGCTATTTTGCGCTTCAAACGCACAGACAGCTTTGAACACAGAGCGCTCTCTCACAGTCAGTAACCACTCTCAGACACAGTCCAAGAGACGTCGCTATAGTATGTATGGCTGAGACCATTTCTGCATTGTCGCATGTTTGCGTTTTGCGTTTTGGGTGCACAGTTTGTGATACAGAGCCCTGTCTCTCATTCTATACAGTCTATTCACTAACAGTTTCTGCAGTTATGAAATCACTATTCTGTGATACAGAGCCCTCTCTTGGCGCAACAGATCCCATTGTAACCCCTCCACTGGGCATGCGCATGAAATCCCATTGCAACCCCTCGAAGCAGACATTGACAAAAGTTTTGCACTATTTAAACACACAATCAGTTTGTAATGTCTTACTTTTAAGCAGCCTTTTAAACAACAACACTACAGTATTACAGTACAACACTACTAAAGTAGTTTCACTATTGTGTCCAGAGCAGACAGTGACAATAAAAATATACGGTACGGTATATTCCTTTCCAGGGATCGAACCCGGGACCATAATTCTACCAAAGTGATCACCTAACCACTAGCCCACATGACAGCTACAGTGAACCGCACAGAGCGACCTCATCCTTGTGCACTCCTCTCGCTTGCTGTTTTAAAAAAAATAAAAAATTGTCATACTGTAATTCATCCCATCTCAGTGAAAGCTGTGCGTGCATCTCATTAATCTACAGTATAGGTTATACCATGACAACAACTCGGGCAACTTCTCTACTGTTCAGTTACTGCACCGTACCGTATGTACAATACTGTATGTGCAGTCATTTGCATCCTGTTATAAGATCTTAATGTACATACAGTACAGTACTGTATCGTACAGTATGTGACATTAAAAATACAGTATTGGTTGTGCAAACATGCAAATGCTGTGAATGTGATATCCATCTAATTTACTGTAAGTTTAACAGTATGGCATTCAGTACAAGGCATTCAGTACAAATTACAACAGTGGAGCACTCGCCACCCAGCGGTTAAGCACTGTATTACATGCCGTAGCATATCCTTCATTGAAGAATACCACGGTATGCCACAAGTCCATGGCGTGACTCAGAGGCCTGCACGCCATGCCACAAGTCCATGGCGCAACTCACGCCACGCCATGAGCAACAAAATAGCTGAGCAGATCTGTAAATAGCTTAATACTGTGGCACAGGTTTGTGCTCCGAGCTGATATCTATAGACAGAGCAATTGAAATCTGGTGCAGTTGATGACTTCCAGGATGAGGAGAAGCTGAGAAAAGGAGGTAAACTCAAGCAGCAGCAACCATCATCTCAGCTAAGAGATCATTGGGTTTTGGGTACAGCAATGCTTGACAGTTTATATTAAAGACATTTTTTAACTAAAGTCGACCATATCCATGTACTCCACCATCACTATTACCTGTTGAGTATTTTTATAAAAAAAAAAAAACATAACAAGCATGATGCATGCCTGCAGCTACACTTTATTAATCTGCAGCCCACAAGTTCAACATCCAAATGCCTGCCGCCCCCACAAACTAAATGGATGACATAGCAGGGGATCTTGGCTGTTGACCCAGCTGCAAAAAAGCTCAATATCCAAAGGCCTGCCATCACCGCTACCAAATTGGATGACCCAGGAGCAGGTCCTGGCAGCTGACTGAATCATGATGCATTCTCGATGGCATACAAAAACCCTGCATGATGAACCAAATATTTCCAGTCTTCAGTAGCCCACCGGTCAAGTTGCCTGTGACAATAACTTGGGACAAAAGGGTCCTCTCTGTACAGTAAATCCATCCTAGACCCTACCCTTGTATGTCACCTGTTGTAGAGATACAGTTCAAGGAAGTGGGTGGTGTTTGATTACTTATTGTTATACTGTTGTGCCATCACCCAAGGAGCCCTAGCCCTAAGGAGTGGGAGAGGGAATCCCCCTCCCACTAACAGTTTCCCACCACCCCTTTTATTCAAAATACCCTATCCTTAAAGTGAATATTGGATATTTATGCCCAAGGGGGTATCAACAGCAGGACAAATAATGAAAGTTATAGGAAATGAGTGTTCAGGTGTGGTTGTACAGGCTGGCACTGAAGTTGCAGCATCTTTCAGTAGATCAGGAAAATACACAGTGGGAGTTCTGCAATTGTGTGCAATATTACTTTATGGAGCTGCATTTTTCTGAGGACCAAAAACACTCTTACTCCAAGGGGTGTTGTGCACAGTCATCTGGTATGGTGTACCCACAGGAGTTGGCTCTCCGGTGAGCTCTGCAAGCAAGTAGAGGACATTTCATGCTAAGCAGCCAGGATCAGGAAGATCAAGACGGAGCCCCACGTATCCCAACATCAAAGGAGAAGTGAGATAACTCTCAGCGGATTCTCTCTCAGATATACAGTATCCCACACAGTAACTTTTCCCTCAGTGGACATTTGTCTGCTATGGCAGGTAAGCAAATGATGGGTATACACTGATACTGGGCATCAGGTGGGACTGTTAGGGGGTGGAGGGTACTCTAGGGATGTTGATGCATAATGGTATTTAAATGTAGTTATTGTTATGCTCTGGACTGTTAAAACCACTTTCTTACCACTCCCGTGCCTGTCTAGGATAGCACAGTAGTCTGCTCACACTGCACATTGCTCCCGACTGGTGCTGAGGTCTGTTCGTGCTGCTCTTGCCCCGTCCACTCAGTGTCCTGTTACTGAGCATGGAGATGGCTCTCTGCAGTCTCTTGTTCACATCATTTCTTCCAAGCTTGATGGCACAGTCAGGCTGCTAGACAACAGTATGGGTGCAGCCATGTTGGACTCTGTCACCTGATAGTCTTCCTCCACATAAAATGCTGCTCCCAGACCAGCTGACAGCATCCAATCCCTGGAGATCCTCCCCTATAATTTCCATTTCCAGACTTGTCTCTGTTGCCAGTACAACTTTGCTTCTTGCTTAAGTTACAGCTCAGTGCGGAGCTCTCAGGTTCTCTGTATCTGAACGGTCCCAGTCTATTATATCCAGTTCCTATATTTGGTAAACTAGTCTCCTGTACCATTTTGCACACCAGTCTGGTTTTTACCACTGAGACTTTTTCTTACACCCACCATCGGTTCCAGACGATACCTCCAACCATCGGTCTCATCCAATGCTTCCAACATTGGACTCATATTAATTAAAATCTTCAATTCATCATTAATGGTCCCAACTAATCAAGTTAATCAATTCATCAACATCTGACTCTTATCAATTAAGTTCCTTAATTCATCAACATCGGTCTCAACTGATCAAGTTCATCAACATCGGTCTCTTAGCAATTAAGTTCTTCAATTCATCAACATTGGTCCCAACTGATCAAGTTAATCAATTCATTAATATCGGCCTCATATCAATTAAGTTAATCAATTTTTCAACATCGGATTCAAATCCTTCAAGTTCATCAAATCATCAACATCGATCTCAAACCCATCCAGCTCTCAATCCATTCAATCCAATTCTGCTCATTCATTCACTATTATTATCTCCAGTTCTCATTCCAACCTGCTGTTTAATAAATACATTCCACTCTTGTCCTCTCTTTGGTCCCTACTTCCTCACAGCAATACATGAGGGTCCTGCCTCAAGCCACTCAGGTTTATTCATACCTCCCAAGGCTCCTGTTCAGCCTCCCACACCTGTTCCAGCCCAAACCAACCCTTAGGCGTCACAGTTATATTATTAAAGTGGTTATTAAGCTATTGTTCGCACTGTTATTATAGTTATAATGTGCAATAAAGGTATTGTTGTATCTTCACTATTACTTGCCTTTTGTGTCATCCGCAACCCATAGAGAGTCAGGGTACCATGTTGCTAAAAACATAGGGCCTGATTCAGAGCCGAACGCTCTAACCAGAGCGCTCGCTCTGAATCAGGGCCCTCCTCCATGAAAATGGAGAGTCCTCCTGGACGCTCGCATAGCTGTGGGTGACCACCCACAGCTATAGCGAGCGTCCATGATGATGGTCGCGATGGTCAAGACCATCGCGACCATCGAGCTTGCAACGGAGACCCTGCGGTAGGGTCTCACTGCTGCAAGACCAGGAGTGATTTTGGCTCTATCAGAGCCAAAATCAATCCCACTGACTTCACTAGTGATGTCAGTGGGGCCGGCTTCAGACGGTAGGCGTTCCCATGGGAATGCCTCCATCTGGCAGCCACGCCCCCAACACGCCCACCAAAGGGGGCATGCTGTCAATGAACATCGAAAGCACGCCCCTTTTGGTGCGAGACCCGGAGCGAAGGAGAGCCCGTCGCTATCCGGGTCTCGCGCATGCGCACGACGGAGCTCCCTCCATCGTGCGCATGCGCAGTGGGGCAACATCGACCCGCTTGCAAGTGTCCTGCGCTCGCGAGTGGGTCTGAATGACCCCCATAGTTGCTTTTGTCAAGACAAGCTTGACTCGCATATAACACATAAGGCACATACAAACCCTGTATCTCCCACATATACTGTACAGTTATAGTTAGACTTCACAGCTTTTCAAACGGTTTTCACTCAGCCAAATAAACATTGTGTTGTTCAATAACCAAAATATAGCATATACCAACTGTCTAAGAAAATGGCATTACATATAAATACCTCAATTTTGCTCAAATACTGCAGTTGCTATGGTTTATTACACCTTTTTCTAATTGTTTTCACTGAAATTTCTTTAACTTAAATCAATTATCAAAATGTAATCACATTTGACTTATATATTAGATGTCTAATAATAAATAATTAGGTATCTATAATATAAGCCTGTTAAAAACAGAAGTGCAAATTTAAAAAGCAGAAGCCAACCATCTAAGTTGGCAAAGCCTATCAGCTCTCATTCACATTAAACACACCAGAGTGATGATGTAAAAACAATCAAATGTTGTATTGACTGGTGGGTTCCAGAATGTCATGATCAAATTAAAGAAATAGGTCACAAAACGATATTTGAAAGATTCACTGATCTCTATTTATGAGACAGATGTCCTGTTATCTTTACATTTTAGCTTTAGTAAAGCTGCAGTAGTCTTTGGTTTTTAACTTAAAATCTGTTTTATGCATGGTGCAATGTAAAAAGTCTTAATTTCCTAAAGTTTCCTATGAATAATATATATTTAGTGTTTTATAAATCATTAATTCCTACTGCATAAATTATAAATAATTTTATAAGGTACTCTAGTTTGCATAAAATATTTTGTTCAAATTTAATTTACCATAAGAATACCTCACACTTCCAAACCAATTATTTATTAAATATTCTTAGAAAACTAATGCTTAAATGACTTAAATGTATAAAAAAAACAGCCTGTAGCTTATTAACAGTTAACGCTTAACAGTGTTTACTGTAAATTGTACATGTCATGACATGGGAATCTCAGTAAAGTCATGAGGCTGTCACAGAGTTGGCCATCCGCAACTGCACCTCATATAACAGTCACAACTCCTGCTGGTTATAGTAGACACATGTGTGAACATGTGCACAGTAGCAACAATATTATACTGTACATATATTATGATATTGGTGCTAACAATAATATACTTTAAGTATCATTTAAAAGATGAGTGCCAAAGATGTGTAAATAGTATGCATAATGTAGCCATGAATGACATGTATCACATAAATACAATTGAGCAACAAACGTGTAAAAACAAGTCACTGGACTTCAAATAATTAACTTAAAAAAAGGCTCCACATATCATCAATGGTTTAATATTATAGCTCTTTTTTGAGTAATTGGTGCGGAGCACAGAGTGGTAATACACCGGACATATGTGGGAGTTATTAGGGAGCTATCCCTATGCTAACCCTAGGTTCTTCCCTCCGGTGTTCGGCTGTTGTAAATGTCAATACAGCCGCTGCTGCTTTTCCGTCCATGTGTTACTGGCAGTGTGCTTCTACGCGGCTGTTTGGTTACAGTGTGCGGCGTCTCTCACAAGCTTGTCCAACCGGTCTCTGTATACTACATTGGTGGGATGAAAGGTTGGTCGGCAGGGTCCGCTTGTAACAGCTTGTGTCTCCAACGCATTTCGTATCAATGTACTTTGTCATTTTGTCATGGAATATCACCAATAATATGCTGCAAATCTGGGTGTATCTAGCAAAATAAAAGCATGGGGATTTTGTTCATTATTGATCAAAATATTTAAGCTGGTAAATTGAGATTTGGCATGGCTGGATTGTGTAGCAGCCGATGTGATAGCACATCTTCATCCATATAACTACAGTAATGCTGCATTAGACCTGAAGGTCTTCAGTGGCTCAATATTGTTAATTATAGTAACATGAGCTCATTGTAGCTAGCAATTGTGCCACTATCAGTGCTCACTAGTGCTCTCCATGCACTCACAAGTGAAAGTGACACGGTGCTGGTGAGATACAGCAACACATGTATAACTAACAAGTACCTTTCTTCTTAATAAATTAATGAAAATTTTGTTCATAATACTGCAATAGTAAAATAGAATACTTTATTCTAAGAATAAATAACTCTTTTTAATGCTTCTGTTTGGTAACAATATTTGCTGATGGTGTTAACATTACAAGAGGCACCACCTTGCTTTAAAAATAAACACCTCCTACAGAGTGTTATGAATCACTAACCTGTACAGCAATTCTGTAGACTCACCAGTGCAGTTTGGCACCACTTATCCAGAAGGCAAAGAGTCTAAACTCAATGCAGGATTTCACCAGTGACCCTCGCAAAAGGGCATATGATCTTACCTGTTGCACTGTTCAGGTCGTGGGGCCCCCAGGTTAGCACCAGACATGATGAGGATTGGTTGAGAGGGACACCAAGGTATAGAATGTAAGAAGCAGAGTTGTAATTAAACTACAGTAGCTAGGCCTTGGCAGGCAGCAAGCAAATAGTGGTCTTATACATTCTGAGGTTAGAGTTGGAAATTACATGGCAAACAGAAGACAAGTTGGTTCAGGGCAACAGCTGATAGAGAAAATTCCAGAATCAGATCAAGGTTGGAGAGATCATAATGGTTAGAATCATTCTGGGTCAATAGCAGAAATGGGGAGGGGGCTTGGACTGCACAAACTAATTTTAAACATAATAAGAGCACAAAACACACAACATGGAGTATAAGGGCTCTATTTATTATCATTATTTTTACTAGAATAAAGTGAAAATGGGTGTTTTCACACCCTTTTTACATTATTTTAGTATCACCTAAAGTTACTAAAGGGCAATTGCAGTAGAATTCGTAAATTTCTACTCTAACCCCTAATTATCACTTGTTTTTAGTAATCAGATCGCATTTCCCATCATTGTTATGGGAAATGCGATCTGCCTGGTAGTTACTAAAAATAAATTGTGAAAAAAATACTGGGAGAAGCCACACACTGATCTCTGCTAAAAAAAAAAAAATAGAAAAAAAAAAACTTACCTGAGTCCAGGGACCGGAGATCAGTGCTCCGGTGATGTCCTCCCTCTGGTCAGCTGGTCTCCCATCCTGCACTGGGACCCGGTCATCAGGTGACTGGGTCCCAGTGCAGGATGGTAGATCAGCTGACTGGAGCCATGGAGGACATCACTGGAGCCCAATCCCCGGAGGTAAGTGCAATTAAGTGCGGGGGGGAGTCACGGGAGGGGGCTTAGCGGCAGGGGCGGGTCTTATCGGCAGCTGGTCAGCACATGCCTGGGCACTTGTCATGGTATTTTTTGCGATAATACCGTGCTAAGTGTGCGGAGGGGATTCGCAGTGACAGAGCTTTATCGCAAGCTCTGTCTCTGCAAGGGATTTTTAGTAAATCCCTGTAATACAAATTCAGTCGGTAAAATCACACTACAATCTGCATTCCAAATGCGGATTGTAGTAAATATAGCCCTAAGTAAGGTTCTTAGTACATGTTTGGCTAAAAATGTTTTCCCATCCACCACATCAAGGTGAACCCCATAAGATGGATCCCTAACATCCCTAATACTAAAACACTAATGTGAAATGTATCTAGGACTTACCTCTCATAGTGCCCATTCTAATACAGGGCTGCCATTAGAAATTGTGGGGCCAGGGACTGATAAAATAGGCAGGCCCCCCCGATTCTTGCCTCTTCCTGAAGCTGCATGTGGCTCAGTGATGTTACTGTTTGCAAGGGGACACTCAAAATAGCTGCATTAATGGTAATAGTGCACTTTATCGGAATTAAAAACAAAAAACTTTGTTTCAGTATGTGATATACTGTACAAGTGATTATATTTAGCCTAAATATTATCACTTGTACACCACATGATGAAACAAATCATTCCATAAATGAAAAGTCTCATTACTTACCTCCTTGAAGGAGAATCCTTCTCCTGGTCTGACTGGCTTGCTGGCACTGCTCCTCATGCGCGGCCTCTGTCCACTTCCAGCAGCACCGCGCGGACAAAACAAAAAATAAAACTTTATTAAAGTGGAAGTGGGGGAATCATATAGTCAGGGCTAGGGGCGTAAGTTCATCCCTGTCGCTCAGAGGCAAGTTACCGTTTGGTTGTGTGTCACTGGCCAGCTGAGTTAGCCTATATATATATATATATATATATATATACTGTATGTATATTTGTATATATACACATATATATATATGTATATATATATATATATACATATACATACAGTATATATATATATATATATATATATCAGACCACAGGCTTGGCACTCATCAATACATAATGTAAATGTTCCTGGTGCCTTCCACAGCATAGAGATGGCAGCACTCACAGTAAATCAGATGAAAAAATACTGGTCAGGAGACCTACTTCATATGTCACATATGTCCGGCGAGAGTGCTGCACCTTGTTTGGTATGTTTGTTCTTTCATGAGGGCACCCCACAAATAGATATTTAAAATTGAGAGAAGTGCCGGACCCTATGGACTGTATATATATATATATATATATATATATACAGTATATATATATATATATATATATATACAGTATATATATATATATATTTTATTTATAATCAGTTTCTTATATAGCACAGCATATTCCGTTGCACTTATATAGAGTATCCAAACACGAGGCGGCACTCAGGGGCTTGAAAAAATGTGAACCCCATATAGGGTATTTAATGTGGTGGTCGATGTTTTGGGGATGTATCCCCTTCCTCAGGACAACAATACCCTATATGGGGTTCTTTTTTTTCCAGCCTTGAAGTGCCGCCATGTGTTCGGATACTAGATTTGGGGTTTGCTTACCCCAAGGAGGGCACCAGAGCAAACTGTATTGATTCTGGTACTGGAGTGTTGGGGCTGAATCTGGGTTCTATATATATACCTTGAAGAAGTCTTACCTTACCTAGATAAAATGCATTGGGACCCTGCTATCCTGGACCCTTTTATGATGAACAGATAAGCTTTTACAATTTCTTGCTCTTGTACATTGTTTACCTGCATTTAATAGTGGACCTTATTTTATAAATTAAACTGTTTTTTGTATAAATATTTGGAGTATTATTACATATGGGGGACTGATTATAGTTCCATCAACTCCTAATCTACACAATGATGGTTATTTGATTGATGCAGTACTAAGACATTACACACAATGTTTTGCCTTCCTTTTTCCTTTTATGTTTGAATCATGGTTGGTCAGATGACCAAAGATACTCTATTAAAGATAAGTTGCTTTTCCATTTGTAATCACATATTTTTTCACTTTATCTTTATGATCAGTTCACCTTCTGGCGCTTGGGATTTTTTCACTATTTAATTGATTTATATATGGTAGATCACTTTATATGACTTCTGTATCCTAGCAGCTCCTCATATATGAGCTAGGTGTACTTTCTAAAAACATATACATAATTTTTTGTTTTTAGGATTATTGTTTATCACTTGTGTGCTCAATAATATGTTCTTTTCATTGCTCTTCACACACACACACATATATATATATATATATATATATATATACAGGCTTAGTCCACAGCACTCAACCATCTGGGGTGCCCTTGGTATGTAACCACACCATCTACATAAAGCCTGTTGTTTATTTAAATTTTGTGGTCACACTTGCTAGGGCAACCTGTTTTTCAAATGTAAAACAAACTTTTTTTCTTTTCCAGGTGCTTATTAACTGATAGTCCTGGGTGTGGTCCTGTCTCTTTAAGCCAGTACCCACATTCATGTTTAAAATGTATGCAAGCTTGAGCCAAAGGTGGCAGACCAAGATCATTTATCTTAGAATCAGTGTAGGGACTGGCCAGACGGGAATGACCGTGAAGTGGTGGTCATCTTAACAAATTATTGCAATATTTTGGAACAAACAGTTTGAAAAGCAAGTGAGTGCCTAGTTTGTATGATATATATATATATATATATATATATATATTTATATATATATATTCTATTATGTATATTCCATACACAGTATAATTTTCAGTTTAGCATGTCCTAATAACTCTTCTTACATATTATCTTACATTTCAGAAAACTACTGAATCTCTGCCACTGAAGCTCAAAAGAGCAATGAAATTATTACCATTAGGGCTAAAGGCTTAATGGACATGTTACTTGAGCAATACAGATATGGTATGTCATCACACCCTGTGGTACTGTACTGAGATTGAATTGTGGGGAGATCCCCTTAAAAGAACATCCTAAGTTGTTACCACATTGGAGTTTGAAACCATAAATTGAGAGGAAGGTCTCATCTGCACATTTTAAGTGGTTTAAACCACCTCATTATGGTGTTATCACTTGGTGATTGGAAAGGCTATTCATCAGATTATACAACACTAGGGCGTATATTTACTATGGTGCAATTTTGATTTCTGTTCGATTTTGCATTCAATTTTGGTTCGATTTTGGTTACATTCTTTATAAAGGGATTTACTAAAGGTCAAATTGAATGTCAAATCGAACAGAAAAAGGAATTTGCAATGAAATCAAATTTCGGAAAAACATTGATGTTTTCACATAGAGGACAATAGGATCCCTTCATTTACTAACATTCAATTTGTAAATCAAATGAAAAAATAACTCAAACTCGAACTGCAAATCCACAAATGAATAGAACTTTTGTTTTCAGCATGATCAATTTGATTTCACACAGATACATGAATATATCAGTGAGATACATGCATGTCTATTACTGTAAAATGCTTATAAAGAGTTAATGTTTAAAAAAAAAAATTACATGGGGTCCCCTCCTAAATACACAACCAACCCCAGACTTTTCATAGCCAGTCCTGGTTGTGTTAGTACAGGGAAAAAAATTGCATAGGGTTTCCCTATACTTAGCACAACCAGCACCAGGCTCTGATCTGGTTCTGGAATTACAGGGGACAAAATGCGTAGGGTTCCCCTGTCATTTCCACAACCAGCACCCGGAAACCCTATCACCAGGTTCCCCAACTGAAACATTACTTCTGACCAATAGTCAGCCCAGGCTGGGGATCCCTGGGGAGTTGGGGACTATACTGTCATGGTGTGTGTGTGTATTGTGTTTATTTAAACATTTATTTACAGGTAAACTACAGGTATCAGTGGGCCCTTAATGTCCCGCATGTTGGTACTTGTGGTTCTCCAAGTACCAGCATGTTGGGGAGGTTTGCTGGGACCTGCAGTTCTACTTGTAAAGACAATGCTTACTATTCTCTTTTTACACTACTCTTACACTATCAACCCGCCAACCACCACCCACGGGTGGTGGGGATAGCCCCGGGCTAACAGCCTAGGCCTGGGGTGCCCTGGAGAGGAGGACCCTTTTATTGGGGGGTCCCCAACTTCCCAGGGATCCCTAGCCTGGGCTGACTAGCAGTCAGGGGTAATGTTTTGGCCAGGGAACCCGGTGATAAGGTTTCACATTACCCCCCAGCTAGAAAGGGTCTGGTGCTGGTTGTGGAAATTACAGGGGAACCCTACGCATTTTTTCCCCTGTAATTCCAGGACTGGATCAGATCCTGGTGCTGGTTGTGATAAGTACAGGGCAACCCTACGCAATTTTTTCCCTGTACTTACACAACCAGAACTGGCAATGAAATGTCCGGGGCTGGTTGTGTATTAAGGAGGAGACCCCACACCATTTTTTAAACATTATCTCTTTCCAAGCCTTTTACAGTAAGATACATGCATGCATCTCACTGATGGATGCATGTATCTGTCTCAAAACTAACTGCTCATACTGAAAATGAAAGCATGAAGCAGTTCTACTCATTTGGAGCTTTGAAGTTCATTTTGGAGTGGGATTTGCTGTTCGATTTGGACATGAACATGCAAAATCAAACAGCAAATCCCTTTTTAAACTGAAACAAGATCAAATTTGAGTTCAAAATCGAAAGCAAAATCCATTCTTAGTAAATGTGAGATTTGCTAAGGGATTTTGCTGTTCAAGTTAAATTCGATCTCAGGAGATTTCAGAGATTCATAAAAATTAATTTCTAATCAAACTTTAGTAACTTTAACCCCAGGAGGTGTTATTTCTCATTTTTTAGATAGATAGATAGATAGACAGATAAAATTGTGTCAAAGTGCTGTACAGTTGAAACTAGTAAGCAAAAGAACATTAAGCACATAAATGTACTGATTTTAAGTTGTTCTATTGAAATTCCCATTTTTATATAGCCTGTAAGTCAGTGAAGTTAAACTTTTCTCTACTTTCTCATATTTTACATAACTGTCAAAAATCTGCTTGCAATTCACCACTGTAACATTTCAGATTAACAATGCAACATCCAGTTTCACCAAGTAATGTGATGAATTGATACTGCTATCTTATAGGAACAGTAGACTCGCCTTGCAGTAACCTTTTAATTAACTGCAATAGCAAATCAATGAGCAAAGACTACATATAGATTTTCAAATACCTTCATTTTTTTCATACTTGGTTGAAAAAGAAAAAAAAGATTTACCAGATGGTGACAGGTTTCGAACTGTTCATAATGCAGAGATGATGAGTTACTGTATTAAAATTCCCCCATACCTTATCATTTCTTCTCAAGAAAGCCATGACAGATGTATGAGTGACAATGTGAAACAATAGATGGAACTGAAACTGGATACAGATCTAATGATGAGCTCTGAAGTTTGAGTGCAATATTTAGGATCCATGGAAAGGATCAAGGCATAACACAAAAGGTGAAGCATCACAGCATATTCTTTTATGTGGCTTGTCTTGTTTATATGTTATCATGGAATAAGAAAAATAAAAGGAAATATTTATATGTGATATATATCCGGAACCATACACAAATGCATGCTCCCCACCCATTCAAGGTTAGGGGATTTATTCATTTAATTAACTGCACATTCTAATAATTGCATATTTATGCCCTGTATATATGTATGTATATATATATATATATATATATATATATATATATATATTATGCATTCAGAAGTATTAGATCAGGTATATTATTTTGTGAATCTCCTGCCTAACAAGGCATTTTTCTCAAGTATATGAATTATTTTGTCTATTAACTCTGCTTGCTGTTGCTATAGTGATGGCATAATTTTGCAATGGTCCAAAAATGACATTGGCATATATACTGACAGATAGGAATTAATTCACTAACAAGTAATTATGTAGCAAAATGTTGACTGCCATGCAGAAGGTACACTGTGACACATTTTCTGTTTTCCAGAGATGGCAGTAATATTAGCGTTGGTCATTAGTGGTAGACATCTCAGTACAGTGTTGGATACATACTTATATGCAGACCTATTTAGTTACCTGTGTGACAGCCTTGTTCAGGACACCAGAAACAGCTGTCCTAGCCTGTATGAGCCAAAATAATTAGGCCTGTCATCTTCTCTCTCTGATTTCCCCTTCAACCTGCTCCACAAAATGCAAATATTTTGCTTTCATTGTCACATTCACCTTGACATGGATATTGCTTAGGCGTATAACTGGATGAGATGACTCAGAATTTGCATTGTTCATTCTAATAAATTTGCTTCTCCTCTACCGCGTGGCAGGACCCATCAGATAGAGTCTCCCAGAGTGTCATCAATCACCATTGCTGACAGACGGCTTTTGCCTTCATTTGTTACATACGAGAACATGCTTAATTATTTGTCCTGTAATTAGTTGGGAAAATGTCAGGAAATGTCAACTCTCTGTTCACTGAGGAAGGGCTCTGCTTGAAAGCCACAATGACTGAAGTGTCATTAATGCTGCCTAACAAGACGAGGATCAGCTGGGGAAAAAAAGAAAGCTTCTAAAAAAGTAATCATGGCGAGTTAAGGAAAACTGCAAATCAGCACCAATAATAAGATGTGAATTCTATTACCAAACGTATTTTTCATCAACTGCTTTTTACAGTGAAATGCATTGCAAAGCAGCAGTGCCTGCTGATGAATTGGTGGCTATCAACATTATATTACATTGTATGTTGTACTCTTCTACAGTACAAATAAAATATTATTAATAAAAGCTTTTAAGTAATTATTATTAAAATATGTCTTTTTTTTTAAAACAAAAATGTAATATATTCTTTTGACTGTAATAATTGTTTTTTTTCCCCTGAATTGTAAAAAAAATTAGCATAACAGAAAAATATAGAACTTGCAATGTTATAATGATGAGCGAAATAGAAGTTAAAAATTGCATAATTAATATGAATACACACAAGTAATAAATAGAATGCATAGAAAGGGAGGAGAAGAGAATATATAACATATTCTTGCCCTTGCGGTAGATATACAGTAGATGACAAAAGCAAAATCTTTAAAAGCTTAAAAACTCTCACCCCTCTTCCAATTACTGCTTTCTCAATCCTGGTTACAAAGGCCCTCATTCAGAGCCGTACGCTCTGAGCAGAGCGCACGCTCTGAATGAGGGCCGCCCTCCATGAAAATTGAGCGTCCTCCTGGACGCTCGTATAGCTGTGGGTCACCACCCACAGGCTATACGAGTGTGCAGTTTGATGGCCGCGATGGTCTTGACCATCGCGACCATTGAAACTGCGAGCTGGAGCCTGCGGTTGAGGTTTTCAACCGCAAGCTCCGGAGTGATTTTGGCTCTATCGGAGCCAAAATCACTCAAACTGACATCATTAGTGATGTCAGTGGGCCGGCTTCTGACGGGAGGCGATCCCGTGGGAACGCCCCCGTCAGGGAGGCACGCCTACCAAAGGGGGCGTGCTGTCAATCAACATCGACAGCACGCCCCCTTTGATCAGACACAACGAGCGAAGGACTTTCCTTCGCTCGTCGCGTCTGGCGCATGCGCACGACGGAGCTCCCTCCATTGTGCGCATGCTCAGTCCAGAACATCGACCCACTTGCGAGCGGACAGCCGCTCGCGAGTGGGTCTGAATCAGGCCCAAAGTTCCAAGCTTTTCCTGCTATGCCAAATTTCTCTATTTTACTCATAATTGCACACAGTACTTGCAGAGTGCATGTCTGGCAACAATCTAGAGAAGACAAGGAGAATCAGTAAAGGTCCAAAGGATTCCAAAGAAATGATGATAGGAATGAGTGAATTGATTTAATTTATATTATATTAATATACTTTGTGTATTTAACTAAACCAAATAGATAATGCTGATAATCGCTTTATTATAATTTTGTATTGCTTCTAATGCACCGGGTTTATGATACTTGGAAATATTTTTATGGCTCATATTTGTACACACACATAGGCATTTCCTATCAGAGCTGTAACTAGACATTTTGGTGCCCTGTGCCAGAGAGAGCATTGGCGCCCTCCAAATTTTTCAAAGGGACATAATGCACCCAAAAAAGGACCATGGTTCATGGGGAAGGGCCAAGGAAGAGATAGGGGATGCCAGGAGATGCTGGGGATTAAATAAGAGGAAGTTATAAGTGAGAATGATAATAAACAGACATTTGACAGGCCCAAACAGTTCCCCCTGACCTGTGGTGTCCTGTGCGATAGCACCGGCCGCACTACCCTAGCTACAACCCTGTGTCCAATACATTTATGACTGGAGTGCTTTATTGAATTTTGAAGATCTCCAACAACTTGTACTGTTGCTTGGTATATTGAAGTAGTATATTGAAGTGGAGTGTTGGCTTTCTACACTCTACAATAATGAATATCTATCATCACTACTGACACCCCTCCCAGCATAAAATCTTAACAAAATGCCTTTGGGCTAATTATGTTTAGTAGGATATTCTGCATTTAACGTAACATTTAAAAAACATTTATAATAAGATAGACATATATTTTATTATGGGGGATATATATCAAAGTGTAGAGCGATAAAGTACCAGCCAATTTCCTGCTGTCATTTTACAGGCTGTGTTTGAAAAATGACAGTTATAAGCTGATTGGTTGGTAATTTATATCTCTCCACTTTATCTCTCTCCAAGCTTTGATACATATCCCCCTACATCTTTATAAACATTCATTAATTAATAGATGTCAACTGGGACACCAGTTACCAATGAGTGAGGGAACCAGGATCAGATTGTTGCGAAAGTACAAATTTACAATTGACCTGTTTGTATTGGTGTTGAGGTCTCATGTGAAGACTTAGAATCTCCAGGTTAAAATAAAATAAAAAGAACATATAAATAAATACATACATGCTATAAATAAATATTTCTGACCTAGCACATATAGCAAACTTCTTGCAGAAATTTGGTGCCCCTAAACTAAATAAAACTGAAATATAGGCAAGAGTAAATGTTAAAAAAGATATTTCTTCATAATTTCCATTATCTGGTGCCTAAAAAGTAAGTTGTTAAAATATGCTAGTAAAAGAAAGCCACCACTGTCCTTAAGACAATAATATAACATATTTCAGAGATATGCCGAAATAAAAAGATTATCCCAAATGCTTTCAATACAGTATACAAATGCAACTTCCTGCTGGGAAATAATAAGAGCTGTCTAAAATCAAGCAGCAATACAATGAAACATTTTGTAATCTGATTTATAAAGGGATATTACAAAACTGCATGTATTTACTTCTTGTACTAATTGCATTATAAATCATCTTCAGGCTGAGTATAATATTAATGTGCAGACTCGGATACCCTCTGTGTAATAATTATTCCTAGTAATTCTGCATCATATATACAGAAGTGGAAATAAGTAAGGTTTGGAATATATTCTATGAGGTCATTTTTGTTTCTCTGCAGAAAACAGTCACAGTGGATCATTACACAATGTGTTTACTTACTTGTAATTTTAAATTGTTTAAGTTTTTTTTACAACCTTAACAATTTTAAGATGCTTACTGTAATATTAACCAGATAAAATGGAAACTATACTGTACACATGGGATAAATGTTATTGAAAAAAAGCTTGTGAAGCCAGTGAGTAAAGTACCAAGGCTAAATTTACTAAAATGCAGCTTTTCAATGATTTTTGCATTGAATAGAATTATTATTTTACATTCCCTGCTTAAAAGCATTAATTAGCAATGGCTTTTGGAAGCCACTGCTTAGTAAATGTATCCTCTAAGTGAACACATTGCCACTTGTATATATATATATATATATATATATATATATATTATATATATATATATATATATATATATATATATATATACATATGTATATATTGTAATATATGTGATTTGGAAAAAGCAAACCAGCTCAACATGGCCAAGTTTCTCCAGGTCATCAAAATTAGATCCAACATTTAAACATAGGTGTACCTATTCTCCATTTGCTAATTAGAGCTCTACAAAACAAATATCTATATCCTAATTGAAAATGACAAGTCCTGATACTGCTACGGGCATTTGGAGTACCCCATTTGGAGTACCCCCTAAAGGCACCCACTTGTCACCATGTTGCTAGTAGTGTTCAACACACCGTGCCTGTTTGATCCAATTCGATTATCATTTCCATGACTACCTGGCTAAGGATTATGTTCTAAGCAACAAACCTGAAGCCTGGGACTTCACTAAACTCCACCTCCCTCTTCAGTCATTTTATCAGCTCCTTAAAATAAAAATCATGCACAGCCCACCTGTCACTGAGTGCTCCACCCATCTTCTGTTGTTGTTCAAAAATTGGCTTAGACACCTGCCTGTCATTTCAGGCTACCACTTCTTCCCTGCCTTCACCCCAGCCAGGACTGAGTAAGAACAATGGCAGCTGGATGAGCATGCATCCTGCGGCTATTGCTCAGGGGCACCAGGCTAGTTTTACTGGTGTGTACCGGGTGTGCACCTTCCACCTTTATTGAAAGAGAGAAGGGAGTCATGGCTGGGGTAAGTGTGTGGGCAAGGGCACAGGGAAGAGGAGAGACACTTAGTTGCAGTATACACTTGTTCCAATATAGTAGTGTATTAATAATTTACAAAGGTAAAATGTTAACAATAACCATTTTATGTTTCTATATACAAAAAATATAAAGTAGACTATAATATATTTTTACAATTAAATAAGTAAACATCTGGCCACTAAGGAAGTCACTGGAATAAGAAAAGGTTTGTGGAAGGGGAAAATGATTGAGCTAGTGATAAGCATATTAATTCTCAATAGAAAAAGCATACAGTAGTAAAGATTGAAGATTGTTTAAGGTACCTAAGGGGAGGTCTTCAAGGATTGTGTAATGTAGAAAAGAAAGTGTGTTCTCAGATAGTAGCATGTTTGTTACAGCAAATACATATGCTTTTGTGCTAATGTCTAAGCTGTTGACTACATAACTGATTTAGATGAAGTCTCTGACTATACTGCAAACTCCAGGACTATTGAGAGGAATAGAGTGGCTTTAGACCTCATTTTAGAGTATGATTATTGAAAGATCATGCTATACTGGGTCCCCCAACCTGAGCTAGGCTATCAGTCTATTAGCCCTTCACCTCAATTAGTTCAGTGCTACTTTATACCCCACCTTGTTGAGTGCAGTACGACTTCATGGGAGATATATCCTGGAGATCATAAGCTATGGTCTGTGCAGAGATGATGATCTTTGGAGTTACTCAAGGCCTTTTCAATTGGGAATGAGGAGAGGATAACCAGAAGAAATATGGATGAAGAAAGATGAGCAGATCATTAGGGCTGTGCAGGCTGCACAATGGCAGACAGCAGCTGAGGGGTTTCATTTGGAAATAAGAAACTGGCTGAAGGAGCAACTTCAATGCTGAAGCTTTTTTAGCAGTTTATGCACTCATCTCATTTCAACTTCAGTGTCAGCAATTATTTAAGCAGCACCTACAAAAATTTTACCTATTTTTCTGAAAATTTCGAATTTCCAGAAAAAACATTAATACAGTATGATTGTATGTCCTCACCTGACAAAGAAAATCTAACCAAAATGAGCAAAAAAGTGTTTTAATTGAAATTGCTAAAATTGAGGTAAAATCAAATGTGTCCTTTTTTTGTAATGATCACCAATAAATACTTTGTGTTTCCTTCAGAATTAATACAGGTTTCCAGAAAAGCATTAATCAGTATTCTGCCCAGAATGGGTATGAAGTCCCGACGGCTGAATATCCCGGCGCCAGGAGCCCGAAGGGTGAAGATCCTAACGGGGCAGGTAAGTAACTTATCCCTACCCCTCTCCCCCCCTAATCCTCCCTTAGTGGTGCCTAACCCTAACTTCCCTCTGGGGGTGCCTAACCCTAATCCCCCCTTATAGCACCCTAAACCTAACCCTCTCGGGGGGTGGCTAACCCTAACCTCCCCATGGGGATGCCTAACCTTAACCTCCCCCCAAAGAAACCTAACCCTATCCCCGCTATGCTCCATAAACCTAATCCTCCCCTCCACGGCTAATACTAAGGGCACCCCGGACTTACCTCATTCAGGCTGGCATCCTTCGGTGCTCTGGCATCAGGAATAAGATAGGCATCGGTGTTTCAATGCCTACCTAGCGTCCCTTGTTGGGATTTGGATGTCGGTATTGAGACTGTCTCATAATTACATCCCTTCTGCCCATATGTCATTTTGAAAAATAGACAATCTACTGCATCATATGAGTCCAAACATGTATTAATTGATGCTAGCTAGCATGGGCAATATTTAATTAATATGACCCCCTATCTCTAAACTTTTAAAACTTTTTGTAGTGTATAGTGTTATTCTCTGGTGATCACTAGACAATCTTTCAGTCAAGAGTGCCCACAAGTGTTTAGACATCTGTATTGCGGATATCAGGAATTTTTAGCACTTCTACCATTACCTGACTCTACTAATGTCTCTGAAATGCAGTGTGATATTGTCTGGTAATCACAAGTGATCAGCATACAATAACCAAGGGACTGCACTTTTTCAATCAAATGTACCCCTAAATCTGTAAGCAGCAAGATTGATAAGAAAACATGCCATCCCTATGTTCCCTGACACTGTCATTTGGATACCCGTGTGCTAACTGTGAGGAGACAGAGTTTAAAGATGTAATTGTGCCCACTAATGCAATGAGTCATCAAGCACCACTATCACCATGGAATTCAGAAGAAATTCGAAGGCATGGAGACACATCTACAGTAGCTAAGTTTTAACTCCTTTTGAACTTCTGCAGTGCTTATGAACAGTGTAGCTCATTTGTAGCAGTTTTAATGTAAATCTGTGAAAAGACGAACAACTTATTAGTGAAGTAGTTAGAAGTTGGATGGTAGAGACAGAACAGATAAGTGACAGGAGTGGGTCGCCTTGGAGACATGTCAGTAGCCATGGTTGATGAAACTGGTAGGACCATTGAGTATCCAGAAACAGTAACATTTTATTTACACACAAGCTGGTGTCTAAGGGGTATATTTATCACAATCCACATCTGAGATATGGATGGGATTTAATAAATGTGCCCATAATTGCAATGCAATGTTTGAATACATTGCAAGGATGTATCAAATATCGCATGCAGGAACAGAGCTTTTGAGAAAGCTCTGTCCTTGTGAATCCCCTCCAAGCACTTTTTGGGGTATTTTTCACAAAAAATACCTTGAGAGGGTGACTGCGGGTATGTAGTCACCATTCTAGTGCAGACAATGCCAGAGGAAAGAATCCTGGCACTGGAATTCCGACACTATTCAGAATCCTAGTTTCAGAATCCCAAAGGCTGCAATTACAACAGTGAGTATTGCATTTAGGGCTAGGTTTAAGGTTAGGGTTTTGGGTTAGGCACTGCAGGGAGGGTTAGGGTTAGGCTGTGGGACTAGATGGTTAGGGTTAGGCTGTGGAGGGGCTAGTGTTAGGCTGCTGGAAGGGAGGGTTAGGGTTAGGCTGCAGGAAAGGGGGGTTAGGGGAAGGGTTTGAATATTTACCTGTATGCATTTTATATTTTGTAAGAAGATACAGAAGATACAGTTTGTGCATCTTAAGGACTACAGGATGTAATATAGAAAGACTATTGACGTTAGACAGCTGAACCTGGTAAAAGGAGGGGCACAACATTGCATTATTATGCTGGTTAAGGACTATACAGTACACACAATTTCCAATTTATTACATACATTAATACACTTTGAACACAATATTTGTGAATGTAGATGTGGCTGATCTTGTAGTTTAGTAATAGGTTTAATTATTCTTTTAGATGAATTGAAAAATTATGTAAACCAAATAAAGGACATATTGTATAGAAAGAAAATAATAATAATAACTCTAATATGCCTAATCATAGGGAATTAGCAGTGACTGAAAATTTGGTAGAATTCCAGTGTAATGAAGAGAACAGCTTTTCCTTTAGCATCCATAGCTACAGTAGGTATAGAGAGAAATGACCAAATATTAATAAAAAAATCATATGACATTTACATTTTGTTAGGAAACTAATTTAGGGTGATTAAAGATGACAACAATTATAAATTGGGCACATATATGACATGGTACTGCAAAATGCAACAAATAACATCCAGTGGTGCTTGAACAAATGCTCTGGAATAAAAAGCAATATTGGTAGATAAACATTTCCATAGAAAATAATCTAAAATACTGAAGATCATTTTGGACTTTAGGGGGTATATTTAAAAAGTGAGAGTTTTTAGAAGTGGAGATGTTGCCCATAGCAACCAAATAGATTGTAGCTATTATATTATAGTAGGTGCTAGTTAAAAGTTAAGTAGAATATGATTGGTTGCTATGGGCAACATCTCCACTTCTAAAATCTCACACTGTAGTAAATATACTCCTAGGACTCCAAAAGACTGA